>JADRCH010000138.1:876412-956354 GCA_019843965.1 Rhynchomys soricoides | reverse complement strand
CACACACACACACACACACACACACACACACACACACACACACATATACACAAAAAAGGAAAAGAAAATGTCAGAAAAAGTCATAATGAAACCTATTATTATAACTAATATATGCTGGGGGAAGTACTTGATGCACAAGCATTAAGGACCTGAGCCTGGATCCACAAAACCCAGTTATGAAGTTGAGCACTGGACTAGAGACCTGTAATTCTATACTGGGTGAGTTCAGGTCCCCAACACTCTCTTATAAAGCTGAGCATAGTATCTGGTCCCTATAATCCTAGAGCCAGGGAGATTCTGGTGATTTCTAACCTGCTAGTCTGGCCAATCAGCCAGCCCTGTACAGTGCATTGGAGACTGTTTGAGGAAATATCCAGTGTTGACCTCTGCACCCCCATACACACACATGCATGCACACTCATACATGTATTCACTCACATTTCAGAGAACATTCTTGGTAATGTGGAGACAGGCAGGGAGCTGGAGGTGACAAGTTGAAAGAGGCAGAGTTCCTGATAGAAGATTCTATAGGTGTGGGTGAGGGGTGTCTCACCTCTGAGCATCTTATCTACTTTGGCTAAGTGGACCTGGGTACTAATGGTACTACCATCGGGTAAGTACTTGCAAGTCCCTCTAAGACAGTGCTTCTCAACCTTCCTAATGCTGTGACCCTTTAACACAGTTCCTCATGTTGTGGTGCCCCCTCAACCATAAAATTATTTTATTGCTACTTCACAATTGTAATTTTGCTACTGTTATCAATCATTAATGTAAATATCTGATATGCAAGAGATTTGATGGGGGTTGTGACCCTCAGATGGAGAACCACTCCTCTAAGAGGTAGGGAAATCTTCAAACTCATTCATGGCACCACATTTCAAATCTTCCCAAAAGTGACCAATAATTTAATTTCCCATGTCCAGGGAGCCACAGTTGAAAGGGGGCCAGCTGAGAGTGCATGGGGAGCAAAGGTCAGCATGAGAGCCTTCGAGGGATTGAGCAGAAGTGAGGCTGTCCTCTCCCTGAGCATTTCCAGCTCATCCCAAGCTAGGAATTTCTCTCTGAAGGATTTGCCTGGAAATGCATGTCAAGGGGATGGAATGAATAATGATTTCCTGTGAAAGCTCCCAGGGGCCGATAAGAAGTACCAGAGCCCAAGAGTCATCGACATAGAATAGACACCCCATCAAAACCTACCCCCTTCTGAATTCTGAGCAGCTGTGTAAGATCACAAAACACTCTGGACAGGGAGGGATTTGCAAAGATGGGGCTGAAGGCACTTGTGTCTGAATCATCTCATTTGAGGATGACAAGGCTGTGGGGGCGGGTGATTCTCAATGTAAAGTTTTATAAAAAAATCTTCATTGTTTTTCCTCAAAGTGTTGGGATAAATGATGGAAATCTTTATCCAGGGGAAAGGGGGAAGAGAAAGCCTTAGTAACAAAAGGAGGGCTCCAAGAAGATAAAATATGACTGGTTCAATCATTTCATTATCCAGCCAGCATCCTTGAGTCAGCTCCATCCTGACTTTAGCTTAGGGGAAAATGGCCTGGAGGGAGGATAAGCACATTGGGAAGACCTCATTAGTGTACAGCATGCTCCTGTTTACTGCCTGGGTAAGTAGATCTAGCTTCCTGGAAAATAAAAAGAGTTGTCTGCAGTTAATGCAAACTTCAAATACTGTATGATATGGCCCAGGGCTTTGCAGAATGTCTTTTTCTCTCAGGTTGGACATTGTGTAAGCACTGCTCTTTGAGTATCCAGCCCTTAGGAGGAGACACAAGAAGTGTGCCATCTACCTTGATGGATAGCACTTGTGATGTGCTGGGTCAGGGAAGATGACACAAGTATGTCCATTTTAGAACTAGAGGAACTGGTGCTCAGAAGTCTTAACAAGCCACCAAGTTTCTGTATCATCCAAGCAGAAGCCCAGGGATCTAAAGCTGAGTCACATCCTAATATTTTTGCCGCATGAAAGTAGTCACATCCATATTTGTACTTTGTGTAAGGACAAAGGCCCTTCTCAGGACAAAGTATCCCTATGCAACTTCTAGGAGTCAGAAGACAGCCCTGTTTGAAAACGGTTAGATCTACAAAACTTCTTCAAATTACACCACTGTGGCAGACAGTTCTTTCCTACCATGGCCTCTTTAATCCAGCACTTTATTTGTGAAGTCATTCCAGCTGACCTTCTCCCTGACCCAATTTTCTCCCATACATGAATTCCACGCGGCTTCCTCCTCTTTCTAGAAAGTGGTACAAAGGCTTTTACATGAAGGCAAAGGTAACTTCTGGGCCTCTCTGCAACTCCACTATCCAGAAGGAACCATGTTATGCTCCATAAGGTCAGACATTTGTTTTAGCCATTGCTGAATCCTCGGCACCTGAACAGCACCCAGCATGTACTAGAGCCACTATTTCCTGAATGACAGGGTGGGTGCATTGGTGAGTGGATTGATGGGTCAGGGGTAAGTGCATAGATATAAACTGATGCATCGATGGGTGGGTGGGTGAGTAGGAATGGAGTGGGTGGGTAGGGGTGGGGGTAGGTGGGTAAATGGGTGAGTGGATAGGTGGGTAGATGAATGGATGAATAGGGATTGATGGGGAAAAGATGGGTGGGTTGGAGATTTGTGGATGGCTGGGTGGATAGAGAAATGAATGGAGAGTTAAATTAACAGTTGGTGAACGGGTGGGTGATGGATGGGTGGGTGATGGGTAGATAATGGTTGGATGTGTAGATGGAAGGGTAAGTGGCAATTACAGCACAACCATTTGATTCATATTTTAATGACTAAAGCTCTAGAGGAAAAACTGTATGACCATCATCATTTTATCAAATTTAGCTTTTGTTCAACCTCCCTTTTCCTTTTCTGTATGAGCCACATCTTTATACAGTGGGATTATAATTGCTTACAAGAATGGACTCGATATAATCAGTAGAAAAACGTACAAACAAACTAAAGGTAGGAGCTGAGTAAACACTCAGGATGAGAAGGCCAAGCCTGTTGCTATTCTGTATGCACCCCATGGAGATCGAGGAGATGAAAGAAATTTGCTTTGCAAATGTGGGGGCTTTCCAGTGGGGCTTTTCCTGGAGGTGTGCCAAAAAACCACGTACAATCTAATACTTCTAGGACTTACCAACAAAACCCTCATCACTCCCACTAGACCTCACTCCACTGCACAAAGAACTCTGGCGGCTTTCTCATGCTGCTTGTCACAGCCCTGAGAACATAGACACACTCAACTCCCTCTGATGAATGAGAAGACCACAGGTCAGGAAGGACGGAATAGGCCCAAGCTCCTGGCTCCAAGCCCAGTCCTTTGCTCTTCACCAGGTGCCAGCAAACTTTGGGGCCTTGAGCTCACAGGATTTGGAAATGAAAGGGAGAGTCTCTTGCCATTCCTGTACTCCCTGGTGGGAACCCATGCAAGAGGTGACCAGTGGGACCAGGACAGGATGTGTGCTGATTTTTGCCATAGCTGGGGATTCAGAGTTCTGTTGTGACTGCTTTACCCAGCAGGTCTGATGAGAAGCACCTTTCCCCTGAGAAGCATGGTATGTGCAGGTGTGTCTGCTACAGCAGCAGAAAGGAGTCTATTACATGAGGCATATAAACCATCCTTCATTAAACACAGCACCTGTTCATATCTGTCAGCACCCAGCCCTGGAGAGCCCCACAAGCAGCAGCCTTTCCATTTAACCAAATGTTAAGCTGCTCGTCTGACACAGAGCTTCTGCTGAACCAACGGAAAGCAGAGGTCCCTTCTGTCTGAACACTGTGTTCCCTGCCACTGGGTCCTAGGCTTTCAGGACTTCACTTCTGGAGGGGCCATCTACTCCATGTAGAAGTGAGAAGCCTCCTGTGTATGATTCAACTCACCACAGCTCAGTTAGTGTTCCTTCTATTCAAGTTCCAGTGAGGAGGAGCATCAGTCAGAGCTCACATGTTTAGCTCCATGAACAATAATGTTCAGCAGATGGATTCCTTCTGTGCCCCAGGTGCTTTCTATTAACCACAGTCACATCCTACAGAGGTGAGGGCATTCTAGAGTCTTCACCCCAGCCTGCATCTTCCTTAGCCTTCGGTAGCCTGTCTGGCAAGCCCACTGGGTCAGCATCAGTTCTGGTGAAGTCACTGCTGTTCTTGCACAAATATAAAGAAGCAATTCCCATGATCTTCACTAAGATCCAGTCCATCCTCTGAGCCAGTGTTCTTGGAGTCCAGCCCATACACCATTGGGTGACAGAATGGCCTCAGTCCATGTCTCCCCCTGATCTGTAGTGATCAGGCTGTCCTGTGGGAAGCTAAGACAAAATGGCTCACAACCTGGTTCAGATGTGTGCACACTTACCCACACTTGAACTCAGGTTTACTGACCCTTGTTCTCCATCACACCAAAGACCCTTAGGCAAGGGCTTCAAAGTACATTTTGGAATTGGAGAGGACCCCAGGACTCACCTTTATTTCTCTGGCTCTTAGAATCCCCAAGGCACTCCAGTGACTGCCATTTTCTACAAATAGTACCTGTGTGTCTCCCTACCCCCATCCAGCCCCTTGTGTCAGGTCCTGTCTGAGGAGCCTCATGGCTCATGCCTGGAATTGGGGGGAAGAAGCTCCTGACAGTCCTCCAGCCTAGAGAATGAAGAAGATGGCAGGCTTCTGTTCAAAAACCCTGCATTCAGTCTCAGCACTGCATCCCTTCAGTCCCAGTAAGGCTTCTCACCTCTCTGAACTCCAGTTTCCTCAACCGAAAAGCCACAGTGATAAAATTTGACTCATGGGATATCAGGGGGAGGAGAGTTATTAAGCAATTTTTCAGTGTTTCTAAGCCTCTTAAGTGTGAGAAGGCAGGAAGTCAGAGGCCCTGAACCATGGTAGCCCCATAAGTTACATGGTGATCCTATCAGACTACTGAATGAAGGCAAAGCCAATCCCACCAGGGCTGCCAACATTGCCAGCCAGCCCGACTTAAGGGTGGACTTGGTGGACACATGAGTTCTGTGCCTGGAGTTGAAAAGGTGCAGTTGCAAAAGACCTGAAGGCCTTTCTGACAATGGCCAGGGAGTCTGGGGTTTAGAAGCCAACTGTGGTAAACCCACCCCAGTTGTGACTTCTTGTACTTTCTCACTGTGGAAGGACCTAATGTTGACCTGGGAAGAGAAGTCGGAATGAATGCAAAGCTGGTTCTTCCATGGGAGCAGCGTTGGACAGGCTCCACATTTCAAAGGACTGAGCTGTTTCTGCCTTTGCATGTTATGTGAGTGTGGTCCACAGTGACTGTGCTTGGAAAAAGATGGGAGGACTTGAGGATCTTGTTCCTGGAAGATGAGCCTTAGGGAAGATGTGGGGAAGCTGTAGGGAATTGAAAACAAGGGGAGGCTGGTAGCTGCCTTCTCAACATGTATTCTTGTACCTGGTCTGCCGTTGGCTGACTGGCTGGCTGGCTGACTGGCTGGCTGACTGGTTGGTTGGTTGGTTGGTTGGTTGGTTAGTTGGTTGGTTGGTTATGCTTCTGAGTCCTGTTCCTGTTTGCCTTTTAGAACCAGAAGTCTTTTTATAGAATAAATTGAGAGATAGCGTGTAACTCTTCCTCATTTGGCTTTGCAGTTTTACAGGGTTGTTGTATTCTGGCCACAGTTATGGTGGATTCTGTACCATCCCTGAATGTTTCTAAGCCCAAGAATGAGCAAGGCAGTCAGAAATATCTTTCCCTAAGATGCCTTAACATCTCAGGATACTGTGAGGTTACCCCTAAAACTTTGGGGTATTTGGTTGAAGTTCTGTTGTCTTCATCCTTAGAGTGGGAGGTAATGAGCCCCACTATATAGATAGAAAACTGAGGCTCAAAATAGCACTGACAGACAGGTACCCAGACACCCTCCTCCTGGTTTGTTTCCTCCCCACCTGCTCCATGCCACACCTCCCAGAGGAAGGACATACCAAATCTGCTGTGCTGTAGCTTCCATCTCAGTCTGTAAATAAAGTCAGTAGGAAGCTCCTAGCATCCTACTTTCTAGGAGCTGTTGAATAGGCCTTCATGATGATGTCATTTCTCCTCAGTGGACATGTGAATTTGGAGTTTGGTTGTAGTCATTGTTGGATTTTCTGGTCTGGGGTTTCTCTGGAGAAGACTATTTTTCCCATGCTCAGCATTCCTTAGTTACCCGTAGTTCTTTATCTAGAGGTAGATCCCCTTGAGATTTTCCCCTTTTGTGTTAGTATGTTGACTGTTATCAACCTTGTTCAGGTCTTAGTTAGGCAGACACATTATTGAAGTCTTGTGGCTGTAGCTTCCCTGTCATTTCTAGGAGACATAGTATCACAGATGATTTTCTGGTCCTCTGACTCTTAAATCTTCCTGTCCCCTCTTCTGAAATGTTCCCTGATCTCTGGGTACAGGAGTTGTGCTGGGTCTGGGAGCCCTGTGATCACCTGTGCTCTTCTTTTGCTCCAGTCATGGCTTCTGTAATGGTCCCCATCTGTTGCAAAGAGAAATGTCTTTGATGAGAGATGAGAGCTACAATTATCTGTGCAAATTATAAGGGCAGATATTTGGAATGCAGTTGGGAATTATATACTGGTTTAATAGAATGGCAGTTGTGGGTTCTCCTTCAAGGTTCATGACCCCAGTATCAATACTGCCCTTGCTGAACAGGCCTTAAGTCCCATTAGAGAGCTGTTACCACCAAGATGTGAGCACCACCATTGTAGCCATGGGGTTATCATGCTGGTCATTGAGGAGAGCTTTGTCAGCCCAAGTGGGATAACTTCATTTAAAAATACACACACACAGAGAGAGAGACAGACACAGAGAGAGAGAGAGAGAGAGAGAGAGAGAGAGAGAGAGAGAGAGAAGGAAAGAAACAGACTAATAGACTTCTTTTACTGGCCTGGTTTCTTCAGTCACTCTATGTTGTATACTACCATCTGAAGTCCTGTAGCTAGGAACCATAGATAAGAGAAAGTGTGTGATATTTGTCTTTCTGGGCCTGGCTTACTTTATCCAATATGGTCTTCAGTAGTTCTATCTATTCACCTGCAAAGTTCATGTTTAATTTTTTTTCTTACACCTGAATAGTATCCCGTGTCTGTATACCACATTTTTATTATCCAGCTGTCAACTGAAGGACATTTCGTTTGCTTCCATGCCCTAGCTCTTGTAAGTAGAGCATCAATGAACATGGGAGAGCAATTGTCTGTAAGGTAGGATGTTGAGTCCTTTGGATATATGACAAGGAGTGGTATAGCTGGCTCACATGGTAGATTTTTTTTTTTTTTTGAGAGTTCTCCACACTGATTTCCAGAGTGGCTAAACACATTTGCAATCCCACCAACAGTAAATGAGAGTCCCCCTTTCCCCACAGACTCTTAAGCATTTATTGTTGGTTGTTTTATTGATCTTTACCATTCTGACTGGGGTAAGATGGATTCTCTACATTGTTTTGATTTGTAGTTCCCTAATTGTTAAGAATGATAAACATTCTTTAAGATATTTCTTTCTTCCTTTAAGAACTCTGTTCAGTTCTATAGCCCAATTGTTTGAATGGGTTAGAGTTGGGGCGGAGAGGTTGAATCTTTGTTTTCTGAGGTCTTTATATGTTTTAGATATTAATCCTCTGGCAGATGTATAGCTGACAAAGATTCTCTCCCATTCTGTGGGCTTCCTCTTTACTTGATTGTTTCTTTGCTTTTGCAAATGCTTTTTAATTTTTGAAGTCTCACTTACCAATTGTTGGCATTACTTATTGGGCAAATGGAGTCCTCTATCATGTAGAGCACTATCTATGTTTTCTTCTAGTATTTTTTCCAGTCAATTTAAAGAGAAGACATGAATGGCTTCCCACTTCCATTTCCTCAAAGCTAGCTTTCTCCATCACACAACCATATGGTATCTAAGCTATGCTCATTCAGAGCCTACGAAGGTCTGCTGCAGCGCCGAGCTGAAGTAATGGACTGGGAGACTGGAAATTACCAGGGAAGCAACAGGGCCATGGGAAACCATGAAACCTGCAGCTCCTCCATCCAACCTCCTCCCAGAAGCTTGGGCTGGAGGCCTAATTTTTACTGGAAAAGTGTTGTCTCCTATGGGTTCCCAGAGAGCTTTCATGAAGCAGATAACTCCAGACTTCTGTCAGAGTTGATAAATTGGCTCAGTATGAGTCACCCCAAGTCTACAGCCATGAAATGTACAATAGGCTTGAACATGAAAAGGCATTTCTGACTACAGGTTTCTCAAAGTAAAAGTTGTCCCTAATCATGTTTTCTTGGCAGCTTGGAGATAGCTGGACAGCTGGATATTAAGTCGTGACTGCCCGTGTAATGGGAAACCCTAAGTGGCTTCCTCTTTTTTTTTTTTTTTTTTTTAAGTAGTAGTGTTTTATTTCCCTAAAAATCACCCTCCCTTCCACTGCATTCTCTTTTTATGCCTAACCTCTCATTCAATGCAGTAAGTTTGCCCAAAGTGTGCCTGGCAGTTAAATATTAGAGAAAAGGGTGAATGTGTCTAGTAAGAGGTCATTTCTGAGCAGGAACCACAGCAGGATGATGGTGGTGCCTGAGATAAATTCTCTACACAGAACTGAAAGCAGCTTTCTTTTCTGGGTCTCAGGTGCAATTATTTTAAAGTGTTCTTGTGCCTGGGGACAGGAGCATGGGAAATGGCTTCTTTTCTGAGTAATTCTCCACTTTTATTGCTTTGCCCAAATCTGCTATTGCTATAAGTCCGTTCAATTAGCTGCTGATTTGGCATATTGGGGATAGTTTTTTTAATGTATTAAATGGTGTACTGTGATGAGATTGCCAAGGACTATGGAAGAAACAAACTTGTGTTCTTAAATGCATACCATGTATGGGCTGAGCAAGATCTTTGACATCATGAAAAAAACATAGAGCCCAATGTGGTCCTCTCTTCAAGGAAGCACCAGGAAATAGGCTAGTGAGTAAGAGAGCAAAAGTACAAGTGAGGAGAGGAAGGAAGAATTGGGATGCTGCCCTATGAAGGAAGTGGAAGGAAGCGTCCCCCGTTCACAACACTGCCTTGCCTAATTTGTGTGCAGAGCAAGGACCCATGGATCACTGCAGTTACATTCTGTTTTGCTTTTGAGACAGGGTCTCTCCATGGAGCCTTTGCTGGCCTGGAACTTACTATGTAGACCAAGCTGGCCTTGAACTCACAGAGATCTACCTGCTTCTGCCTCCCAAATGTACTTAACCACACCAATGTTATTGCAGTTGTTAGTATTTACAAATACATTCCTGATTTGTGTTTGTCTTAAAGAGACAGGCAGAAGCCTAGGAAAATTTGAGTTTATGCCCAAAATCAAGTTAATGTTTTCCAAATACTGCACAGTGCTTCTCAGAAAAGGACACCAGAATGGTATCTAAGCAAAGCACATAAAAGGGGCACTCCAAGGAGCCTACATAGTGTTTCAGAGATGACACAAGTACTTGTGGGTTGCTCCATCAGAATCCTTAAAACATGAATTTTAGGTGAGGAGTTCTCAAGCTTGAACTGACATTTCTTGGCCCTTCTAGTGATAACCAGATATAGTGACATCTTACCATTGAACAATCTTTGAGCCATAGAAAGGGATGTTGGACTGATGCATGCTACAGTATGGATGAACCTTGAAGCACTGTGCTATAGGAAAAAATCAGCCACACAAGGAGGCATAGTGTGTGGTTCATCCTCCATGCGGCGAACAGAAGTGACTACTTAATAGACCTGGGTTCAAGTGGTGGGTGGTGGTTCTCATTTGTTTTTCTGTTGCTAGTATTAAACACTCTTGACCAAAAACAATTAGGGAAAAGGAAGTTTATTTAGTGCTTACAGATAGTAGTACATCATTTGAATGAAGTCAAGACAGAAACCACAAAAGAACACTAATTACTGGTTCCTGATCAGCTACCTTTCTCATAAATCTCAGGCACACCTGCCTAAGGATGGTGCTGCCCACAGTGGGTGAGACTTCCCATGTGAATCATTAATCAAGATAATCTCTCACAGACATAATCCTAGGCCAGTGTAATCTTAAAAGGTCAATTTTATGTCATGTGCATTTTGTATCAAATAAGCCACTGTCTTGGAAGCACACAGGTACTGGAGTCCTCCCTGAGTCCCTCCCACTCTGTAAATCTGTACAGGGCCTTGGAATATGCTTCCCTATTAAGGTATTAACACTTCCACTTCTAGACCACACTTTGAGAGCCACTGGCCTAGGCATGTGCTGGGGTGTAAGCAGGTTGGTCCCCAGCATCTAAGTTTGGGTATCAAGTATATGCTGATCACTTGCTACATTTCAGCTGTTCATCCCAGGTAATCCAATGCTGACTGAAGTAATGAAGAAAATAGGGTCATTTTTAATCAATGAACTTGGAATCAAAAGACTTATTTAAAACCAGTGTCTGTCAGCTCCTGAGTAGAAACCCATCATCCCTTTGCAAATGGGACTCACACTCTCCTAGGATTGTTTCGAATGAACAATTAGGCCAAAATCTAACTCAGTGACTAGCCTTAGGAATGTATAATCTTATATACTAATACCATAACAGGAAAAAAAAAAGAATGATTAACCTGTTGTCCCCACATATGTGGCACAAATAACCGTGTACCTAAGGGCCTGACAATTCTAGGACTAGTTCCTGGGAATCCTACAGGATTTACAGAAATGGTTTAAAAGACACATGAGGAGGCAGTCAGATAGAAAAGGAGTTGGCAAGGACTAATCCTGGGGACAGTAGGTAGTACTCAGGCCGTATCTGAATCCTCTTGGGACCCTCTGTAGCTTAGGGTATAATGGACTCTTAAAAATGACTTCTCAAATGGATGAACAAGTAACAGGGAGTTTTGATGATAACATCCAGATCCACTGAGCTCTGCCATCATAGAAAACTCTAGGACGGCAGACTAGGAGGCAGAGTGATGCACTTTGCCTTGATGAGTGTTCTCAGAGTCATCGACTCCCTGGTGTAGCTAAACTGGAATGATGACACCCATCAGTGGCCACATCGCAGACCCTGCAGTGAATGCCTAAGGCCACAGAGAGCAGATTCTAAGCCTGGCTCTGGGTTCTTTGGCACATTGTTCATGTTAATGGAGGAACTCATGACTCCATGAACCAGCAGTCCTTGGCTATGTGCTCTTGCCACTAAGCACCCAGTAGCCTTTTGAGTTATAAAAAGTATTCTGATATGTATAGATCAGAATAGCATTATAATGAAAACAATCTGATATTTGGGTTCTGTTAATTTCCCCTTCCCTTTCCAGACTTGAAATAACTTCAGATTACTAAACATTGTGCAGGTAGTAGAGGTCAGGGTCCATTAGCTTTAAGTTTTGATACTTTCTTAGCACTGAACATTATTCCACTGAGCATCTTGGTAGCTTAGGGCTAGGTAGTTTGCTAAAAATTGGGAAATCAGGGTTAGAGTTTCTTAGGAAAGTGACATCAAAACTGTGCCAATTATAATATAATATCTTCATGGGGAGATAAGTCTGGGTATGCTAGACAACAGGCCTGCTTGCTCACAAAGCCAAAACCTTCTGGGTTTCTGGCAGGCCATCCCTATCATTTTTGCTCCCTGAAGACATGAGAGAAAGTATTTGTAAAACATACTGGCAAAGCTTCATGGGTAAGGACACTCTGGTATTTTCTCACCATATCAGGACTTTGCCCTTGGCTGTGAATGACAAAGACTGGCTAGGGACCCTTTTCTGGAGAAGGGGCTGCTTCTAGAAGTGTGTATCTGCTTTGTTACTAATGAATTTCCACCTAACTGCCACCCATGCCCACAGTGTGCTCTTCCCAGGGTATGTCCACACTATCTTTATCTTGCCCTTTGGAGGGGATCAGTTGCTCCCTTTGTAGTGAGTTCTCTCTGAGGGTGGCCTATCCTCCATATTAGCTCAGTGTGTGTCCACTTTGCTCATTCTCCTCAGTGCCTTGCTTCCTAACAGGCTTATTTGCTCCCTCCTCACCACACCTCTACACCCACCAGAACAAACCTTCAGGATCCCTGGCCTCTGTATGTGTGTTATGCATTCCTCTGCCCCCAAAGTCTGCAACAAGCCTGATACCTTGTCAATGTGGAATCTTTTCAAAATCACTGCATGATAAGGGGCTGGTTCCATTGCTTTTCTTCCTCTAATCCCCAAAGAAGGTTCAAGAATAGTCTATCAGAATGAAATAGTTGGTGGTTTCCTCTGTCAAGAATCACAAAAAAGATGGATCAGAAAATGTATAGAGGCGGAAAATGTCCCTCATCCCCATCCCTGTTTGTTATCCAAAGAGCTATCGTGGGCTAGGGTGGCATCGGGGCTATCTGTCAATTGGCTCAGGGTTAAAGCACTTGTCTGGTCTGCCTGGGGCCCTAGATACCACCCCAGTACCAACGACAAGGGGAAATTATCGAGGGAAAGGCCATGAGTATAAGAAAAGACCACAAAGACCCCAGGTTGGAGGAGGAAGAACTGAGGACCATGGCCAGTAGTCTCTGGGAGTTTTATCAAGCAAGACTATGAAAGCCAGCATGCCTAGGCTTTGGAGTAAGAGACAGCTCTGTGATGTGTGTGATCGACCCTCAGAGTATCTCAAGAGGACACTGCTGTTTTGCAGTTCCAACAGAGGCACCCTAAGATGTCGATGCCAGCATGTCAGAGGACAACCTTGAGAACTGGTCCTTACCTGCCACCTTGTTTGAAACAGACCAGTTGCTTTCTATAGAGTACATCAGGCTACCTGGTCCGTAGGCTCCTGTGGCTTCTCTTGTCTCTGCATCCCTTCTTATCATGGGAGTGCTGGGATTGTAGACACACACTACTGCTAAATGTGGGTTCTGGGGGTCTGACCTGAGGTCTTCACACTTATGAGCACTCTACTGAGCCATAACTCCATTGCCAAACCTTCCCATCAACTTACCCTGGAGTCTTTTCTAATTAACCCAGGCACTCTCCAGAGACTGGCCTTTTCCAGAGGGAGCCGGACACAGCCTGCTACCACAGCACCTAGCTGTGTATGTCTGAGAATGAACTTCAGGCCCCAGGGTCCTCATAGAGGGGTGCTCTCAAACAAAAGAGAAGGCCTGCCCTAGTCCTTGGCCAAGCTGCCTCCTTTGCAGAGGACCACCATGAGTAAAGTACTGGTCTCTTCCATATCATGCCTTTCTAAATTGAAAATGTTACACTCTGTTGTTCATGGAAGCTTTTCCGCATTATTTTGATATAAGCAATAATCTATCTGCCAAGGAAACATACAAAGATTCCAAAGGGAACTTTGTTACAACCCTGTTCATCAGTCTCGAGTTATCAGCTTCCTGTCTGGGAGAGCAGGACTCACTTTCTTTTGTTTATTTGTGGTTTGAATTATATTCCAGTTAACCTGAAAGGGAAGAAGAAGGGGGCGCAGGGTATAGAGGAATGAATGGTGTTATCAGCTTGGTTGCATGACCCCTCAGGACCCAAAACTATTGCCAAACTCAGTCATGATGTGGCAGTTTCTCTGCCATATTTAGGGAGATGTAGCAGCTTGTGTTGACCTAGCCAATTGATTGAAATCCAATTATAATGTCATCCGGTAAATGTCTCCATGGGGAGGTATGCCTCGGCGTGCTGGACAGTAGGCTTGCTTCCTCACTAAGCCATAAAATCTGGCTTTCTAGCAGGCCGGTTCTCATCATCTTGAATGCCCCAAGAGATCAGAAAATGCATTTTTAAGAGAGAATGGTGTACTTTGAGCTAGGATAACTTTATTAGTCTGTTTTCTGTTGCTATCATAGAATGTTGCTGATGCATAGTATATAAAGAAAAGAGGTTTATTCAGCCTACAGTTTAGAGTTTGTTCAAAGGCATGGTGCTAACATCTATGACCTGATAGGAGCCTCATGGCAAGAGGCATCACAGCAGCAAAGGGCTTGCAAGAGGAAGCTTGCCATGTAGCAAGATGTGGGAGCAAGAATGATTCTGAGGCAAAGCTTGTTCTTTTGATGTCTTATTCTAGTGGGAACTAGTCAGGGTTTCTCAAGAGTTACAACCCTTCTGGTGGTGGCATCCTGCCTTCCTGGAGGCACCTCCTATGAAAGACCCTGACCTCTCAGCAACAGATCATTGGAGCTTCTCTTCCAGTATAACCCCAAGGGGAACCCACTAAACCATACCCATAACACTGGCTGCTCTAGGAAAATGTCCACAGTTCTCCATGGCTCTCAAGAAATGTGCTTTCATCTTAGAGCACACTTAGGGGCCCTAGGTTTCTCTCTCTCTGGGAGTCAGTCTCCTCTAGATCCTGGTCATTTGAGAAAAAGGGAAAGAAAGACTTAGGGAAAGAATAGCCAGTTTAGTACCACAGAGCCAACACCACTCCTGCTCACAGCCCACTGCCAAGAATTAGTCACAAGGTCCACTCAGGGGCCAAGGGCCTGAGCAGCTCCTCTAGACACCAGAAAGGGACTGGTGCTTTGGGGCTGACCCCACCATACCCAGATACTCTGACTATAGAGTAATTCTTACACATCTTTATTCCTTCTAGAAGGATCTTATATATAGTTTGGGGGTGAGTTGGATCTGACAGCAGGTGCTTCCTATTGGCTTGGTCTTCCTATTGGCTCATCTATATGAGGAGGGACTTGTGGGTGCTGTCCCTATGTAACTGATGGTCACAATTCTATCTATGGGGGAGGCTGTGGCTACATGATAGGGGCCTAGAATAGGGAGCAGGTGAAATTCTCACTATCCCTTCTGGGTCTCCGTGGTTTCAAACCATAGCTGAATCTTACCAGGCTTCCTCTCACAGTCCACCGTCCCACATGTGTCTTTCTTACGAATTCTAGGCCCTAAGACTTTATTTCCTCCAGCATCACCTCTGTGGTGGTTTAATTGAGAATGGCTTTAATAGGCTTAGAAGTTTGCATACTTGGTCCTCAGTTGGTGGAACTGTTTGGGAAGGATGAACGTGTGGGCTCACTTGGAAGAGGTATGTTACCAGAGGAGGGCTTTGAGGTTTCAAAGCACTCTTGCCATTCCCAGTCTATCTCTGTCTTTCTCTCTCTCCCCACCACCACACCTTCACTCCACCATCATGGACTCAGACCTTCTGAAACCATAGCCCAATTAAATGATTTCCTTTATAGGTTGCCTTGGTCATAGTGTTTTATCACAGCAGTAAAAAATTAACTAATATGACCTACCTATTAATAGCACTGTAGTAGAACTGTCTAAAGCTACTGAGGTGAAGCCGTCAAAAAAACAAAAAAAACCTTCATTTTTGACAAAGTTCTTCTTCCTCACCCTATAGGAATGGATGCTAGGCCTATCTAACAGTGCTTCATTTGACCATGGTTAAGCAAATCCTGTTCATTGAAATAGCTGTGAGCAGCTGTACATCACTGCACAGGCATCCTAGGTCATAGCACCTGAAGGCAGGGATGGCCACAGGTGCCTGTGTGACTCACTGGAGCTTTTCCTTCTCAGGTTCCCATTCCCCATGGTGTTCAGCAGCTGTAGCAGGAAGGACCTGGAGGCTAGCCTGGAGAAGGGGATGGGGATGTGCCTCTTCAACCTACCAGAGGTCAAGCAGGCCTTTGGGGGCCAGAAGTGCGGAAATGGCTATGTGGAAGAGGGAGAAGAGTGTGACTGCGGGGAACCAGAGGTAAGAGGACTCTCTCCATGTTGCCTGCCATTGCCTCTGACTGGGAGGACAGAGGAGACCGGGCGAGCTCGGGCAGCAAAGTGAGCATGCTAAGAACTGGTGATAGGAGGCAGGAGAGATGGCTCACTTCTTAAAGGCCTTGCCATGCAACCAGGGGAGCCAGAGCTCCTAAAACCTACATGGAAAAGCTGGCTGTGATGATGTGTGCCTGAGTCCCAGCACTGGAGATTGGCAGAGAGAAGCAGATCTCTGAAATACACTAGCCCTTCAGTCTCATCTAACGGGTGAGCCCTAGAGGCCTGTCTTAGTCAGGGTTTTTATTCCTGCACAAACATGACCAAGATGCAAGTTGGGGAGGAAAGGGTTTATTCGGCTTACACTTCCATGCTGCTGTTCATCACCAAAGGAAGTCAGGACTGGAACTCAAGCAGGTCAGGAAGCAGGAGCTGATGCAGAGGCCATGGAGGGGTGCTCCTTACTGGCTTGCTTGCTTCTCCTTGCTTGCTCAGTTGGCTTTCTTATAGAGCCCAAGACTACCAGCCCACAGATGGTACCACCCACAAGGGGCCCTCCCCCCTTGATCACTAATTGAGAAAATGCCTTACCGATGGATCTTGTGGAGGCATTTCCTCAACTGAAGCTCCTTTCTCTGTGATAACTCCAGCTTGTGTCAAGGCCCCAGTGAAAGACCTCATTCCAAAATAACAAAGAGGACAGAACCTGAGGATTGACACCTGAAGTTGACCTTGGGCCTACACACACACACACACACACACACACACACACTGAGGGGAAGGAAAGGGGGGAGAATGAATGGGCTGCTAGTGAGGATATTGGATATTGGTATAATAGAGATTCTCTGGCAAAGTCCCATATGACCACCTTGAAAAAGTGGTGGCTTAGTTGGTGGCTTTTTGGAATGTTGGCCATGTACAGAGTGGGCTGTATCACTTGGCTTTGTTAGGTGAGTGCCTTCTTTATTGAAGGACGCCCCATTCTTAGTGAGGTGAGGATGAGAACAATAAAAAGCATTTATCTCAGAGTCTCTTGGAAAGCAAAGCCCTGAGAGTCTAGCTTCTAAGAGCCCATAAGTACCGTGCTTTTCTTGTTGCAAACCTGCTGTGAAAAGGGAGTGTGGATAAACAGCGCTGAGCTGAGCTTTCTTTCTAGCTGAGATTGTTCTGAAGGCTCCTCTGCATGCACAGCTGAGGCTGAGGTTCCGGCCATTCAGCTTGTCAGTTCTCAGAAGCACCTAGAAAAAGCAGCTAGCCTTTGCATCCCGCCCCAGGCTTTCTGAGCCCTGCTTTCCAGCCACTCTCTGGGTAGCTCCTTAATTGTATAGGCCCCCAGTGAAGCTGGTCAACATGAAACATGTAAGTCACTTTTCACTCTGTAAATATTAGTCTTGAGAAAGGACGACAAAGAGAACACTGCCACCTCCCAGCATAACAAGCGCCCCGCACAGCTCCGAGGAGATTGTATTCAGAGTAAACCAAAGCCAAGGGTTTGTGGACTAGGCAGCTGGTGCTCCTTCCATGAGAACCTATACAAGCCAGAGTGGGAGAAAGCTCTGAGATAGGCTGAGCCAGGTCCACATGTGGGCTTAACAAGGGCTTAGGAAGCCAACTTCTCAGAGGGCTCCTTTGGAAGGAGAGCCCCAGGAAACAAAGCTGGAGGAATCCAGAGCATCTCAGATATTCCATGCTCATCCCAGAAATAATGGAATCTTCATGTTAGCCTGTCTCCAGGTCCCCGAGGAGGCTCCACACCAGCAGGAATGCTCTCATTCTCACAAGAACTGAAAGGAAATGTGCAGCACACAGGACTGGTGGGTGATCAGTTGGCATGAGGCGAGATAGAGGTAGTTTCGTGTCCTTGACAAACTCAGAGCTTGTCCTTGATAATGACCTTGTCCACAGCATCCCCAACAGCGGTTAATTTTGCTCGCAGTGAGCAGGGATCGGTCGCTGGCTAGGAGCAAGTCCTAATTACAGAATGGCTTCAGAACTAGCAGAGGGAAACATGAAGCCATCATGGGATAGCGTGTGCAAAGGAAAAAAGTCCCTTGGAGGCCTTGTTAATTGCTTAAAGAAACAACCCAATTAGTTTAAATATCCCACAGTTCTCAGGAGAGGCCATGTTGACTTAACACAGTTTGTCTTTGATCTGAGTGCCTTATAATTATTTATTAATGCAGATAAATCTGATGGTTCTTCACGCAATCATGAATGCTGAGATTTGGAATGACTCCATTGGCAGGCATTCACCCCATCTGCCTCCAATACCATGTACCACTACCGCTGTGTCCACAGCTGTCATTACTGCCCCCTACATCATCATCATCATCATCATCATCATCATCATCATCATCACCATCATCCTCTCACTGCCATCCCCACCATCAATTGCCATCTTCACAGCTTCCATTACTGCCCCCAATATACCTGCATCACCACCACCCTCACTACCTCTGCCACACCAGTGTCCCTACCACCACCATCACTATTGCTGTTGCTGCATCCTGACCATCATCCCCAACATCCTCAGCATGATCACCACCAGCACCACTCCACCATCGCCAGCACTTCTGTCACCACCAGCACCAGCATATCAGCAGATCCCCAAGTTCCTATTGTAGCTACTGTGTTCTGCTGCTCCTCTATCCTCTCCACAAAGGAGTGCTTGATCTCTCTCCAGGGACCTCACTACCCTGTGTTGATTGTGGCAAACTCCGTGTTAAACGGAGCCAAATTCTGCTTGCATGAATTCCCAACTTGGTATTTCTGTGGTTAGGGTCCTCATTTTCTTTGATATTTTAAGAAAACCCCCTTTCCCTCCTCTATAGCTCTTCTTCCCTAGAGCCCTGCTAACATCACAGTGAACCCTCTGCCTCGCGGTGGTGTGATTTTAGTGGGCTCTTTATGCTTCCTGTCTAGGTTCAGATGTCACCTGTGCTTAGCCATGGGTCCTACTTTTGTTCAGTTGCTATTAGAAAGCACTCTGACCAACAGGAACCCAGGAGAGGAAGTATTCCCTCAGCTTACATTTCCAAGTCACAGTTCGTCACTGAGGAAAATCAAGCAAGAACTTGAAGCAGAAGCCATGAAGGAGGGTTCACTCTCAGGCCCAGGCTCAGACAACTTTCTTTTTCAGCCCAGAACCACCTGCCCAGGGATTGGCACTGCCCACAGTGAGCCAGGTCATCTTAAACCAATTAACAGTCAAGACAATTCCCCACAGACATGCCTGAAAGCCCCTTGATTGAGACTCCCTTCTCAGATGACTCTAAGCTGTGTCAAGTTGCCAGTTCAAGCTTACAAGGACACCAAACTTCTTTGCCCAAGACTTTTGGTCAAACCTATTACCTAGGTTCTTTTTTCTGGTCTCCTGTGCTCAGGCTCTGAAGACATTCCTCCTGCTATTAACCACACCAAACCATGCATCCCCTGGTCCAAGGAAGGACATGGCATGTCACACTGGGGAAGCAGGGAATGACAGGTCCAAGCAGTGTACACCAGCACACAGCTGGAACAAGCCTGTGCTCCCTCACTCCCAGAAGTAAGGCCCATTGTTCCAAGGAACATGCACCCCGTAGCTTTACCCTAGCTCATGATGACTAAGATTCCCCATCTGCTCCCCACAGCCCAGGAATAACTGTTTGGTCTTTGCACGAGGTTCTATAACTGCTTTATCATTTTTTCTGATTCGGAGTCCTGGCATTCACTGGCTCTGCTGCTTCTCTGCTGACCAGTAAAATAGCAAACATTTGTAGAAAAGAAATCTGTCTCTTTCTGAGAAATATGGTAATACAGAAGAAGTAGATTTGAAGTAATTAAAAAACTGTTGCCATCTTTTGGTAGAAGGCATGAAGTATGTCCTGATAACTCACCCTTCCAACCAACAAGGCTGGGAACACCCACGGCCCCATCGAGGATGCCAGTCCCTTGCACATCTTTTAAACTTCATTGTTTCTTTCATGTGATGGATCCCCTTTGAAGTCTTTCCACTTGGATACATTTCCTTCCGAGCTGCTGCTTACATTTTCTAGTGATTTGAGGGCAGACAGGAGGAGACCTTACAAGTATTTCAGCCTCAGATATCAGATGGCTGTTTTAACTCAGTATTGCAAGGGAATCTCTGACTCAGCTAATCCAACATTAGGGAAGTCACTGAGACCATAGGGAGCAGAACAGCACTCCTGCGCGTTCCATGGCGCTGGTCCAGGATGCAATTAATGCGATCCTTAAGGGGAAAAAAAGTTTCTAAACTTGTATAGAGTTGTAACTCCATAAGCTAAAACCCCTCACTGTCATGAGAGCCACCGCAGTGACTTCTGGTTGGCAGTTTTATCTTCTTGTATACATTACACTTCCCGGATGTTTATAATGTCCTCAAACGGATTTAAAAGTTAACAACTTTGGCAGTATGCATGGTAGGAGCCAACATAAACAGTGCTTGACAGACCAGTTCATGGAGCGCCACATGAGATGCTGGTCAGGTATCTAGGGATGCCTTAAATTGTCCTAATCACTGGCTAATTTAGTAATTGTATCTATGATACAAATAAGTTCATTCACAAGAGATAGTTTTAAGGGTTAACCTATTATACTATCAGACACGGATGTGATTAGCTTCATGCTGCCTAGTTAGGTTAGTAGAAGTTCTTCAGAGCACATCCAAAATAGAAGGTTGAGGACTTGGGCAGCACTAAGCATTCTGTGACATTTTCTTCTAAACTGCACAGATTCCAAGCTTCCAGGATGCTCTAAAGCTCATGGACTCCAAAGATTCCCTACACAAAACAGTACAAGCCTTCTGCTAAAACAGGCAGAGGGTGTCGATCCACATCTTTCTTTGTCAGAAAGCCATGTGTTCCCATGGTGCACGATCTGCTAAAAGAGATGAATTTCTTCCTCGATTTTGTTTCAGAAAGCATGATACATCTCATTCTTTAATATATCCAGATACCCTAAAACAGGCATGCTCAAACCAGGTATGGAGGCCTAAGCCTACAATCCCAACACCAAGGATGCAGAAGCAGTAGGATTGCCCACCACAGGTTAGGGGCCAGCCTGTCTACAAAGACAGTGCCATGCCAGCCAGGGCCACGTAAAAAAGACCTTGTCTCCAAAAACAAGAAAGAAGGCTGATGATACAGCCCAATTCGAAGAGTGCTTGCCTTGCGTCCGTGAGTCCTTGGGTTTGATAGTATAAGAGGAAAAAAAGGAAAGAAGAGAGAAAAATGGAGGAAGAGAAGAAGGAAGGAAGGGAGGGGTAAAAAGAAAAGAAAATGAGAACCCTTAGCCCCAACATCCTTCAGTCACATTCCAACATCCAGTCCTCTTCCCAGAATGCCCTAGGCCAAACACCCACCTTTGCTAAACAAGGGCTTCATCCTCACCCTCCTGGCTGGGCCACGGGGACCTAGCCTGAATTTTTCCTCAGTTCATCTGCATACTCCAAATCAAAAGTAGACCACCACCCCCATTTTTAAAACAAATATTCCAGGCAAGTGTTGTACTGCTGAGCTGTACCCCCATCCCTATCAGAAGGGTTCATTCTTGAAGGTCACATCTATGCACGTGTTTTTAAATGAGCAATTTCCTAGTCCTCCAGTGATTCTGGCATAGCTCATTACAGCATGCCCTGAAGGGACAATCCCCTGGAAACCCCAATGTGCTGCTGATCTGAAGAGCTCCCGGCTTCCCCAGGCCTCATCCGGAGAAGGGTACTTGAGTGCTCCTGGTAACACCAGACCTGGTGGTTCATGAACACTTAACAAACACTTTGCTCTTGTGCCAAGGAAAACAGTTCTGGGGCAGGTTTCCAGCTCAGGATCTGGGGCAGCCTTATCCTTGGCTGTCATTGGGGTTGTGACATTTGCATTCTGAGAGCCACCACTTTGTATGACCCTTCAAATGGATCCCATTCCCCCTCCTCAGGAATGTACCAACCGCTGCTGTAATGCTGTCACCTGTACCCTCAAGCCAGATGCTGTGTGTGCCCATGGGCAGTGCTGCGAAGACTGTCAGGTGAGTTCCGCTTAGCCTGAGGTTGCCAACTGGGCTGGGTGGCTCCAGTCTGATACAAATGGAGCAGTAGGGTGGGCTGGTTCCCCGAATTCGCCTCATCCTGAGAAGCTGCCCTTTCACTGGTCGGCAGCATCTAGCTGCTCTGTTAATCAGCTGATCTGGTAAGAATGCACATTTTAATTGCTAATTCTCTGTGATAAATTGTCTGTGGGCTAGAAACTAATAGGACTGCAAAACCCAAGCTCAACCTTAATGTGTCATTTATGCTAATGAGGGTCCTAGCTCCCTGAGGAGAACAATGGGAGGAGAACCTGGCCCTACCCCTGTTGTTCAGCCTCATGCCAGGTTTACCTGCCTGACACCAATGTCTGGCATCTGGCAGGTAGCAGAGGAGCTGTGCTGGTTGTTCCTAGGATGTCTGCACCAAAAGAAAGTGCAGGCCACCCTGTGTGCCAGAGTGGTGGTTTCCCAACTTGCTGTTTATGCTGCTGTGACTGTTCTTGCTTAGGCATTTCCACCATTGATCCTGTTTATTCAGAATGCACATCTAACAGGGGAGAGGCCTGAGCATCACTGGCTCCCAGGATAGACTTTTATGCCTTGATACTTAAGCAACGGATCTTGGCACAAAGATTGCAGGAAACTCCCTGTTATCCGCCCCACCCAAGCACATCATTTAGAAGTGCGTTATAATGATATGTATTTGGCCTCTCCTGATAGTCACTAAGTTCTGGAGAATGTTGTAAGAAGTTAGCACCCCCCAGGTGCCCAGATACTAGTGCAGGAGATGAGAGAAGGTGAGAACAGCTGAGCCTACACTCAAGACATCACAAGGAAGAAGGGATAGGTGCTGATGCCCAACGACCATCCAATTTTGTAGCTTTCATGCAATCCCTTCCACGCTTCAGATCTTCCAGGAGTTGGCAGGTGAATCTACCTTGTAGCCTTTGGGAGTATACAGGCCAAGCAAGCCTGGGGACTCGGTGGCCTTAACTATGTAGCTCAGATAAGCCACCCTGAACCTTAATTTCTTTAGTGGCAAAAGATGAGATCTAACATACCTCACTGGGAGCCACTCCAACTGCTGCTGCCACTTCCTGGTCCTCATCTTCACCCTTCCCCTACCCTCTGAGCCCCCTCCCCCAATTCAGATTTCCTCCCAAAGTCAGAGAGGACCCCAGTTCTTTAATAGGTTGACAGCTGACCACTCCTATTGGGATTCTGATCTTACTGATTTTACTACCTCCTCAGCAAATGCCTAAGGATAAGGGCAAGTATCAGCATAAAGCTTGTGATGGTGTCAGCAACCTGAGAAAAGTTCACCTCTTCAACAAGAGGTTCAATAAGAGCCAGCTTGTCTACCCCTTGAAGAACCCTAGTGTCATCTGTTGCTCCCACATGAGCTATTCTTGGTCGCCCACGCAGCCTCATAGCACAAATGTAAACCACACAAAACCATTTTAAAAGAGTTCTCTATTATCAGAGGGGATGGCCTCAGAATCCCCATCTGTTTATGTGACTATAGAAGGCAGCCTGCTCCGTTCTACCCCGGGAGAGCTACCAAAGGATGCTTCTTTGTACTTGGTATGTGTGCTATAAGCCACCTTGTCATTTCAGCTGAAGCCTCCAGGAACTGCATGCAGGGGCTCCAGCAACTCCTGTGACCTCCCAGAATTCTGCACAGGGACCGCCCCTCACTGCCCAGCCAATGTGTACCTACATGATGGGCACCCGTGTCAGGGAGTGGATGGTTACTGCTACAACGGCATCTGCCAGACCCATGAGCAGCAGTGTGTCACGCTCTGGGGACCAGGTACGTGGCCTCTCCCAGCTCTGTGAGGGACACTGGAGAAGTATGCTTTATGTGCATGAGTCTGTTTTTGCTCCTTGGGGATCTGTCCATGCATGCCCATTCTGCTCTACAAAGAAGCTTAAACTCTGAGACAGGAGGTCTGCTTCTACAGGAGGCACAGCTAAGATTTAAGCTTGGCCACCTGGTCACTATGGCCCAGCATTTAGGTATAACTCCCATGAGTAAATGAGGCCTTGATCTAAAGTCTCATTACGGTTCTTAAAAAAATAATAATAGATTAAAGCTTGGTGGGAAAAACCCTTCATGTATATCTCTTCCAGGGCTCCACTCTGAAGTCAGCTCCAGGGTCTCTTAGGGCAGTCTAGACACTGGAGTCTCACTGCTTCAGAGCCTCACTACTGCAGAGTCTCCCAGATCCTCATGCCTCACTATCCAGGGCCCTCACCCAACTCCAGAAGCCTCACTACGGCAGGGACTTTATTACTAGATCTTACCACTCCAGGGAGGGCCCGGTTACCTGGAAACCATTCTAGATCTGTGCCATTTACAGCTCTCAGGATCCTGGCTGGGAATCCCGCTGGGAATGTTTTCTGAGTATATTGCAGTTCTTTCTTTCCACTGTGCTTAGCTGAGGCCTTTCTTAAGGCTGGAAGATGACCTCAGACCTGGCCAGAGGCCCCAGTGCCAGCAAGGCCACTATGGTCAGCCAGACTCAGGCTTAGGGCTGAGCCAGCTCTTGGAGAAACCAGAAACTTTCTGCAAAGTTCTAGTTTCCAAAGGGATAGGGGAGTCAACTAAGGCAGAAAATGATGACTAAACACAGAAGCCTAGTTTTAACTGCCACGTGGGTACAATGTCCAGACCTAGAAAGCCCTCAATGCCCGGCAAAGATGCCCCCTCACTTGGAGCTTTCTGAAGACAAAGAAAGTGTGGGATAGACATCGTAGCTCCCATAAGTGGATGTAGAACAAAGAGCCCTGAGATTCCTTGTCCTTCACACTTCCTCTTCAGAGGCTCAGTGCTGGCTGGCCCTCTCACCTGATGCCCATGAGATTGTTAAGACAAAGGCAAGGTACCACTGTTACAGTGACAAGCACCATAAAGACACTCATTATACCAGTATCAAATGATCACAGGATTCTGAATGGATGTCAGACACCTTTTAGCTAGGTCACTTTGGGACAGGGGCTCCTACAGCAGGCTTCAGACATCTCTAATGGAGCTCCACTCCCAGCCCTTCTACAAGTCAGGAAGCTCTCATCTAAAGTTCCAGTGGCTATTCTGCTGCTCCCTTTCTGGGAGCTGTCCTTGGCCAGCACACCCAGCTCTCAGAGCTTTTCAGTGCCCAGCTATGCTTTAAGACCTGGCCCCAGCACCAGAATGAGCTCAGATGGAACAGCACAGTGTTCCCCAAGCCATTGTGCTATGTTACTCTGCTGGCTGTCATGGTAACCAAGGCAGGTATTTATCAAGGGGAAATTAAAAAAAGGAGAAGGAGACAGACAGACAGACAGAGATTGAGAACAATGAGGCTGGGAGATGGCTCAGTCAAAAAAGTACTGACCAAGCAAGCATGAAGACTTGAGTCCTGATATATATTTACATTTACACATACACATATACATATATGCACATACATAGAGGGGATACAGAGACAGAGGATTCCTAGAGTTTACTATAGCCAGCCTACCTAGTCACCAAGCCCCTATACATGAAAATACCTGTCTCAAAAATAAGGGAAAGAAGTGACAGAGGAAGACAGCCAATGTCGACCTCTGCCATCACATGTATATGCAAGGGGTGGGCCAAGGAGTCGGGAGGGGCATGGACAGAGACAGAGATGGGTACACACTATATATGCAGTTTGATTGACAGATTAGCTTCTCAAAAGCAAGAGCATCAGCCCTCTTGAATCGCCCCCTCCACCCATCATGGTGGCTGAAGCTGAAGCCTGACAGCTTTTATAATCTGCACACCTTTCTGAGGAGGGGACATCCCCGAGGACCCTCCCACCCACACTTAGCTTCTTTCTCCCAGCCACCTTCTTGATAGTGGCTGGGAAGGACTTGGCATAAGTTCAATGGAGATACCAGGAGTGGTTCTTTGCACAGAGCACTGAGGAAATCAGATTGGCCAGGTCTGGGGATTCACCTCAGGCAGTGATCCCCTGAGTTTCCATGTAGCCCCCACCAGACCTTTCTCAACACAGATCATAAAAGAAGAGAGGGGACACAGAAGTCCTCCAGCTGTGGCCATGGCTTCTTGTAACTCCTACCGTCCCTTGTGGTACAGCATGACCCTTTCCCTCCACATTGGTGGGACTGCCTGGCTTTTCAATTAAAGACACTATGTATGTTCCCTGTGTCCACAGCCTTAGTGTCCCTAGACAGGACAAGTCATAATTTACAATTCTGTAGAGCAGAGTCCTCAGATCTAAGTGCTAGCAGGACATAGCACATCCAGGGATTCTCAGGAAGAGTGTTGTCTTACTGACTTTTCCAGCGTTCAGAGGTTGCCTGTGCTCTTGACTCTCAGTCCCTCCTCCTTCAAGACCAGCAATATACCAACTGTCTGTCTGTCCATGTTCTCTGACCTCTACTTCCGTAGTCTGATTCTGCCCTTCCTATCTCCCTTGTAAGTACTTATGTGATTATATTAGGCCCAACCAAGTCTCCATCTCTACATCTCCCCACCTCAAAATCTAACGGAATCATGTCTGCAAAGTCCCTTTTGTCGTATAGGGTAACACACTGATAGGGTCCATACTGGGGAGGATACACTTATATCAAACACAACTACTTGATACTCTTTCAAAAAGCCCCTGATTTTGTAGCTAATATCTTATATACCTGTCTTAATTAGGGTTTTATTGTCATGAAGAGACACCATGACCACTGTAACTCTTATAATGGAAAACATTTAATTGGTCCTGGCTTGCAGTTTCAAGAGGTTTAGTCCATTATCATCTTGTTGGGAAGCATGACAGTACGCAGGCAGACATGGTGCTGTAGGGGCCAAGAGTTCTATGTCTTGGTCTACAGGAAGCAGAAGGAGATTATGTGCCACACTACACATAGCTTGAGCATAAGAGACCCGAAAACCCACCCCAACAGTGACACACTTCCTCCAACAAGGCCACACCTCCTTATAGTGCCACACCCTATGAGTCAAGCATTCATACACATGAGTCTGTGGGGGCCATTCCTATTCAATCCACCACACTACACCATGCTTGTAACATCATTGACATAGCCCATACTCTTCTATATAGTAAAATGCATAAAGGACCAGTTCTGGTGCTCAGCACTGTGTAGATCTAAATCAACACCATGTAAATGTACTCTCGAGAGATGTTCAAGTCTTTGGGGCTTGTAGAACAGGCTCTGAGAGGTCAGGAAAATGGGTAAGATGTGGTAGGGACAGGAAAGACAGCTTGGATTGGGGTGGAGAGTGGCCAAAATGAAGTATTCTGAGAGAAACTGCCCTGCAGTAGTCATCTGGAAGTGGCTACTAGTGTTTCCAGCATCTAGGGTGGGGTAGAAAGCATACAGGGGTGGCAGGGCCAAGGTAGAAAGTCTCCAGGTAGTTTTGTCTGTACAAAGCCATGACTTGGACAGCAGCAGAGATTCTCATCTGTCGTTCATTCTCTGGTTTGTTAAATATTTCTGATGTCCTGCTGGGTGGAAGACGCTGACTCAAGAGCCTGCTTGTGCCAGAGGAACATACTTCCTATGGTCCCAGCATGCCTTGCTCAGGATGTGACTCCCTCAATGTCCTATCCTCTCTACCACTACTCCTAAGCCCTGCCCTGGGTTGATGTAGTCCCAGGAGCAGAGGTGACTTCCTGGGCTGGGGCCCTGGCCAGCCAGATGTGCTGGACAGAGTGCTGAACTGGTTGGTTCAAATGAACTTTCCATGATTCAGGAAGGAAGCCTTTGTCCAGGATACATTTGCAGTATCTCATCTTCCTACTTAGCAGCAAGAGCCCAAATCTGGACCATGTTGTATATGGGCCATGGAAGACCTCCAGGGAAGGGGATCACTCAGAATTCTAGGACTTCCTGAGTTGTTGCTTGGACAGCTATGCCCTTCACACCCAGGGACCTGTCCGAGTTGTTGAGTCACACTGAATTCTCTGGTTACAACTAGGATGTCCGTCATTCATGCTTCAGAGCTGGCTACCCAAAGCTGACCGGACAAAGCCCTTCCTTCCAGTTAACTATCCCCTTTTGAGATGGGCTTTTCTCAGCCCAGCATTAGATCTCAATAGAATACTCCTGCTTCCAAGTCTCCCTAAAAATAAAGCCATAGAAAATTCAAAACATATGCCTGCAACTCCTAAGTGGCCCTGTGAAGAACTTTCAGAATACCTTCTGTGGGTTTGTTCATTTAGTTATTTTTTTTTTTAGTCTAATTATTGTTATGGATATTGTTGAAGATCTTCCTGCTAGCTGGGACAGTTTTCTTTTCCTACCACATTGGTGTGCAGGCATAAACACACACACACACACACACACACACTGAAGCACAAGTTGAGAACAGAAGTTGACATCAAGTGTCATCCTCAACCACTCTCTATTTTCTGAGATAGCCTCTCATGAATCCAAACACTGATTTGGCTAGACCAACAGCCAGTGAGTTCCAGATATCTTTCTGTCTCTACTTTCCATTGCTGGGATCTCAGGCATGTTCTGCCAGGTCCAGTTTTTATATGGGTGCTAGAGATCTGAACCCGGGTTCCCATGCTTTTACCACAGACACTTTGCCCACTGAGCTGTCTTCCTAGCCCAGTGTCTCAAGATTTCAGATGTTGCTTATTCCAGACATAAATGCTGTCTGCATTGAGCTTCTTATCCTCAGTCTAGTCTTAACATTCTGGAAGACTCTCTCGGCATGGCATGACCTTTACTCCTGATAAAAGAGAGCTGGGATTTCTCTTCAGGCTGCAGATTTACTTTCAGCAGTGTTGTTTGTCAGACTTTCTAGCCTAGCAGTGGTGAACAATTCACCTCATAGGTGTGTTATGTAATCACCGCATGCCAAAAATCACTGATCTCCTTTGGAGAGGCCTCCAAACATGTAATTATCAATATTATCACCCACCAGAATCTACTGTCATTTGATTTATGCCATGTCAGCTGGTCAAGTGGGTTTTATGGGCTGGTAAATATTCAGTGTTTATCTACAAGGCTGGTTTAAATGAGCTTGTTTAGTTGAAATCCACTGGGGCCTTGAATGTACTGATCACCCACAGTAACTGACAGATACAGAAAGGAAGAAAAGATATTTTGCCAAGAGTTACATTGTCAGGGAATCAGGAGTATCTTGTCCCATTGTGTAAGAAGGAAATGATAGAATGTGTTCATTTGAACTTCATTTCCTGATAAAGGCACAGGCCAACTTGGAGAGAACAGAAGGGCAGATGCCATCTGTTTATGCCAATGCCTTTGTCTGTGGATTTAAGTGACAGGGAGTTGACAGAGAGAGGGGGAAGCCAAGGGGCCTGAACTAGAGCAGTGTGTTTGCAGGTCATCTTAAGGAGAGGCTCAGGATGAGTAAACCTGGCACTTCATTCAGAACACCATCATCTTCATTTCCTTTTTAAAGGACATCGTGACACTGAGAACTTCCAGACTCAGTTGCAAGTGTGATCCTCAGCACTCAAAGCCAAAGCTGGCAATTAAAATGCGGAGCAGTGTCAAGACTCCCTCCAAGAAGCTGTTTTATCTCCTGCTAGCGGCTGGGCACTGAGTGTTCTTTTACTAAGAACTCAAAAGGCTTTAGTGGATGTAGCACTGGACTGATAAGAAAACTGTTGCCTTTCTGTCCTTGAGATAGATGTACGATCTCTCACCTTCATGAAGACACACAGCCCAGAACTTTTAAGTACAACAACTTTGAGCCCACACGTCTGCCTTTGCAGTGTCTTGCAAGTGGACAGACAAGACCTATGCTTTTCAAATTCTAGAACATTCTGCCTCAAAGACAAACACCAGCTGGCAGCTGACATACAATAGCCTTGAAGAACACTAACATGTCATTGTCCTGATGGACTATTGAGAGACTGAGAGCATCAGCTAAGAAGGCCATCTGTGACTTGGTTTCCTTTTTGTGCCTTTCCTTTGGTGATAGGTCCTTTGAAAGTCAAGCTGCATTCCATTTACAACCCCTCTGCTTCTGGGTTTTGGAACTTAGACTTCACCTCTGAGGGAACAGCTATTTGTCTTTCCCAAAAGCAAAACCTCAGTTTTTCGTGACTTATGCAGGGTGGCACAGTGGCATTTCATTTGATGCCAAGGAACAAGAGATTATACACAGCTACAAACACAACACTGAGATGTGGCCACAGATTCCAGGTGCTTCATCTGCAGAGTACAAATGGCGGCCTCTAGGAGTGTTGGAGACAGGAGGCTGCTCCAATGGCCCCTTATGTTCATTTTTTTTTTTCGTGACTACAATGCTGTTTGTAGTCAGTAGGGGAAAAAAAAAAAAAAAGTATGATAAAATACATTCATGAGAGAAAGAAGAAAAGAATAAAGGATCATGACCAGCCTCTATGGGAAGGGAGAAATGGAAGAAGGTCCTGAGGGACCCAGCAGCCCTAGATCCATAAAACAGACTGATTGATTTAGACCATGGAGCCAGCATTGACCCTATCATAAAACCTTGAAATAGACTGCTCTGGCCAGAAAGGAGTCCTAATGTCCATCCCTCTGGCATTGCACTGTTAAGTCAGCTATACCTGCCCATGTAAAATGAGCTTTCTGTAAGAAAACCATAGTGGAAGCAGGAGTATGATAGACATACTGAGCACAACCATCAAACAATCTCATGTCTCTACACTATATTCTCATTGTTAACAAAGCAGAGTTTGCTTCAAAGAATCGGGAAATCCCTCTGCAGTGGCTCTCCTATTACAAGGAAGTTACTCCATAGAAGGGTGTGGTTGGTGAGCCACACTGGGGAATGGGGTGAGGTACAGTGTTAAGAAGTGCCCATGAGCTCTAGCTGGGAGCATTTTGGCCCCAGAAAGTAGCCCAGAACCCTACATAGTATCAGCCTTCCACCTAAAATTGGAGATAGACAGATGAGGAATGAAAATTGGACAAAGTTTCAACTGTGTGCAGCATTATAAGTTTGATTCGACTTAATCCTTAGCCTTGAAATATCTGTTTCTTGTGAGGGATATCTCCTCACAGCCCAGAGACTCTACAGTAGGAAACACTAGGAGATTGGATGAGGACCAACATTTCACACAGAGTTCTGCTCATTCCCTCCCTGCCTTCCTGTCCCACCCTTCCCACCATCAGCTTCAGGTACCGATGGGAATTGCCAGTCCCTGGCTTCTGAAGGATGCAGAAGGTAAAACATCCCATCATGCTCCCCATAGACAGGAACACAGAAAGGATATAGGGCTGTGGCATAAACCTGACCTGTGCCACAGTCAGAAGGCTCTATCCTGTCTCCCAGTTTACAGTGGTAGAGGAAGTCACGCCTTGCTCCCATCCGCACGGCAGTTCCCTTTGCCTCCTCACAAGCCTTGCTGTGCTCACGGACAGACATGTCCTGGCTATGCATGTGTCAATAGCAAACTGTAACATAGAGTCTCCTGCTCCTCATCACTTCCTGGAAGAGACACAGAGTTAACCTTAGGATGCTGGATTGTTCAAGGTGCTGGAGAGAACATTTTATCGACCAAATTACATGACGCTTGTTACCTCAGAAACTGACATCTCTTTACTAGTCACTTTAGGGGGTGGGTAGTATATTTGTGTGTCTATGTACATGTTTTTGTGTACATGGGCAAGATATCCAGTATTATCCACAATCTTTAGTTTCTAAGGCACACTCTCCTTAAACCTAGAGTTCAGCAAGTCAGCTAAACCGGTTGGTCAGCAAGCTCTAGAAATCCTCTCTTCCCTGCCTCCTCCGCACTGAGATGGTAGGTGCATGTTGCTGTGCCTGGCTTTGTATAGGGATGTTGGAAATCTGAACTCAGGCCCTGGAAAGTACTTTACCAACCATCTCTCCAGCCCCTCTCTAAAATTAGTCACTTGTTTTTTCTTTTGTTGTTGTTGTTTTTCCTTTCCTGGAATAAGAAGAGTCAACAAAAAGGTTTGAAACTATCTAGTGTCTCTCTGCAGTATCTCGAAGTTGGAGGGAAATCCCTCTGGGCGTGCACAGACTCTCTGGGGGAGTTGCCCAGATGGTCACTATCTAAGAGGAAAGTGAGGAGCAGCTGGCACCATAATCAGTCTAGCAATTCATCAGGAAACGGTCAGTGGACACAGAACCAAGTGAAGGAGATTGTCTGTGGTAGAAAAGGAAGATGCTGCAGAGAGTACTTGCTTTTTTCTGCAACAGAGCATTGGTTCTGGCTTGGACTGGCATACTTGAGCAAGGAGTTCCAGGAGGCCTGTTTAAATGCTGATGAAGCATAAAGGAAGGTGTAGTGAGGTGGTACACACCTTTTATTCCAGCACAGGTGAGGCAGGCAGGTGGATCTCTGAGTTCTAAAGTAGCCTGGTCTACATAGTGAGTTCCAGGACATCCAGACCTACCTAGTGAGACCCTGTCTCAAATCAGAAGAAACAGAAGGTCTGGAATGGAGCAGCTAATACAGAGGTCAAGGCCAGGCACAGGCCCACTCACATGGAAAAAGGGTGGCAATGGTGAGTTGTGTGTGCTTTTTGCTGTTGAATGAGGTGGCCTTTTCTGCTAGGAGCTGATAAGGGTCCAGCACAGGTTAAGGAACAATGGCTGTGATTGAGGTGGAGGAGGAGGAGGAAAGAGGAGGAAGAGGAGGAAAAAGAAAGGAGGCCTGGCCATGGACCAAGTCTGATTGGACTCTAGATTGCATTGTCACCTTGGAAAGCCAACAGAGACTCCCTGGAGTTGGGAGCAGAGAAGGACACAGGGCAGGTCTGGACTTTGGGAAGTCACCTCCTAGTCATTCAAAGAGCTGTAAAAGGAAGTGTCTAAACCAGATGCTGATGTGGAAGGGAAGGCAGGTCAAGACCATGTGGCCAGGCATGGTTTGATCTGCCCTATTCTCCTGACTCCCTCGCTGTTACCAACAGATGGCCCTCTAAAGCTTTGGCTCTGCGGCCCTCAATCATGTGTTTTCTTCCCTGCCTAGAAGATGTGTTTGTTAAAATGTCTACTTTTTGGGTCCTCTGGCTACTGTGACTCTACCACCACCACCACCACTAGGGCGTCTCCTTCTATGCACAGTGACTATTGGGTATTACAAAGCTATGGCCTGTGAGAACCATCTGCAGAATGACCATTCACTAAAGTCAGTGCTTACTCTTAGAGTTTTGTAGGACTAAGAACAAAGGGTGTCTGCCTCCCTCCCCCTCCCTCCCCCTCCCTTCGATCTCAACCCCCTACACACACACACACACACACACACACACACACACACACACACACATATTAGTCATTACTACTCTTTGGAGCCTGCCTAGCTTGCCTTTTCTCACCGGAATTGTGTGGGATGTTGCTACAGAGAGTAGCTTCCCCTGGTCTGCAGCCAGCCAGCCAACTCCTTTCTTCTCTTGACCTGATCAGATTGCACAGCCAGGCCTAATCTCTTGAGAGTCTGCACATACCTTAGGTCACACATCTAAGCCTACAATACAGAAAAATGAGTGGACTTGTTCTGAGCCGGGGGGGGGGGGGGGGCAGGAGAGAATGCCAGCTGTAGATCCTTCCAGGTTTGCACCAGCCCACTCCTGAGCCAGCTGGGTACTGTGTGCCACTAAACATGGAATATTCCTTCCCCACCCCCACCCCCAGCCCATTGCTGTTTAGAAAAAGTCAGAAGCAGTGACAAGGGAGGTGCCATTGTGCTTCTGTTCCAGGTGCTAAACCGGCTCCTGGTATCTGCTTTGAGAGAGTCAACTCTGCAGGAGATCCTTATGGTAATTGTGGCAAAGACTCCAAGAGCTCCTTCGTCAAATGTGAGCTGAGGTACGAGGCCACACCCCCTGCCACACTAGCACTGAGCCTGCACACATGGGGGTCACTGTACCACACTGCCCTGCTTCTGAGCTTGTCTATTCTTACCCTTCCAGAGATGCCAAGTGTGGAAAAATCCAGTGTCAAGGTGGTGCCAGCCGACCAGTCATTGGTACCAATGCTGTTTCCATAGAAACAAATATCCCACAGCAGGAAGGAGGTCGGATCCTGTGCCGGGGGACCCATGTGTACTTGGGTGATGACATGCCTGACCCAGGGCTTGTGCTTGCAGGAACAAAGTGTGCAGAAGGAAAAGTAAGACACCCCCACCCCCACCCCACCCACCCCCATTCTCACTTGTATCTTAACGTAAGTCTGGAACACAGCCCATTGGGAGAGCAGGCTAGAAATTGGGGAATAAGGTCAGTTGATTTTCCTAAAACTACTCGGAATTTGGTCTCTGGGACCCAACTCTTTGTACTTAGAAGAAAAAGCCAGTGAAGCTGAGGTCCCAGTCTGACCATTGTGATGCAGATGTGTTGATAGTATTGTTTTTACCCTGGGATTCCAGAGGGCTGTCTGCCAGGAAGTGATTTCCTAAAGAAACACAACTGTGGAGCTTCTTGCTTTGGGGACATGCCAGAGCTCTGGGGAGCTTGTTCTCACCTGGTCAAAATGGAAAGTCAGATGCCTCTTCAGAGACTCTAAAGATAACACAGGAGGGGATGGGATCATCTGGAGAGATAGGGGAATCCTTTGGAGAACAGGGCAGAGGAAGGCTAAGATGGTTTCAATTCAGAGCAAGTTCAAACATTTTAAAGGATACTAAGGTTTCTGTGTTCTGCCACACTGGTTTATATATGTGAGTCTGGGGGGCAGGTGTGCATGGCTATGTGTACGCTTATGTATAGATTTTGTGTACGTGTAAAAGCACATGCATATGTGGTGTGTATGTCTGTATGTGCGTGTGTCTGTGTGTGTGTATGTGTGTATATGTGTATGTGCGTGTGTGTATGTGTGTGCGTGTATGTGTGTGCATGCATGTGTATGTGTGTGCGTGCATGTGTATGTGTGTGAGTGTGTGTGTGTGTCTGTGTGTGTATGTGTATATATGTGTGTGTGTGCGTGTGTGTGTGTGTGTGTGTGTGTGTGTTCGCGCACTTTCATGGGCCCGTGGACAATCTTAACTACATTCCTTTAAGCATTTCTTTTCTTTTTTTCTTCTTTTCTCCCCCCCCCCAAGCAGAGTCCATCTCTCCTGACTACACAACACACACTCCACAGACTGAGCTCCCACTCCAATCTCTGTTTTGCTTTTGTTTGTCTTTTCATCAAATTTTCCATCAGATTAAATGATAGAAAATTAATTCAATGTTTCAAGGGAAAAAAAATGATAAACCATCTGGCATTTTCAGGGCTCATTTTTCCCAGGATCATGAAGTCCCTCTCAGAGGTCATGTCGAAGAAAGGACATAACCTAAGGTTTTCCTACAAAACCCTGGAGGCCAAAATGCCCTCTACACATGTCCCCCATGTGTCCTGAGCCACAGACACTCTCTTCTTTTTTAGAATTATTTTTTATGTGTATGAGAGTTTTGCTTATGTCTGTGTACCACATACACGCCTGGTGCCCACAGAAGCCAGAAAACGACATTAGATCCCCAGGACTGGAGCTTTAGATAGTTATAAACCACCAAATGGGTGCTGGGAATCAAATGAGTCCTCTGGAAAAACAACCAGTGCTCTTAAATGCTGAGCCACCATCTCTCCTGCCCTAGATATTTTCTTTGAGGAAGATTCCACATTCTTCTGATTAATGTCTGTTCAGGCCTTGACATTGTAACACCCATTTTGTAAATTGTGGTCTGAGAGGCCAGGGCTGCTGTCTTCAAGTGATGGAATCCCAAGAATGCTGCTTTACGTGCAGGTGTCTTTGACCTTTGACCTTGCCAGTAGCATCAAGACTACACAGGGCCCTCGCTCCCAGCAGAATCCTTCTGTGTTCATGCCCTCCCTGAAGCTTCTTTTTCCTCAAATGTGAGTGTATGTCCTTATGCGTGAGGATACATGTGTGTGCACATGCATGTGAAGACCAGAGGACAGCCTTGTGTATGGTTCCTCCTTAGCTGTCCACTTTTTTTGAGATAGTCTCTCACCTGCCTGGAACTTAACAAGTAGGCAAGACTGGCTGGACAGTGATGCCCCAATGGATCTTCCTGTTTGCACGTCCCCAGATGAGGAATCACAAACACACACCACCCTACTCCACTGTTTATGTGGGTTCTGGGGCTCTACTCAGGCCCTCCTGATTGTAGGGCAAGCACTTAACTGACAGAATCTTCTCCCACCCCCTGGGGTTTCCTTATCAAGAAGAAATACAGGTCTCCCGCTCCTGCTCCCCTACTATTGTTTTCTCTGAAGGGCACAGGGCGCTCACTCTGCCCTCTGTAAATTGTTGGGGTGAGACAGCCACCTGCCCACAGGAAGGCTGTACTCGATGAAACCGCTCTGTATCCTAAACTGTGAACTCTTCTTCCTTTCTCTCCACTAGCCTGTAATGTTGCAGGAGAAAAAGATGCTGAGCACTGTTTAAGAGGCAGCCACTTCCAACTGGCCAAGGCCACTCAGCAAATCTGAATGGCGCCTCTGCAGTGCCTGGATAAGCAGGACCCTAGGGAGCTTTCCTGTCAGTGCTTTGTGACACCAGTGACCCAAAGCCATGAACAAACCTTGTGAGAAAATCAGTTAGAATTTCTCACTTTTAGAGCGCTATCTTAAATGGCATTAAATATAAAGAACTCGGTACTGTTCACATTGGACAAAGTGTTGAGTCAGACCCTGGAGCTATGTCTGAGCAAGCACTAGAAGTTAGTCTGCTCCATCCCTGCTCATTAAAATGAGAGAGAGCCTTCTCCAAGTTTTCCTTGCTTTCTCTTTCATGCCTATGTATGGAGGGTGTGCAAGGATGTATACACATTTGTTGTAACCTCTGGTCTCCTTTGGTGACAGCCACCTTGTTTTTTAAGAAAGGCTCTCGTACTCCAACCCAGGGCTCACCTACTAGATTAGGATGGCTAACCTGCAAGCTCCAGAGATCCACCTACTCATAAGTTCCATAAGCATACTTGGGTTTTTGTTTTGGGTTTTGGTTGGTTGGTTGGATTGTTTTGTTTGTTTGTTTGTTTGTTTGTTTTGTTTTGTTTAACATGGGCTCTGGGGGATTGAACTCAGGTCCTTAGGGTTACACAGCAAATACTTTACCAACTGAGCCATCTCTCACTCCTCCTGCTTTCTCTTTTTCATGTGCCTGGGTGAAGGAGGGGGGCAGATGTACTGAGCCTGTGCTGTGTGTCTCTCACAGATCTGCCTCAATCGTCGATGTCAGAATATCAGTGTCTTCGGCGTTCACAAGTGTGCAATGCAGTGCCACGGCCGAGGGGTGAGTAGATCAGTTTCCTCTTCTCAGCCTGCCCATAGCCAGCTAAGAGTTTTTAAATTTTCTGACGTTTTTGTTTTATGTGCTTGAATATTTTGCCTACATGTATATATGTGTGTGCCTGGTGCCCACAGAGGCCAGAGAGAGGGTCAGATTCTCTGGAACTGGAATTAGGGATGATTGTGAGCTACCGTGTAGACGCTAGGAACCAAACCCAGGACTTCTACAAGAGCATCAAGTGCTCTTAACCACTGAGCCATCTCTCCAGCCCCTGCTAGCCAGGGTTTCTTAAAACTACAGTAGTCAGTGAGTGCCTTCTCAATGTTCTTTTCCAGAGTTAACTGTCTCTGACCTTTATGTAGCAGGAGAAATGTCACTTTCATTTAACAAAGAAAATCAGATTGAGAGGTAATTATCTTTTGAATTAAGATTCTGCAATATAAAGAAAGAATTTTGTCATCTTCAAAGTAATTTCCGAGCTAACCTTGCCTCACAAAGGGCTCACATTAGCATTTCAAGCAGGGTTGTCCCTCTGGCTCCCAACAGCTCAAACTCGTTCCATCAAGAAACTCTCAAGAAGGATAAAACTGAGGACATCAGATCTACCTACCACATGTTCTTGAATGCCTTTGCCATGGGTTTTGACCACCACATGCTGCCGAGTTCAGAGAAGCTTTAGGGAAGAAAAGGACTCTAATTGTTCGCAACATACTTTACTTTTCCTGATGCAGTTAATTGTTTTCCAATGGGATGGTATTAATCTTGATTAGCTGCACCAGTAGCTCATTTGTCCTCCAGAAGCCTTTTCTACAGAAACCGTGCTCTAAATTGTATTTTTTAGAACATCTAGACACTTGGGATTATGGGACTCTTTGTAAAATCACCACCACGCTCTAACCATGATAATGGCCAGACTGCCTCAGACAGGCATGTTGATGTTGTATACAACTGACTCAGTATCAAATGGATTCTCTTCATGTATTCATTGAATTATAGATTTCCTTCTAATAGCGATAGATAAACTAGCCTGGCCCTCTTGCTTTTACTGATGAGGCCAAGGCCAATGTGGTGAGACTATGGACACACAGTGAGAGTGTGTCCATAGTAACCTTGCTGGCCCAGAGAAAGTAGGATAGAGGCCTCTCTGGTATCTATAGGTCTCTTGTACATGTTGGCAAACTCTAAGGACCGTATTTTCCAGAACAGCCAGCTATGACTTACTGTAATAGGTAATCTCAATTGTCAACTTTCTGAGATCTAGAGTCTCCTGGGAAATGAGTCTCTGAGGATGCCTGTGGAAGATTATCTTGACTTGGTTACTTGAGGTGGAAAGACCTGCCCAGTGTGGGTGGCATCATTCCCTGGGCTGGAATTCTGAACTATATAAAAAGGAAAAAGTGAGCTGAACACAGCATTCATGACTCCCAAACTCTTGATATAAATATGATGTGACTGCCTGCTTCAAGCTACTATCACTATGATTCCATATTGTGATAGGCTTGGAACCGTGAGCCAAAATAAACCCTTTCTTCTTTACATTTTTTTTTCCTTTCAGAGTAATTTATTACAACATCAGAAAAGAAGCTAACACATTTTAGTAACAAGTAGCTTGGCCCCAATCCCTCTGTGATGAGACCAGGCTTACCACCAGTACTTCTAAGTAGGGAATTTAGATACCAGTTTCCTGCCTCAAGCTAAGACCACACCAGGCAATGTGTAAGCCTTGTAGATGGTTTGCCACATATGCAGGATGTACCACAGACATTAGAGAGCTGTCTGTCCTACTAGCTCTTGACCAGCCCACATTATATGGACACACCATCCCTGCCACATAAGCATTGGCCTCATCACTACAACAAAAGACTTGGGTTAGTCCATCCCTTAAAACCATTAGAAAGACATCTGTAACCCAGTGATCACAGGTGCTCTGTAAAAGACAGAGTCCTGATTATTAGGAGTGTCCTAGAAAGCGCATCCCTGCTTCTCGCAGGCTTTGTTGACTGCTGGCCTTCACAGATGAAGCAACTGGACAAGTGACTGGATTCTTCACAGAAGTCAGTTAAATCATGGAGCACCACAAGCAAGACAACAGACTGTCCATGTCTTGTTTGTCTCCTAATATTCAGGCATATATTTGGCCCCAGTGTTTTTATGCAGGGCCCTAGAGTTGGTTCCCTAGTTCTACTGACTTCTAGACAACAAACCGCCCAGAAATTCATCACCTGTGACTTACAGTGTGTAAGTAGAAGGGGAGTATACACCAGACAGTTGTCAGGAATCACAGTCCTTGATGTGGGCAGATCTCTCCAATCATCTACCACTGGCCTGTCCCTCCCTAATTTGTCAGATGGGCCTTTATCTAAGGCTCCCAAAGCTTAGCCTATTTTCTATAAAGCATGACATACACACTCCTGTGGCTCTGTTGGTAGAGTGTTCACCTAGCATGTACAAAGCCCCAAGTGTGAACCCAAGTACCTCATAAAGTAGGCGTGGTGGAACACACCTATAATCTCTCAGCACTCAGAAGGTAGATGCAGGAGAATCAGAAATTCAAGGTCATTCTTGCCCACATAGCTAGTTCAGGGCCAATCTTAGATTCATGAGACCCCATCTCAAAATATAGAAATTTTTATGTATGTACATATGTATGTATATATAATTTATATATACTTAAATATATGTATAATTATGTATGTGTATATTTATAATAATTTGTACATTTATAATATTGATGTATATGAATATATATTAATATATAAATTAAAAAATTAAAAAATGGTCTTCATACTCAAAATCAATTGGTTCATATACACTTGTGTGAGTTATATAAACGTCAATAGTGAATCCAAGCAGAACCACCATGGATGACCCTTGTCAAGCAGACTCCTGGGTCCTCCCATGGGAACTCTGGTCTTACATTAGGGTGCATTATCCAGGAATAGCAAGGGCAAAGGCACCCTCTCGCCCTCTTCTTCAGACTGTCTTCGCCTATTATTGTGTTGTGACTAGGAGGCAGGTTACGGCCACAGAAGGCTAAAAGAGTGAGTATTTGGGGGTAGTATTAGACTCACAGAAATGTTAACAGACCCCTGTGAACTTCTATGGACATCAGAAAGTCAGAGGCCCCATCCCAGCCTGCTGGGGTCCTCCCTGAATCTCCTGTCTGAAATAGACAGGTCTGTGCCACAGTGGTCTGATTCTGGGTCCCTCCTTACCACAAAGAAGGCAACTCCACAGCTTTCCAGGGTTGAAAAAGAAATGATACCAGGAAAGGGAGCTAGTTCCCAACAGCAGCTCCCCAGCACAGGCAGGTTGTGCCACTCTCAGCTCCTCCGGCTCCACCCGACTCACTGGTGGCACTCGGTGCAGCTGATTCTCCAGGTCTTGCCTTTACTGAGTCTGCGTGTGTTGCTGGGGGGATCTAGCAGAGTACCCTTGCTTTCGTGTGTCCTAACTCTGTCCCCTCTGGATGTTTTTCTCCACTTCTACCCCAAAGGTATGTAACAACAGGAAGAACTGCCACTGTGAAGCCCACTGGGCCCCTCCCTTCTGCGACAAGTTTGGCTTTGGAGGAAGCACAGACAGCGGTCCCATCCGACAAGCAGGTAAGTGTGGCCCCAGCATTCTAGGAAGTGGATGCTGGGCTGCTAGGAGCTGTGGATACTGGACATGCTTCCCCACTGTGTGACCCTGAGTGCCTCTGTCCCAGCCTGAAGCTTTCAGGTTCTAAATGTTATTGTCCTCCCCGGCCTTCCCTTTTCTTTGGACCTGGGTCTTGTTCAATGCAGCTGAGGTGTAGAGTTGGCCATTTTCTCTCCCTGCGACACTTTTCTCCATGGTGAATTGCCAAATGTGTATGACTGTCACTGTCATTTCAAAGGACTTTGCAAAGGGTAGCTCTTGTGTGCTGCCACTTCAGTGCATTTTAGAACTCTGATCAGAGGAGTGATAGCAGGGGGCGGGGGACAGACAAGCAAGAACAACAGCAAAAGTATGACAGCTACCTCTTAATAAAGAAGATGGCTACCATCACTGGACTAAGGGTGGTAACATCAGTAGAGTGCTGGCCACTTGAGTGTGGGTCCACAGAACCCACATAAGGAGTTAAGCATGGTGGTGCATGCGTGTAATCCCAGAACTAGGGAGGAAAGAGAGAAGAAGATTACAGGGGCTTGCTGGCTAACCAGTCTAGCCAAACTGGGGAGCTCTAAGTTCAGTGAGAGACCCTGTCTCCAAAATAAGGTGGAAGACAGCTTCTGTCAGTCTCTCCCTGCCACATGCACCCACTCGTGTAGACACACACCACACAGGAGACAGAGTGATCCGAGCAGTTGTCAAAGTCATGGTAGCCATTTGCATTGAACAGTTGGTTATTGGCAGATAGAATGCTAATTAGTGTGCACTATGCCAACTGATGTTTACACAGTTCTAAAAACAGACATTTTTAAAAACTGAAATATAATTACATAATTTTCCTCCTTCCTTTCCCTTCCTTCAACCCTTCCCAGGGATGCCCATTCACTCTCAAATCATGTCCTTTAAAAGAATGTTAGTTATAAAATAAATATATAAAATATATGCTAAATCTGGGGGAAGGGATTTGGGTTTTTTGTTGGTTTTGTTTGTTTGTTTGTTTTTGTTTTTGTTTTTCAAGACAGGGTTTCTCTGTGTAACCCTGGCTGGCTGTCCTGGAACTCACTCTGTAGACCAGGCTGGCCTTGAATTCATGCTTAGGAACAGTTATGGAGGTGTCAGAGGACTCCCCAGGAACTTGATATGTTTGTTGATATCTTCAGGAAGGGCCAGGGCTGGAGCTCAGGCAACAAGGTGCTTACCTAGTATCTTAGTTAGGGTTTTATTGCTGAGAAGAGACACCATGACCACAGCAACTTGTATAAAGGACAACATTTAATTGGAGCTGGCTTACAGTTTCGGAGGTTTAGTCCATTGTAGTCATGGCAGGAAGCATGGCGGCATCAAGCAGACACGGTGCTGGAGAAGGAGATGAGAGTTCTACATCTTGATCTACAGGCAGCAGAAAGAGACCATGAGCCTCACGGGGCATAGGTTAAGCATAGGAGGCTCAAAGCCTGCTACCACAGTAACACACTCCCTACCACAAGGCCACACCTATTCCAACAAAGCCACACCTCCTAGTAGTGCCACTCCCTATGGGGTAAGCATTCAAACACATGAGTCAATAGGGGGCATTTCTATTCAAACCACCACACCTAGGATCCATGAAGAGTAAGGCGATGCATGCCTTTCATCCTAGCAGTGGAAAGATGGAGGTAGGAGGATCAGTTCAAGCCATCCCTAGCCTACATGCAAATTCCAGGCCACCCTGGGCTCTAAGAGACCCTGTCACAGAACAGAGAGCTCTACAAAGTAGAGATACTTCAAGCACAGACAACTGGCTATTCTAAGGCCTGGAGTCAAGGTGGAGAAGGACATGATGATAGTCACTGAGGGTGGCAGCTCCCAGTGACAGGGCAGTGGAATCCTGATGCTGACTGAGTCACTGGCTAGAACAACTCAGTATGTAGCACTGTCCTCGTGGCAACAAGCAACCCTGAGGTAAGGTGTCCAAGTGCCATTTAAGGCCTGGCAGGGCTTTGATTGTATACACAGGATCAGTTTAAGACTTACAGGTTGAATTAAGGACGTAAAAACTGTTCTTAGGTTTGCAATGGGGCAACAGAACTCTACCTGAAGCCACGGGCTGCTAATTAAGAGCCTGAAAGGAATCACGTTTGACCAGGAGACCAGCTATGATGCTCTTCCAGTCATGTGGATGGTTTTTTGTGGGAGCCTCCAATCCTGATAGATGGTCTCTGGTACCTTGTGTAATTCCATAGTTCACTCTGCTATGGTTGTGCTTAGGGGAATCTGTGTGGTCCAGCCAGGGTCCTACCTACCAGACTATGTCTCTGCATTAGCAAGTTCCAAAGTCATCACAGGCAAGGAATGGTGGCATAGACCAGAGCTCAAATATGACCTTTGAAGAGAGACTAATTTATTAGGACGTCGTTCAGGGATTTACGTGCTCTAGTTCTGTTTGTTCCCTTAGAGCTCGCACTGCCATAAATGTCACTGCTCAATGTCTCCCATATTTTATTGGAACGGCTTCCTCCCCTGAGCCAAATGTGTTTTGTTTCAGATAACCAGGGCTTGACTGTAGGAATCCTGGTGAGCGTCCTGTGTCTGCTCGCTGCTGGATTTGTGGTATATCTCAAAAGGAAGCCGCTGATGCGACTGCTGTTCACGCATAAGAAAACCACCATGGAAAAGCTAAGGTATGTCATTTCTTCAAAAACTAATGGCTGAAAGAATGTTCAAAAAACTGTCTCTCACTGCATCAGCTGCACCATCCTCAGCAAAGGACAGGCAGATTTTCTGGAGAGTAACACTGGGTCTTTGGGTTTCTTCTGTTTGTTTTTGTTTTTGTAAATGTCTGCCAGGCCAGCTGTCTCTTTGACTCTCTCTTCTAGCTATGTGCTGTCCATCACATAAATAAGCCATGTGTTGGTGTATTCCAAAAATGGGTCTTCTCTAATCTTTGCATTAGCAGTTTTTACAAGGCATGTGGACACTGGAATGTGTTCCTCAGATGGCAGAACTTCGGGCCCAAATGTGCTCGGAGACACAATCGCTGACATGCCAGCTTCGTGTAAAACATCTACCGTGTGTCCAAAGTGAAGTCTCCATGGTTTCCAGTTAACTAAATTGACAGAACGGTGGCTGGAGAGGAAGAATCAGTGTTCATCTTTCATCTCATAGGCATGTTAGATCATTTTTTTTCCCCTGCAGATTTGTCCCATGGAATTAAAATAAGTGACAGTCTAAGTATCAGCAGGAACAGGATGTGAGAGGTTAGCACAAGGAAGAGGGCAAGCCCTTGCTTAGCAGTTGCTGGGTTGCCTTGCAGGTGCGTGCCCTCTTCCCGGACGCCCAGTGGCCCTCACCTTGGCCAGGCTCACCACACCGTCGGAAAAGGCCTGCTGATGAGCCGGTCACCACATTTCAACACCCCCAAGGTAGGTTGCACAGAACTTAGTATGCTGGGAAGGCATGAGGTTGCATGGGAAGACAAGGCTCCATCATCCCTGTGAAATGCTTAGTTGGTACCTTTGGTTCAACCATAACCCCACTACCCTGCAATAGTCTGTGCCTGGAGGTAGGTCCCAGTGTAACCCTCCAGGGTCCCTAAACAATCCTGATAAGGCAGTCAGTGTCCGAACACACTGGGGTATGTGGATATTATAAACCATGATCAATTTCTGCAGTGACCTAGGCCTAGTTCTCAGCAGCCCCACTGGAAACACAGCCAGAGCAAACTCTTGTTATTAGGCCCCTCCTTTCATTTCCATGGCCACCAGCTATGTCTAGGTGAACTTTCTGGCTTCAATGTCTCAATGTTGTACTTAGGCACAGAAGTCTTAAATATTGAACTCCATTATAGTACATGCCTGTAATCTCAGTACATGAGGAACATATTCCGTTCAAAACACAAAAACACGATGCAAAACAAAAAGTTGGTAAAAGAATAAAAACACCTAGCCAGGTGGTGGTGGCGCATAATCCCAGCACTCGGGAGGCAAAGACAGAAGGATTTCTGAGTTCGAGGCCAGCCTGGTCTACAGAGTGAGTTCCAGGACAGCCAGGGCTACACAGAGAAACCCTGTCTTGGGAAAAAAAAAAAAAGAATACAATAATTTAAATATGCAACATTAAATACATTCAGTTAACTGGGTAACTATCATACCTCAATAAAGGTATTTATAAAAAAGGTGTGGAATAGCAGATTGCTGTACATGTTCTGTTCCTCCTCCACACACAGGGAAGTTTGTCCAAAGATGAGCACCTTGCCTCTGGAGCAGGTCGTTCTCACAGCGCCCTTGTGCACACTAAGCTCACACCTTGCGATCTAGACTGTGTCTTCGCACTTGGTACTTCAAGTTTCTTCCGTCTATTTGATAGTTAAACCAACCTGACATTAGATTGATTGAGGTGGAATCTTCTTTACAGCAAACACTAGCTTCCAATTCTCACTCTTCCTGCCTCAGCCTTCCAAATACCACTGTCACCATTGTGGTTTTCAATGTCTGTTTTTTTGTTTGTTTGTTTTTTAATTTATATAAAAACACATCTCTCTATTCCGGATTTAGGTGGTACTTCCTGTAGAATTTTGACGTGTAAATAAGTAAATACATCCTTTATATGGACACCCTGGACTTTTTGTTCCCACACAGACAGTGGTCACAGACCAGTTAACACTGATCTTCCCTTGGGTAGCGAAACCCATCAGAACTGACTCTGCTTTGACTACACAGGACAGGCACTCACTGAAATGCCAAAACATCGACATCAGCCGGCCCCTCAACACTCAAGCTGTCCCTCAGCCTCAATCACCTCAGCGAGTTCTCCTGCCTCTCCACCAGGCCCCACGTGCACCCAGTGGCCCTGCCAGGCCCCTGCCGGCCAATCCTGCAGTCAGGCAGACCCAGGTAAGCCTCCCGGGCTGACTGAGTGAGATGCAGCTCAAAACCAGGCTTTGCTACTTGCTAACATGTAAACTTGGGCAAACTGTTTAACATAGTGACTGTGTGAAATGGAGTTAATCAGATGGTTGACTGAGATAACCCACATACAGTTCTTATAGCAAATCATTTGACACTTTCATATTTTGTAATTAGTAATTTTTAAAATATTCAGAGTTGTTTCCATATCAGAATAATGAATCATCTAAACCAGAACTTAAAACTTGTCTACTGTGAGCTCTTTTTACCTAAGGAATTTTTATAAGACTCAGGGTAAATAGGTAAGAAATGATAGGAAAATATTAAAAGTTTCTGTGCTCACACAGAAACATAACAGGATTAAATCTGAGCTGAGGCCTTCTGGGCAGTGTTTGTCAGTGGTACATGGTGTGACAGTTTGTGTTGTGTGTTCAGAACCAAGGCTGCAATGAAGTCACAGGATACGACATAGGCAGGCGCTGCCAAACCACCACAGATTCAGTACACATTTGGCTTTGAAACAGCTTTAGGTTGCTGCACATTGAGTTAAAGACCCACAGCTGAAGAAGCTGGGATTTCAACCATAGCATTTCTAGAAGGGCAATGGGTACTGCTGGCAACTTGAATAATGAAACCGAATCATTTTTAAATGCTATTGTTTTATTTCCCATTATTATTTTTATATATTTATAATTACATCTTTAACATAGAGATTATTCTCTGTATGCATAGCTTTACAGCCTGTTTCTGCCTTAAAGTTGTTTCTCCATACCTTGCCATTACAGAGCCTATAAAAATGTGTTTAACAGCAGCTTGCTGCTTGGATCCGGAATTACCTGTGAGAGAGTGGGTATGTTGAGAGCTATGGGTTTTGTCTTATAAACAGTTGATTGGAAGAGCCAGACAGATACATTTTGGAGCTCTTTATTCCTTTAGGAAAGATTCGAGTGAAATCTGGATAAAGTTACATGTTTGGTTAGAGTACTGCATGTATTTAGCTTCTCCCATTGACACCAGCAAGGTCATGACGACTAAGACAAAGATTGAAGCTTTGCTTAATTGATAGGTAAAAAAATAATGTCTCCATTTTCTGTCTAATAGTTAAATCAGTTCCTGATAAACATGCCTGAGCCCATCAGTTTTTGTTTTGGTTTAATATATTCTTAGTTCATTCATATACAGTGTTGTTTCCTCTGCATTTTGAAATTTTGGTCTAGGTAAGTGTTATGTGCAAGGTCCTTTTGCTTTTGTGGGAAGCTAAGTAGCACTGACCCCTATCAATTGATAATAACACTTGTAGTTACATTTTCAAATATCGCCAACTGTCTTCCGAGGGCCAAACTTGAGAGGAAAGTTTGCCTTGAGGGGAAAAATATCTCTCTGGAAATCAATCCATGATCCTCATAGCTTTGTACCTGTATTTTATGGCTTCAGGAAAATGTGGAAACCCACGCTTTTAGGTCTCATTGTTCTGATTTTTAAATAATGGATAGCTTAAAATCATGGCCTTTGGAGCTAGAAAAAATGACTCAGAGGTTAAGAACAGTGCTTTTACAGAATACCTGGCTTCAAATTCCAGAACTCATGTGACTTCTGCAGGCTTGCATGTGGTGCACATACATATATTAAAACACATGTATACATGTATTTTAAGTGGACTTTATGGACATCAAGAGCCACTTCGGATGGAATTTCTGCTCTCAGCCAAACAGACTTTTCAAAAACAATGAGGAGTTGATTAAATATGTTTACATATTGATCCCTTCAACTCTTCCTGATCTTACAGATCTCATCTTTTCCTTTCTGCCTGATAAGACTTTGTTCACTATTCTTTGAAACAAGTCTGTTGTTGGCATAGTTTAGCATCCCTTTATCTTAAAATGTCTTTCTCCATGAAGGATATTTTGGCTGGGTATAGAATTTTAGGTTGATATTTTGTGGGAAGGGTTCTTCCCCTTCTGTCTGGACTGTCCAGTGATAAGAAATCCACCAATTTCTTGAGTTTGTTTTTATTTCTTTGGTACCATTTAGTTATTTCCAGATTGTATGTATTTACATATTCCACTTTCTTGTTGCTTCTTTTATACATCCTGGACAGGGCTCTGGCATGCACCCATGTGCACACAGTAGGACCCACCACCGAGTAGTTTCTTGACTCTGGAGTCCACTAGATAGTCTTTATTTCTTTCATTTTCAGTTTTCTATCAGTTACTTGGTGTTACTAAGGAATAGGGTAAGCCATGCTTAGTCCATCTTGTGAGTCACAACCTCATTTCCTTTTGTATTTCTTTCATTGCTGATGACACTCAAACTACTTCATATTTAGCAGCACTTAACAGGAAAAAAATAAAAGGCTTGACTTTCAGCAGATTTATTTGATCTAAAAACTTGTATCATGGCCAGTTTGGGGCTATAAACAGGTTACTGCACAAGGAGTCCAGAACTGGCCATCCTGAGCTCATTGCTGGCAAGCACCATGGCCCTGCTTCTGGAGTGTGTTCTGTGAGTTATCTGATGCTGTCTCTGGCTGCTTTTTTTTTTTTTTTTTAATAGTAAGGTAGTCTTCTTTGCTTTTATAGTAGGCATTTCTTTTTAAAGGAATTTCTGTCCTTTATTATAATCCTGATTTCTGGCATATCAGGAACTCTGGTTTTGAATATTGCATCAATGTATCTTTTGTTTTGTGAACCCCTCCTTTCCTCCCACTCACTACCAGTTAGGAGCCTTGTATTACGTCTTCAGTTGGTTTTGTGGACTGCTGATAGTCCAGAAAAAACAAATGGAAGAGAGGACTATCTTGGTTTACCTTGCTGTACGGCAATAGGCACATTCCAAACATGTCTAGGTAGTGGACTTACAACAGGAATTGTAAGCCTCAGGATATGCACCGTCATTCAGTGGCTTACATACACACCTCCAGTATTCCACAGGGAATCTGTAAATTACAAGGATAATCTTTACACAGTGCACAAAAAGATTATCCCTACAGGAGCCCAGTGAATTCCCCTATACAGTGCCACCTCTGTATAGTGCCAAACTGGGACTAATAGACTGCATGACCCAAGAGGAGCTGAGCACAATGGTTTTGTCCCACAGTTGTCAGTGCTCACAGAAGTGGCTCCTTCAAAGCAGCCACCCAAAAGCCTTCTGTTTTGTGAAACTAAAAGACTCTTCCCCTTTAAGTCACAGGAAACTTCACATACTCACTCTGAGCTGGGTCTGTCTGGAGACTTTCAGAGACAAGTGACACCAATAGCTGCATGAGTTCTCTGTCATCACACATAAGGGAACCTGGGATCCATTCCATGCAGGTGTGGACAGCAACTAGAGGTGACTCTTGCTTGGCAGCAGGAATTGAATCCACTGACACTCTACAGTTCCCTGGGTACCATCCCACACAACATGACACGTATTTGCCTCCATGGCCAATCCTGCTATGCTTGTCCAAGTTTATCATACTCCAGGGATGAGACATGTTGGCTAACTTTACATTTAAAGAATGTGTGTCATCTTTCTGGAAAACATTTTGTCCTCCATAAACTCAGCTCATTCTCTTGTCCAAATGTGTTTCTTGGAACCTGGGTTTCTCATCCTATGTTTAGTCCTCATGTTGTACCTACTTGCACCTGCTTGCACATGCTATGTGCACTTCCTGTGTGCTCATGTATGGCCATCAGAGAACAGCCTGCAGGGGTTAGTTCTCTTTCCACTTTGCTGAGACAGGGCCTGTGTTTTCGTACAGTGAGTCTCTGTCTCCATCTTTTCACAGAGGAATGCTATAATATTAGATGTGCCTAGATGTGTCGGGAGCCATTTCCCTGAACTTACAGTGTGCCTATTGTTACTGTTGGAGGAAGGAGAGCAGAACAAGGTTCATGGACGGGAGGATTCTTGGGCTTCCAGGATAGCTCAGCTAAACTCCATTATTCAGTAGATTCTCACTTATTGGGAATTGAGTTACTCACAGTTTAAACAAAAACATGCTCTATGTCCCAGAAAAAAAAAAAAAAAAAAAACATTTCTCAGCTCACAGAAAACTGGTGTCTCAAGAAGCCAGGACTAAGACATGGCAGATCTATATGAGATCTTCCACTGTCAGATTTGATGTGCTCAAGTCCTGAAAGGATTTGAGTGTTGTCTTCAGTTCATCAGTGGCTATTCTCTGAACAATCAGAGCCTCATCTGTGTGCCACTGGCCCAGCTTTATCCATTTGCTTTGCTAAACATCTGTCCCATAAAACTGGCATGTGAATGATGCCTGCTGATATACGGCCACACTTGACCTAAGGAACTATTTTTCCTTAAACACTTCAGTTTCCTGTGAAAGGCTAGGAAGTAATATCTCAGTGAGTTATAGAGCTGAACTAGGAGCTGAGATCATGCTTCCCATTGCATTAGAAAAACAGAGACTTTTAAAAATTGAACCCATCACTTGGGAAGACTATTGTTAGTGCATCATGGGCCTTTCTTGAAAATATTGCTAGGTCCAAGAGAATTATCAGTCCTGGTTTGTGCACCATGTATCTATACTGTTTCAACCAAACAGCAATGGAAGAATTCACTTCTACTGTTACATTTATCACGTGTGTGTGTGTGTGTGTGTATGTGTGTGTGTGTGTGTGTGTGTGTGTGTACTCAAGTGTGTATATTATTTTGGTACAAGGAGCCTCTGTTGTGCTTTTAATGACTATAAAATCATTTAAATACACACTGAGCACTGAGTACATGACAGGTACTACAGAGCTGAGTGCCTGGCGGGTGTTTTTCTCAGCTACCCCTGTGAGCTGAGAGCATTTGCTACCATAAGCTCCAGTTTATGGAGGAAGACAGAGCACAGTAAGGCTGCATATTCCATGGGCAAGGAGGGAAATGTAGAAAAGTCAAGGGCTTGAATTCACATTCTTCACTTGCAGCATTAAAATGGATGTGCAGGGGTTAGAGATTTGGTTTAGTTGGTAGAGTGTTTATCTAGTATGCATGAAGTCCTGGGGTTCACAGAAAGATAGCATGGTGATATAAGCCTATAATCCCAGCCTTCAGGAGGTTAGAATCAGAAGGTCAAAAATTCAAGGTTAGTCAGGTGTAGTGGCTCTCACCTAGGCAGAAGTGGGTGGATCTCTATGAGGTCAGCCTGGTCTACATAGAGTCTACAAAGAGATCCAGAACAGCCAGAGCTACATAGTGATAGAGCCATTCACCAAAGGGGGGGGGGGGAAGGGAAGGGAAGGGAAGGGAAGGGAAGGGAAGGAAAGGGAAGGGAAGGGAAGGGAAGGGAAGAAAAAGCAGGCAGAGGAAAAGGAAAGAATTTAGTGGAAAGTGTTAGCTAGCAAAGTCAGAGCAGCGCCAGCTGCCCTAGTCATCTTCCATCCCCATCTTTTCCAGCTTTGCTGTTCATCGGTGCTATGTAAAGCCTCCATTTGATCCCGAAAGCATGCATCAGTTTTTTCTTAACACAACAAAGCCATAGTCAACTTTGTCTTTATAAGTCAGGACACTGTTAGCACTATGGCCAAAGCAAGAAGCCCCCTCTGGTAACAAAGCAGTTACATGGAAGGCATCTGTGTGTCTTTTGTAGAGGGCAAATAGATTTTCAGCTGTGTTTTGACCAACACACACTTCTAATCACCTGCCTGTATCTATTTCATGCATAACCTAAAATAGTTGTAAACTAAGACCAGCCAATCTGGCACAGGCTCTTCCAGGAAAAGACAGAAGCATGGAGCTTTGCTTAAGAAGCAGTAGAAGGAACTGTGGAATGGCTAGGATACCCACATTCCCTATCCCCATCAATCAGGGTGATGAGTGACTCTCTGGGAATGTTATTCAGAAGCAACAACCAATTGTCATAAACGCTTTTCACAGGATATAAATGATATCCTAGACGATTTAAAACATAGTTTTAGGACAGGCAGGTAATGGCCAACTCACCCAGAGGTTCAGCTCATCCCTCCAACAGTGCCAAGCAGTGAACTCAGCTTGAAACTGATAGACTAGTGTTGTCAACCATGGTCTGGCAATCCAATGACTTAGGTCTTTGCTCATCAGAAATGCTGGTATGTATTAGAAAGGGAAGTCCACTTGTCAATACACCCTACTAGGAAAGATGCAATGGGAAGGAAGGAATCTACATAGCAGCCTTCATTCCCTGGGACAAACCACAGGCTGACAGTGGGGAAGAGGGTTGGATGACGTCTTTGTGAGCCTGGCCTGACCTTCTAGGTCTTGCCCTTAGGCTCAAGATCCTTCTTCAATGGTATCCATTTCCTGGCTCTTCCACAGTCCTCTGTGAGGGTCCCTTGCCACTGACTGCAGATGCTACTCACTGGTACTATTCAATTCAGAAGGTCCTGTGGGCTGTTCCTCTTGGGCACATCAAAGTCTCATCTAGTAAATGAGGTAGATGTGTAGCATATAAGCTGATATAAGTTTTAGATGATAGAAACTGGTCTTGTTAAGAGTTGATTGTTCCCTACTGGCTGTCTTCCTCAAGGAAACAGAAAGTAACAAAAACCTGAGCGTGTTTAACCTGTAACTCTAAAATGTGGCTACAGAGGTCTTAGACTATAGCTGACCTCTCCTATCTACCTGCCTAGTCTGCTTGAGACAGACTACTGTCCTCAGTTTCATGTCACACATCAATGGGTCATGTGACAGGGCCATCAACTGTCTATAAAGGTAGCTATTGTGATGGATACCTCCATGGCTCACTCTAGAGAGACATCCCTTCATTTCTGTCACTGTGGAAATGGAAACTTTGCGTGGACAACTGTGCCCAGCACCTGAGCCTCTGCATCTGTAATAGGCAACGTGTATGGCTGTAATTGAACATTTCAGAGGCATAAAGGATTTTATGGAACTGTAGTCCACCTCTGGCACTAGGCCTCCTTTCTTTGAGTGGTGCTTCTATAAAGCATTCTGGAAAACATGGAGAAGTCTCCATTCAACCTCTCTCTGCAGCACACACACTGACGCAAGCACTTGTCTAGTATGTTCCACATGGAAAGGGAGCACTCCTTGTAAGCCGCTGTCAGTAGACATGAGTGTGCGCTTTTGTCTAGACAGCTCTTAACCTGACACCTCCTTTTGCAGAACTCCTGAGTTTTGCTGCAGAGGCTTTGAGAAAGGATGTGACCCCATGAAAGCCACAGTACCTGGCTCCCCCCAAAGGTCCTGACTTTTGATTTCTGGGTTACTCACTGTAGATGGGAATCAAAGCAGGACTAGGGGTTTCTACAACAAGACTCAGGTTTTCTTAGGTGGCCAGATGCCTCCAGCTTCAGTCTCCTCCTTCCTTCTTGTGCTGTGTTTAGCTTCAATAGTTTATTCTCTTACAGCTACCCAATTCTTTTAGGGAAACAAATGGGAAGTATTTATCTTATCTAATCATTGGAAAAAAGGAGTCACCATGTCCCTGCCTGTATGTTTCTGGCTATGGGTGACCCACTAGTAGGTCAGCTTTGAGCAGTTCCATGCTACCCACATCACTGTGGGAGTAATAGTCACAATCTCGTCTATACTCGTAAGTTCCAATTTTTTTTAGCCAGAGACAGACTCACTCTTTACAGTGTGACATGTTAATGTCATAGTCTAGGACCTCAGTGGCAGCTTTGGGATTCTGTGATGGCCTCCACTCTTCCTGCACAGAAACCTCCGAGAGCAGGACATATTTACTATTGTAGATTATGTGCAAGTGGATAACAGGATGATGGTCAAGGCACGCGGGCTATGTTTTGATTTTGGCATGACTGTTTTCAAAGCTGAGAGAGGCAGGGGAAAAGGTGCTGCAATTCTACAGTATATTGCTATTGCTAGAACACAGGTGGAAATCAGAGGTCCAGGACCACACGTGACAGAGTAGGACTTTTCTCCAGGACATGAGGGAAAAGGAATGATGTTTGAATGTTGGTGAGAATACAGACTAAGGAAAAGCATGCCAGTAGAAGGCCCCTGGAGTCCTTTGTTAGCTCCTACAGGGAAGGCTGCATTTTACCTAAGCCACACCTCAAATACAATGGCCTATGCCATGTCCTGACCGTGGTAAGAGGGGACAGATGGTTCTTTGCTGTTCTTTGCTGTTTTCGGGGCTTGAGTACTTCCATCAGCATCTTGACTGTTTGGAGCTTTATCACTGGGGCAAACATGCCATTTGTCCCCAAAGCTGAGAGCCATCCGAGAGAACATGATGAACAACAAGACTATGAGCATAAATTGGGAATATCTCAGGCAAGCCATAACTATCTTCTAAGTTGCCAGGATAAATCCAGATGCATTAAGACAGACTGTGGCATATACCTTGCCTTTTTGCCTGCACAGCAATAAAACCCTGGTGTTATCTTTACTACCAGGACTGGATACTCAGTCATATTTAACAGCACAATTAGTACTGCTTTGTAAGGAACAATTGCATAACCCGAGTCTCCTCATGCTGAGTGTATGCTTTCATTTTTACATTACACATGGGTATCGTGCTCTGCTTTATGATGAGAAATGACGATGAGAATGATTTGTGTGTGACCTTCAGTACCCAGGGCTCACTGTCAATCAGAGCGATCAAACAACAGCAATTCTTATTCATGGGTGACTGCATGCCAGGCCCTGGGCTAAGAGCTTTTCTGTGTCAGTCCTCCTGGGACCTCCTGGTAGGGGTTGTGGGGGTGAGGGGGCCCATTATCATCTCTGTACATGCTTACAAGCTCAAAATCTCAGGGCCTGAGTATGCATAGTCAGTGTGGTCTTTATTCCTACCTAAGGCGTTTGTCTATGTTCTAGAGCCTTCTCCTGTTTCCTTTGATGAAATCTGATGCAGACATGTCACCTGACTGTCCGGCCTCTGTCCAGTGGCTCTCTCTGAGCCCAATCTGCCTATTGTTCATTCTTGGTGTATCTCCCATGCAGCTGTGGTTTAATCGACTTCTGTAGTGGCCCCTTCGCTTTGCAGGGAGCTGACAGACAACGAATCTGGTGTTGCAACCTCTGAGCTGCACTCTGTGGCTCAGGAGATATGATCTTAGTACAATCGCTGTGTAAACATCGCAAGAGTTTGAAGTGACAGTTGAGTGCCACTGGGCATGTGGTCTGCCTAGTCCTAAGACAGTGCAGGTCTTGTGTAACTCTTCAGATAGGTTTTGCTGTGTAACCCCAATGGCTGACACTACAGGTACACCCCACCCTGCCTAGTCATGAACGTGCATCAGCTCTCTTAATTACCAGGACATCCTATCCTGTACTGTGTGGGAGATTCTAACTCTGTGCCCTCAGAGGCCTTTCCCTGCAGTGTTGAGGCCAAGAGTGGACAGCATCATGCTGACCAGACATACCATGGGCCCCAGGACAGTGTGAACAATACTTACTGACTGGTGCTCTCCAGAGGCAGTTAGGAAGGTATCCCACGAGGTCGCTTGGGGTTTCTCATATTCCCATTAAACATTTAAAGCTGACACATGAGTAACTGCTGGTATAATAATTATCTATGCTAGGAACATTTTATGTGTTCTTTTATTTAAGATAGCTTACTCCATTTTCCAGATAGGTAGACTTGTGTGAATCCCAGATCAGTAGCCTTTGGATGTAACTCAATGTAGAATATCCCCCAAATTCTTATTCTGCCTCCGTAGCCAGTGGCACATCCCCCGTAGTGTCCTCACAGATCCTTACCTGTCCTTCAAGCCGCTGCATGGCTTCTTCCTACAAATTCTAACAAGCATTCGGGCGGAAGAGCTACAGCATGTTCTGCAAAGCAATCCAACTCTCTCTCTTCTCAGATCTTTACACCAAGAGGACAGCTGTCCTGTGGCTCCTATGCAGCCACAATTGTACCAGTATTTAGAGACTGGAAATTGCCTGAAGTCATGGGTAGACTTATATCTACTCACTATGGACACTGGGAGAGAACCCGACTGTCCACTGTACTCCTAAGACCTATGGGGTCAGATGACCCACATTTGAATGTACCTGTGTGATTCTTTTAAATGTTACAGAAAATTTTCCATAAGGCAGCTAAAGATAAGCCCTGCCTTATATTGGAGGCAGATTATACGACTGAGATGAAACCAGGGCTGTGTAGTAGCGTGCACTGCCTTTCAGAAGTCTGCTGGGTCCCAGAACCCAGTTCTGGACACAGCTGAGGAGTCACATATGACCTATTGTCTGTTGCAGGGCACCCGAAAGCCAAGCCCTCCTCAGAAGCCTCTGCCTGCTGATCCATTGAGCAGGACTTCTCGGCTCACTAGTGCCTTGGTGAGGACCCCAGGGCAGCAGGAACCTGGGCACTGCCCAGCCCCCATCAGGTGGGTATCATCTAACAGTATAGGATGGCTGGACTAACCACACCGGTGTGCAGGTATCAGGTATTGAGCCGTGCTTCCTACCTGCCCCTGACATGAGAATGATGGGAGATAAGTGTAGAAATAACCAGGAAGTGGTCACTGCAAACTATAGCTTTGCACATCACCCCAGGGCTTGCAGCAATGGCTCCTTTACCAGAGAGATCATAGAAGGATGAAGACAACCCAGGAAAGCTGAGCTGCTGACAAGGGCCCAGCCTGGTCTCCAACAGGCACTAAACAAAATGTTGTGTCTGTATGAAGGTTGGACCTCCACCATCCTTACTCTGCCTACCTTCTCTGCCTAGTCCACAGCCTGAGACACTAGTTCAGGGTGGGAGATTATGGAGAAATGAGAGCTAAGCAGCTGCTCAGTAGCTGGAGCCCTAGGGGCTTCTCTACAGCTGAGAGAATGACCTATGCAGGCTATCTCCAGCTGTGATCATCTCCGCCCTCTCCCGAAGGGGATGAGGCGGATGCAGTCCAAACTCTACTTAGATGGAGAGAGGCTACCCACAGCTGTAACTGAAGCTGGCTCATGCCTTTGCAACTTAGCCAACGTTAAATATTAAAGCACATTAAGTTGCACTTAAAACAGGGGCGATAAAGACTCAAAACACTACTCTGAGATACTTGCTGCTGAGGTTGCTTGCATCAGGTAGAATCTGATGGTGGAATCCAGGCCTTGCTGGGTGCTCTCCCATCTTCCTTGTTTGCTGGTGTAGCTGGGAGCGTTGACAACATGGAAATCAGTCAAGGCTGCAGCTCAACCTCTTTCTTAGTGAAATTATTCCCTTGTGGGCTTTTTGTTATTTTGATTTTCTCAGTTCTTAGGTTAGAACACGCTGGACAAGTGCTGCATACCCTGAGCCTTGGTCTCCCTAGTAGCCCAGGCTGACCTGAATCTTCTGATCCTTCACTTTCCTTTACTTTGGGATTCTTAGGTGTGAGATGCGTGCCCAGGTAGCAGATGTTTTAACCCACAGCCTACTGTCTGACTCACATGCCCTTTAGCAGGCCATGAGCTCTTTGAGCACCAGAGAACCAAAGGTACTGACTGTTGGCCAGGCAGCATGCTCAGTAATTCCCATCTCTGCAGGGGAAGGCACACGTCAGTGATTCATTACGACTCTTGGGAAGAATGTTGGCCTAGGAAAGAAATGACTACCTCATAAATCTCAGAGATAATGCTGGTCAAAGGGTTAGGAGAACAGTCTAGTTCACCACTGTAGAAATGCAGGAAAAAAATTTTCATAGCATTTCAGTTACTTTTGATATTCTACTAGATTAAAACGCCACATGGACACGATGGGGCGGGCAGGGGAGCACTCCTTCTTATAATGCCCCCAAGTGGCACCCTGTCTTAACCTCTACTGATAGCAGCCTGGCTCCCCATCTCTTGAGCTGTGCAATGTGATCCTGTAGCCACTAGGCGTGTTGGAGCTGGTTAAAAATAAAATAGAAATATACAAAAGTGTGAATAAACACATGCCAGGTTTTGGACACTTAACTCTGCCCCTGTTGATGCCCTCAGCACTTTATGACGATTGCATACTGAGATGCTGAAGAGAGCTGAATGAAATTTAGTGATTAAACTGAGTTCACCTATATCACGTGGCTGTTAGAAACATAGAATCTGAGACTGGAGAGATGGCTCAGTGCTTAGGAGCACTTGCTATTCTTCTAGAGGGACCAGAGTTCAGTGTCCAGTGTTCAGTCACCTTGGGTCATTCACAAACTATCTATAACTCTGGCTCCAGAGGGATCAGAAACACCCCCTTCTGGCCTCTACTGGCACCTGCACTCATGTGCAGAGACATCCAGATAAATAAATCTAAAAATCCATTTTTTCAGTCAAATTGTGCTATTCTAGAATCAACTCATGGATGGGAGGCCCAGTTCCAGAGGGGGGCAGTAAACTGTCATAGGTCACTGGGAGTTCTACAGTAAGATCCTTCATGTGATCAGCATCCCCACCTCCTACCCCAGACCCCAAAAGCTAACTTAACCTCCAATCTCAGGTGGGGATCTGTGAGCTCTAACCTGGGAGATGCACCAGTGTGCAGGAGCAGCCTTCTTCCAAGGTCAGACCTTGGAACTTGTCTACAGAACAGTTTCTGAAGTCTAACTGCAGTTTTGTTTTCCCCTCTCTGGCTTGCTCTCCATTCAGACCTGCCCCTAAGCATCAAGTACCCAGACCCTCCCACAATGCCTACATCAAGTGAAAAGCCAGCCCAGACCGGTCCTCAGCAGTGAAGACAGAAGTTTGCACTATCTTCGACTCCATCGGAGTTGTTGTACCAACTTGCAGAATTTCTAAAGTGTTTAAAACACCATTATTTCCAGAACTTGGGGCTACTGCCATCAGTGCTGTGCTGTGGTGCTTTGTGTACTTGCTCAGGTACTTGTAAGTTATTAATTTATGCAGAGTGTCTATTACTGCGCAGGGCGCCGTAGCAGGCACTTGTACCATCACGGGGCTTTTCTACAGAAAGAAGGCTCCTCGTGCTTTTGTTTTTCTGGAGGACTTGAAATATCCTGCTTGATGGGACCCAAGATGAGATGTTTACTTTCTGTTCAAGGCCTTATTGGAAAACAGCTCCCCAGCTTCCCAATGCTGTGTTATGGTACCAGACACACAGCTCAGGACACCCCAGGAAGAACCTGGAATGATTTTATTTTTGTTGTTGTTGTTGTTGTTGTTCATTTTTATTTTCTTTTTTCTTTTTTGGAATCCCTATCTTGGGTTGCAGCCAGGGCCTTCAGGAAGGTCTTGGGTCCCTGCATGCTAACGGCCTTCAGGCCCTGTACCCTGAAGCTCTCAGACAACAGGTAGGATCTGGTTTCTAGGCAGCCGCTTTGGAGAGAAACTGAGGTACTGAAAAGAAGGTTGGGGTGTGGCCACACCAGGATAGAGATTGGAACCCTACTCCAGGTAAACATTTGACCTTGTGCGAGTAGCCATGGGTACCTCTGGGGAGCAAGAAAGGCAGTGGTGCTACACAAGGCTTTGCTTTGAGAGCTGGCAGGAGCTTTTCTCCGGCCGCCCTTTGCAGAGTGCGAGCTGGCATGGGCATGTTGTTTACATTGGGAACAGTGGTGTTTCTACAAGAAAGCCACTGCCTGGGCACTGCAGACCTCTGTCTCCTGCCCATTTAGAGCTAAGCAAATTACCACATTGTCTTTTTGACTGTAATACAATGACCCTGTGTTCTGACAGATAGAGGAGGCTTTCTATGGGACCATAACCATTTTCAGATGTGAACTGGTAACCAGATCTAGTCGATCAACTCTGGAGATAGAAATCTTTTTACTGCAAGGCTCAACTTATTAAAAATTAGGTAGAATCCATATGCTTGCAAAAGCTATAACCACATGGAATGCTATTCTCACGGTACAGCCTAAGTCTGGTATCCTTATTAGTAACCATTGGACAAAGAACCCAAAGTTACCCGTGTGTTCTCTTCAGGGCATCCTAATTTCTTCAGCATAGAGACTCGGTCTTTCTCACACTCTGAACATACTTGTTAACACATCATAAGACAGCAAGGCAATCAGTTTTCTAATACTGAGTTTGCTCATGAAAGGCGAACTCAGCCAGTCAACTCTAACCTTTCAATGTCTGACTGGGAAGATACGGTCAGAATCAGACCTTCAAGATGCCTCAATCCAATGGCATGAAAGATATATGGTTTGTTTTTTTTTTTTAATTATGTAAGGCAAAATGCCAGAGGCCTTCCCTGCCTCCAGAGGGGATGTAGGATGACTATCTTTTACATTAGAAGGTAATTGACAGCAGTTCTGTACCTCATGTGATTGCTTTAAGACCACAGCTTCTTTGGAAGGGTCACATTAATGGCTGGCCTGTGTCTTGAAACAGAAGAGAAAATACAGACTTGGAATTTGGTTTGCTTTCTAGAATTCAAAACTGTATTCAGTGTTGAAAAGCATGGTCTTCATGACTGGGTAAATAAATCCATGTCACAGATGCATAAAAAAAAAAACCCTCTAATAACATGCCTGTTTTCGTGGCACAGAGACAGTAGTGCTGCCGTTGAGATGCATACAGAATTTTTATAATTGATATGACACTGGGTAGTTGTATTAAGGCCAAACATACACAACTGTAAAGGCTTATGGAGTTGTGTGAATGTCGTCCTGTGAGACACACAAAGCCTTAGCTGAAGTGTGTGAGCCCCTCCTCTGGGTAGGGGTGAGAGGAAAGCTAGGAACATATATTTCTTCTGTCATAGAGATGACAGAAGAACTTTGGTTTTGGAGGACCAGAGAGTTTGGTTTAAAGGAAGTTGGAGTCATGATCTTCTGCCGTTTCCCCAGTGGCCGCTAAGGATGCCAATGGTGCCTTACCAGCTGTGCAGTGCTGACTGCTTGCTTTTACAGAGCCAAGCATTCATTTCTGAATAAGAACATATTTAATCCTGATAGTCCCTTATAGGATAGACAGTGTTACTAAAGGAATACCTCTAAGATATAGTAGTTATCAATTAAAACATATTTAGCAGTAACTTCAATTTTAACAAAATTGGGAACCAATAACCAGCATTGGGGTGTTGTGATAGAGGGTAGTTTTTCTCTCCCTTTCTCCATCCTTCTGACAGAAACCAAAAGTAATACAGTTCAATTGCAGTCTCTCTTACACTTATACACACTAGAGGTATGACTAGAGCCGGTTGAGTCTTGGGAGACCATCCCTGAGAAAGTCCAGTAGGCCAAGAGCCTAGACATGAGGCATGGCTGGATGTTCTCCTTTCCCTCCTGTACTGAGGAATAGTTATAGGTTATGTGAGCCCACTTCACAGGCAAGTGGGAGGCAAAGCTTGCAGGCATTCCACTTAAAAGCTGGTGTCCTACAATAGTCCTGAGTCTGTTTTCCCAGCACATGGAGAGCAACAATGCAGTTTTCCATTTCAAAATATGCATGCCGAGTTTGCACTCTGTGTGAGTGTTTCCAGGTTACACATGTGGGATGACATCACATAAACCACACAAGCAACAAATTAAATTCTACGGGAAGAAATACCCCTGACTGGTCTCTGAGGAGACATTTTTATGCCTTCTTAACTTCATTAGGAATTCTCAGGCTGAAGCTATGGGTCATTGTTCTCCAACAAACCAATACAAGCCATCAATGCACTCTCTAAGAACTGCCAAACCCTGATCTGTGTGAATGTTCTTAGGAGTCTGTGATCCCCATGGTGCTACAAAGAGGCTGGAGCTAGGCCAACGAGAAGGCCTAAGAATCCTCCTGCCTCTCAGCAGATGTTTACTGAGCACTCTGAGCCAGCGACACCCCTGACACCCCAACAACTGGGAGGACAATGGCTGGGCAGTAGGATGCCCAGCCACGTGCAGCTCGCTCTTCTCTTATATCAGGCCCCAGCCAGGGGACACTGTCTACAGACCCCCCCACACAGTTTTCAGATGACCTAATCCATACACAAATGACCCAGACCAAGAAACACCAACACTCCCAGAAGCCCAAGAACTGGTTTTTGAGCCTATGACAAGTGGAAGAGGATATTATAGAGGCCGTTTTCTTCTCTTCCTTCCACTCATGCTGGAGGCTAGCCCCCCACTCCTAGTCCCTTCATACAACTTGGCAGTGGCTCCATTACACCGAGGACACAGGAAAACACAGGTACCAACTTGCCTTCCGCTCTTGCCAATCACAAGTGCCTTCCTTACTCTGGCCAGATCCTATGCCAAAACTTCTCTCATCCAAGAGAGCCAAATCTCTACCTTTGTTACTACTTCAAGCCAATGTGGATACTGCTTCCCTTCAAGGTTCACCTAAACAGTACAGTCCAACCTTCTCCAGGGCCACAGTACAGAGCAACCTCCAGCACACACCCGCTTTGAATCTCTCCCACAGAATATCAACCACAGTGACCTCCCTCCACTGCCTTGCTCTAATTAAAAAGCGAAGTTGGCCATAGAAAATCAAGTTAGCACTGATTACAAATGCTTTTGATGCAATCGGAATTTCCCAGTGGCACCTATTGCTTTTAAACTCCGATTGATTAAATGATGCTTTGGGATCTGTGAGCCCCATGCTCAGATCCACTGGGCAGTGGGGACCCCGTGCAGGAGACATGTTCACACATATGAATGTACCATTTCCATACCTTTTGTGGAGAATATGCATGCATGCATGCATGCATACATACATATACACACACATACTTTCATTCACACACACACACATTAGGAATAGTAATAGTTTATTATCAAACCACTGCAAGCTTTTCTCCTATAAGAGAAACTAGGAAAAGAAAATGTTGAGTGTGAAATTGTTAGGATGCTCAGCAGTGGACAGAGATCTCCAGGAGGCTTAACACTCAGGAGTCATCAAAAACCTGGGAAACGCTTTGGCCCCTGCAAGTTGAAAGCCCCACCGCCTGCCTACTTTTCTATACCATCAAAGTCCATGTTCTGTGATATCTGTAATTCTTCAAGAAAGCAACATTTTAGCCCTTAACTTAGCACATTGAAATCAAGATTGAGTCAATATCATAATCAAATCAGATGCTGGCTTATGTTCACTGGCCTGTGTGCAGGTACTTCCTAAGGCAGCAATCAGAAAGCACACAAATCTCATGAGACTAGAAACACAATCAACAGTCCTCCCATCAGGGCAACTTGGTAGTGGTTGGGATACCCAGTCATCTGAATGTTTGTGGCAACAAACAACACAACCCGAACTGGCCACAGGCTGCTTAGCTCTGTTCTGATTAATGTTACACCTCAGTTAACCGGCACAGTCATTCTGCAGGGCTTCGTCCAATGATAGCGCTTTGGTTAGCTCATGTTTTCATGTTTGTATGTTACATGCTGTTATTTTTGTACTCATTTCTCATATGGGGGATCTACAGGTAAACACAGCCTCCAAGTTCAATAGAAAATGTCATTGTTAAGAGTATTATATCCAATAAACAGTAAACAGATAAACTTTGGGTGTGTTATCCAGAATGTTGTTGATATAAAACTAAGAGTAAAGTCTTGTACAGAAAAATATACCTATGTGCTCATTCACTTGTAAGAGTGAGGGCATCTTGGAATGTTGCACAGGCAACTGAAGAGAAGTGTTGAGAGACCAAGGTACGCATGCTGCCGATTCTGGAAACGGAGTGGGAAGAGAGCCTGTCCATACACAGCACAGGGGAAACCTGATACCATTTTAAACAATATGAATTCATAACCTATCAAAGTAATTTTAAAATTTATATCATGTTGGACCTCTGGCGGCGCCTCCACCGCTGCATCGCAAGCAGCACAGCCGCATCTCCAGAGGCTGTGCTGCTTGCGCTCGGGGGCTGTGCCACAGTTCGTGAGCAGAGCGGCACCACCGCTAGAGCTGGGGCTATCTCCATGGTGATGGCCCTTGGAGCCGGTCCCCTTCCACTGCCCAGTCTGGGCCTGGGCCATGGCCATCTCCATGGTGACGGCCCTCCGCACCTCGTATGGGGGGGTGGGGGGGTGGCGGCAGGGCCCGAGGCAGCCTGTCCGAGGGCCCCAGGTTTCAAGCTGGCAATGGCACAGGAGAGCGCAGGCTTCCTCTTTAGAGGAGCAGGGGCCACTGATGGCCATGGGGCGCACCTCCTTGGCCCACAGAGGGGAGCACAGCATGCAGCCTGGGGATACCCTAGCCATAGGAATGAGGTGCAGGGCCCCAGGTTCGCAGCAGTGACTGTGGCACCTCTAGGCCAGGGCTCGGAACTGGACCCCGACGGCACGGCACTGGGGGTGTTCTCCTCCTCCCACTGTCCCGAGGGCGAGAGGGTGGGGTCCCAGGAAATGGTAGCCTTGGGCCCCATTCTGACCCTGGTTTGGGCCTTTGGGGACAAACCCAAGCCTGGCTCAGAGTTCTGAGACCTGTCTCAGTCACTTTCGCATAGGAGTGACTCAGCAAGACCTGTTTGGCTCTCCCTCTACCCTGTCATTGCTGTCATGGAGCTATGCTATTGGCCCTGTCAGTCACGCCTTCCCCTTCCCTGCCTCCTATGTCATCTCTCCCCATACCTAAGTGTCCACCCCCTTTGCCTTCTCTATATAAGCGAGAGAAATTGCTACATTAAAGTTGAGTTCCTGCATCCACAAGACTCCCGGCCTGGTGTGTTTCTTTTTGGCCGACAGATAGACTCGGCTGGAACCGGTTCTCTCCTCTTGCCTGGACCTGCCGGCTAGGAGCCGACAATATTATTTATAGAAAAGTTCAAAAAGTAATCATAACCCTATCAGATTGGCAGCAAAGAAGATCTAAATGCAATACTGATACATTTTTTAAAATAGTGTCCAACTTCATAAAAAAAAAAAAACTGCAGAAAAAATATATATTCAAAATTATAGCAAAAAATAAATCTTTGTCCTTACCACTTAACCCAAAACAAAGCAAGTAGGTTTTGTGATGTCACTGGGTGAGTGACAAATTGAATCAACACACAGCAAACAGGTATTCCAAATGCACAGAATCTGACCTCTGCCCTAGTGCCTCTCAGGATCAAAGAATAATAATTTTTAAAAGTGTGTGCCCTGGAAATATAGGACTTCTCCAGCCACCTAGAGAACAGCAAATGTAACTCTGGAAATGGTGTGTACTATGGTCTGTCTCTCAAATTCCTGGAATTAGAAGCATTTACCTGTTGCCCTTGTTAAAATCTATCCCTCTGCCCTGTCTCTGATATCCACTTCCGAGGGTCTGAAGGGATCCCACCAGGGTGGTCAGCAGGTGACTCCACTGCACCTGTGAACTCAAAGGCTCAGTAAAAGAAACCCTTATGATACTAGAACAAAAGCAGCCCCCTGGGTGAAGAAATTCAGAGGCTCAAATACACAGATCACTAAATGAAAGGGTGATGATGAACGAGCTCAATGTCTATGAAAGGAAAACAAAAAGCCTTGCATAAAAAATTAAGTTGTAAAAATAAAGCACACAATTTAATAATATAATGAGTTCAAAAACAGAACCATGAGTTACTGGGGGTGGAGGTAGAGTAAACAGGCTATAAATCACCTTCTAATCATCAGACAAAAGGGACAGGAATACATGTAGCCTTTGAGCACGCAGACCCAAGACAGTGGACAATGCTAGCAAGCTTTACGCTGACAAGTAGGATGTGAGGTATCCTCCTTGTACACAGGGGCTGGTGGGTACCATCTGCACCAGACCCAGAGAGGATAGTAAGGTGGATGGCGAATACAGCCACAGATCAAGTCCCCAGGTAGGCGCTCTGTGAAGCCTGCAGAGCAGAGCTGAAAACTGGCCACATCTGAGTCAGTGCGTGGCTGTTTCCTCTGTTGCTTCCCCAGTGTTGAACCTTGGTTACCTTTTCATGGGCTTCTCTAGTTTTTGTTTTTTAAAAAAAGAGTCCACTCCCGTGAGGGCTTTTCTAGCTGCTTTATTAAAGGTTAAATGAACCGGTTTGTCCCTGGAGTCACAAAATGTACATGGTCCTGCGGGTGTTTAAGCTTAATCCAGCTAAAACTTCCCACATTTCTATCTTCGGGCTCTTAACTAACAGTCTAAAGTGGCGGTTGACCCCTCTTTGTCTACAACCTATATTATTTGCTTCAAAAATCTCATCTGCTCTCAAAACTAAATGTAATACACTAACATTGGTGAAGCTTTCCAGGGGCTAGGTCCTTTCACCACAGAGGTGAGCATGTGCAAACACATGAACTGATGGATCTGCCCTCCCAGCACTGTCCTTCAACTGAACACTGCAAACAGAACAGCACCACACACAGAACACTACAGATATGTATTCTGAACTTTGATGTGAGGCCAAGAGCCTAAGAGAAAACTCCTGGGTGCTTAGGAGGAGCCCCGCTGCAGGAGGCAACAGCAGCCTGGCCTGCTGTGGGCTGGGAGAGATAATAAGAAACACATGATGGAAAGGTGGCCAGTAGGCCTGGAGCATCTGGAGGACAGCTAAGGGGGAGGGGAGACAGGAGAGGGGACCTATGCACACTCATTTATGGAGCACCAGTGCATAAATATTTGCTTTTGTGTCTAATTGCAAAGGCACAGGGCAAGAAAACATTCCTGCTCTATGGAGGCCCAGTGACGAGACCACATATGAACGTGCTTAGGTAAAAAGATGTATTTCAATGTGGGAAGAGTTGCCCGTTACATAAAAGTCACCGTGCATCTTCAACTAAATAAATAAACATCTCGTCCTCAAAGATGCTGCGAGCCATGGTTCAGCTCAGTGGTCACAGTTTGCTGTTCGCTCAGGTCGGTCTCTCAGATGGGTAGCGCTCAGTGGACAGAGGACTTCCTTGGCATCTTTTTTTTCCTTTCTTCTAGTAAGGAAAGTACATTCTAGAAAAAACACAGCAAACAGGCAGGTGTCCTTCAAGGTTTTGGCAGGTTTTGTGAGTCTGAAAGAACTACAAAATCAGTTTTGATAGGCAGGAAGGAGGTCCTCACCTGTCTGTCAAAAACTCTGGCCATTTCTAGGACACCTTTGCCAAACTGGAAGGAAACACAACTTCCTTAATTTGATCACAGATTAGAGTGTGCAATTCTCATACATTTCTTTCTTCTCTACGGATCCCAATAAACATTACCTCATTTTTCACAGTTGTGTCTGCCCCTTTATCAAGAAGCAGCTGAACTAACTGTTCATGATTATTTAAGACAGCAACCTGGAAACAGAAGAGTCGTGTGAGAAGTACTCTCCTCCAGCAGAACTCCCCTCTAGCGAGTTCAAGGCCAGCACGGGCAACATAATAAACCCCATTTCAAACATATAGAGACTGTAATGACATTCCCCACTTATTAATGACTAGGGAATACTACATAGGCAAACCCAGGGCTCAGATACAATCTGCTCAACTCTCAAGCCACATGTAGTGCTAACAAAAACTGAGCTCTGGGGAGAACAGTGTACCATGAGAGGCGTCTTTCCATCTTTGTCCTTGACGTTCACATCAGCCCCAGCCTCAATGAGGAGTGAGGCCACCTTCTGGTTTCCTGTCACAGCAGAGACTCTCATGAGTGGCGTCCATCCTGAACCAGTGTCCACAACATCTACCTATGTTGCCAAAGAGACATCTGCCTCAGTCCAACCTCTTTCCTGTGGCATGGATGGGAAGACATAGAGGGGTGTGCACTTCTCCAGACTCTTTCATTTCCTAGACCTGTGGTGAGCCAGCTGAATTCATGTCTGTGTTCAGGGAGGGGATTTGCTGAGTTTCACAGGAAGTTCCCTGAGACATCCCACTCCTCGCTGGCATACTCGTCTGTTAAGTGGAATGTTAAAACTGGACAAGTAGGCATAGGAAGGGACCCAACACCTCCTCCTCACACTGGCCCATGCACTCCTTTGCTGTAGTTTTTTTAAACTCTTCTAAAGATTTATTTTGATTTTGTACATTTGGACTATTTTGCCTGCATGCTATGTCCATAGAGGCCAGGAAAGGACATCAGAACCCCTGGAGCTGAGTTACAGACTGTTGTGAGCCACCATGTGGGTGCTAGGAATCAAACCTATGTCCTCCGGAAGAGCAGTCAAATGCTCTTAGCCTCTGAGCCATCTCTCCAGTCTCCAACTATAATTCTAAGCGTTTACTTTATTTTCTTTTTCTTTTTCCCTTTTCCTTAATTTGAGATGGGACCTTGCTATGTAGAGCAGGGAGCCTCAAATTCACCGAAATCTGCCTGCCTTTCTATTGCTGGGACTAAAGGCGTGAGCCACCACACCTGGCTCCGTAGTAGCTCTTTTCTTCATTTGATGTATCGTTCATGGTCCTTTAAACCTTTCCTGGAACAAGACCATGATGACAAGAGCATACAGCTTTGTACTTCACAAGGCATCACAAACTAACTGGGTGCATTCATGCCCAGTGCTATCTCCAAAACACAGTGTGCCCAGTTGTCAGATAGCCAATGCCCAAAACCTGGTTTATAACCAACTCTTTCAATTTCTTCTTACAAAAGAAAAAGTGTGGAATAAAAAGACATAACTGGCACCAAATTCTAGGGTGTCCCCAACCAAACCAAGAAGAGTACAGATTGATATTAGAGTGTGTGAGGGTATGCACATGCATATACAGAGACAGAGAGAGACAGAGAGAGGCAAAGACAGAGACAGAGAGAGACAGAGAGTGACAGAGACAGAGAGACACAAAGACAGAGAGAGACAAAGACAGAGAGAGAAAGAGACAGAGAGAGACAAAAACAGAGACAGAGAGAGAATGATTCAGAATGCACTCCTCAAAGATGCAAAAATGACCCATGGCTGCCGTGAGCATCAGAACGAATAACAAACAAGGGGCTGGCAGGAGGCTGGGGATGCTCTTGATGTTCAGATGTATGAGACTAATGGACCCTCTCTGTCCTGTTGCTCTTCCTCATAGAAATGGCCAACTATGAGCAGTGTTTGAATAACAATAAAATAACCACCTGCCTTAACAAGAGAGTCTCCAAAGCACCGGCACACATTTCCTGCCTAGTCCTGGGGGTGAGGTATAGGGTATGAGTTTCTATTCCTAGTTTAGAAATGATCAAACCTGCCTCAGGGGGCCAGCACCTTTCCAGAGGTCACCCAGCCCATCAAATACACAAATTATTCCCTGTTAACAGTTAATGGTTTCATGTCCCCCTCAGCATGAAACCCTTACACCTTAGAAGAGGGTGGTAGGTCTGCCTGGCTCTCAAGTCTTTCCCATCATCTTCCAAAATGCCAGGTGAGCAATCTGCAACAACATGGAGGCCGAGCTGCCATCATCCGTTCCCACTAGTCAGCTGTATTAATAGCTGTCTCCACAGGACCCATGCATGCAGGTCTGTCCTCTACACATGGCTCCTGGGCTACAGTAGAAGGTGGGACTAATCTCAAACGGTTGGTCACCTGAAGGTGACAGGATTGTATACCTGAAACCCAGAACACCCACACTTCAAAATTCCAGAACTTAAATGTTTATAGCAGAGAACCTGCCTGCCTAAGAATCTCTTTCCTTTCTCTAGAAAACCTCAGCTTGTCATCACTGCAGACTCATAGTATAAGGGGCATTGTGGCCACCCTGCCACATAGAGCTCTCTCACTGAGACCAGCCTTCTGACTTCTTGCAAATGTCTCTCAGGCACAAGAAACAAGAGATGTAGTAAATGGAATTATCTTAATTCCTGGGATTTTTCCTTTGGGGTAAATCAGGTTTTGTTGATACAATGGCAGGAGCCATTGAGGCCTGAGGCAGGAGCCTTGCCTTCCCTCACTCACACCTCAGAGATGAACTAGACCTATCTACTGACATCTTCTGGGAAATGAGACTTTCCCATGCTTGGAGTTCGAGGTCATTGATTCAACTTTCCAGGGCTCACCACCTGTAATCACACCCAACACAACACCCTCTGGCCTCTACACATACATGTACACATCCATATAAACATGTGCATACATCACACATCTATGCAGAGAGAGACAGAGAGAAAGAGAGAGAGAGAATAAAAACAGCCTAACTTTGAAAGCTAGCAGGCCTGTGCACATCTCTGCAGCTCCAGCATGTAGCAGATGCTCAGTAAGGCTTTAGCAAACAACTAAACAGACACCAGCAATGTCTGAAGGTACAGAGCAGCAGCACAGACACATGGGGTCAGCTCTGAGCTCCACCCACTTTCTTTGCCTCCCACTATGAGATGAGCCTGGCTGTCACCACAGTTCCCCAAGGATCCTCCAAGGCCTTCCAAGCCCATGAGCTGGAGACTCCTGTCTGACTTTTCTCAGAGCAAGTGACCAGGCCAGCCTGCCTGCCTGCTTGCCTGCCTCCAGATCCCAGAAGATGGTTTCAAGTTCTGACTAGTGTGGTGTGGTTTGCCAGGAAGCAAGGAGGCCATACCTCACAACCGTCCTTTATCATCCAGTCAATCACAGAGCAATGGCCTCCATCTGCAGCCCAGTGCAGAGCTGTGCAGCCTCCGAGGTCTCTAGCCTCCCAAGAAGCTCCGTGTCTTCGGAGATATTTGACAACGTCCAGGTGTCCCGCATAACATGCAAGCATGAGACTGCAACATACAGAAAAAACAGAATCCACTGTAGGTCCCACCATTGACCTTGGGTCTGAGTTTAACCCACCCAGATTAAACCAAAAGTTATCATTTGAGTGAAAAAAAAAAACTGTTTATCCACACAGAATGTGTATATGTCCATCAACTGATAGATAAAATGTGGCAAATCCATGCAATGAAATGCCAGATCAGCCATGAAACAGAAGTCAAATCTGTAGTGTGAAGAATCTTAAAACAATATGATCAATAAAAGATGCCAGGCATAAAGAGTCATAGCATATGATCCATTTAAATGAATCATCTAGGAGAAGCTAATGAGGAAGCCAGAACAGTAGGCTGGTAGCTGTTTAGGGCTAAGAGGGGAGGGGATATATTTAGTACATCTCTAGAGTCATGAAACTGGTGCCCATGGTGGCGATAGCTGAGCAATTGTGTAAATGTATTTTAAAGCAGTACATTTTATGGTATATGGCCAATGTCTTAATTTTGAAAAGTAAGTACTGAAGCTGGCAAGATGGCCCCACAGGGAAAGCATGGTGACCCGAGTTCAACCCCAGAGCCCACGCGGTGAACGGAGAGAACAGCCTTCTGTAAGCTGTTCTTTGAGCCCCATGTGAGTACCATGGCACATGAGCATTGATAGATATATCCATATGCACATACAAACACACACAAAATATAAAGGTGCTTTGAAAGTGAATATTGGCTACGAGTGAGTATAAATTATTGGATTTTAAAATATCCATAAAATCTAGATTACATTCAAAACAGAGTGATGGAAGACCATGGGTCAGACTGTCAGCATTCATTATTAAACCAATTCCTTGCTCTAAAACAAGAAGATTGCTCATTTATTGCCACTGTCCTTTAGAGAGCAAAGGCTGGTTGGTCCATTCTAGCTGCAGGGAAGTTCCTCCTTGTAGACTGACTGTCAATCAATATGGAATAATGCACTTCTTTTGTGCACCTCCTAACTGGTTAACTGGGATGGGCAGGGACTACTCCTGGGTAGTGTTAAGATGTTTGGTGGGGACTGACATAGCCACAGCATATGAATTTATTACCCTATAGATTATTTTGCCATGAGAAAAATATAACTTTACAGAGATCTCACTATCCCCACACCATCAGAATCAAGCCTGGAATCACCACCTCTATAGGCGTCCACAACGGAGCCAGAGAAACAGCACAAGCTCTCGAGGTTCCTAATGAAGATGGCACCCCACAATAGCCAAACCCTTATAGGCTTACCATGAAAACACTTTTATTGTATGTAAATACAGGGTTAGGTGAGCAAGCTACCCTACTCCTGGGGAAGGTAAGAGACAAACCCAGAGCACAGCGTGCTGAGAGTTCACTCAGATGTCACTGCTAGGAGGAGGGGGAGGGAAGGAGAATGGAGGAGAGACTGAAAGGGAGAATGGAGAAAAGGAGAGAGTGGAGGGAGAGAGAAGGAGAAGGGGGTGTCAAGGATGGAGGAGGAAAGAACTGAGAGGGGACAGGTCCTCAACAAAGAAAAGGAGCATCAGGCACAGTGTAAGAGCATAGACTGCATCAAGGTCTTGCCCAGCCCCCACCACAAAGTGACATCAGAAGGACAAGCAGGAGACTGAGTGCCAGGAACACCAGACAAGCGGGAAGATGTACCCCGAGTGTGTGATGGCAGCTGGGCTGTGTGCACATTGAAGGTGACTGTGGAACACGGGGGGGGGGGGGGGGGGGGGGGGGGTGCACAATAAGACAAATATGTGCACCTGCTAAGGCTGGGTGGAGCATGGACAGATGCTCTCCATGTGATTCTTCCAACTTTTCTAAAAGTTTAGAAGATCTCCTCAGTAGGAGAGAGCAAACCCTAAGTGGCCACATAAGGACAAGTGGACCACTCAGATCCTCTATCATCCTAAGATGCCCTGACTGCACAGTCTTAATTGCAGTTCTCTGGCCATTTCCTGGGAATCAAGTGTGTGAGCGGCCATGGCTATCTGAGCTATGTGTTATCACATTCTCATTGTCTTGTCCTTCCCCTCCTGGCTCCTGTCAACCCCCTTCTCTCCTTTCTCCTTTTACATTGTGTGTGTGTGTGTGTGTGTGTGTGTGTGTGTGTGTGTGTGTTCTTACATAAAATGGGAGAAATAGATGTTCAAATCTTCACTGATACATAGCAAACATTCCACCACTAAGCAGGACCCCAGCCATTGGGGCTTAGCCCATGTATATTCCTAGATTGTATGCATCATGTCGGGCTTCTAGTGACTCCATCTGAAAAACCTCCATTTTACTCCACTTTACCATCTTAATTACCAAATATCTAGGTGGTATTTTATGCAGCAAGACTAATCACACTTCGAGTGAACTACTTAACGATGTCTCTTGCACACTGTCTTTGTGTGACTTGATTACTGCACACGGTGAATTTTTCCTGGCTGAGGATGTGTATGTGGGTGCTCTGCTCCCTGCACATTCCTCAGTGCTCCCTCAGACAGTCCCTAACTCTGTGCCCTCTCCTTGGTTAGTTCCTTCCCATTTTTGTGCCATGCACATTACAAAGTCAGACATCCCTGCTTCCTAATGGCACTTCATGACTTCTTCCATTTAATTCTCCATTCACTTGGCATGAGCTTTGGTGTTTTCTGAGATCTTTTTTTTTCTTCAAATAGCTTATTTCTAGTACCTTCTCCACTGCTCTGCAGCACCTCTACCACCAAATTAAGTTCTGTCTATCCTGTTCATCTGTTTCCAATCTTTTATGCAGTGCCCACCTCTCTAATTAGTTTAACTCTTAAGGCATTTTAATATCTGTCCCCATAGTCTTTGACAGAGTTTTAATGTCTATTACTGTCTGTTTACTCTCTCAGATAAATTACAATCGTTTTGACTAGTTCCCAAGAATAATTCCATTTGAGGCTACATTCAATCTATATGCTAATTTGAGAAAAGAGGGAAATGCTGCCACAGTCTTGCCATTCTGAAGTACAGCATATAGCTCTATTTTTTAAATCTTTGGATCTCTCAGTACAGTTCTGTAAATGTCTATTTCTACCAGGCTTCTTGCCTTTGGGGATTTATTCTACTCTATGTTAGATATTAACTAGTTAGTACCTTTTTATTTTAAACAGTCTCAATATATAGCTCTGGCTGGCCTAGAACTCACAAAGATTCTTCTGCCTCTGCCACTCCAAGTGCTGAGATTAAAGGCCTTCAGAATAGATTTTTTTAAATCATCAGGAAACCTGATTTGGTTTCAAGTCTTTGGCAGGTGTCTCTCTTGAATTCTGCAGGCCAGGAGGAATCACACCTGTATCTCCTGAAATTCTGTCCAATCATGCAATAAAATATAAGGTGCATTCACCGAGAGCCAGGCATGTATTTACCCATTTATTGTCCACAATAACCCCATGGTTACACAGGGAAGCGTCCCGAGGTAGCTAACTGTGCAGGTGACATACTGTGTCCTTGAGGGTCTGGGGTTTGACATCATGTTCTCTGCTGTCAAGAGCTCCTCACTGCACCCTTTGAGCCCCAGCTCTTTGAAAAATCTGAAGGATTTACCAGCTCTAAGAAATGACATTGGAGAACTGTCTGAATTTTTTTTATAAAAACAAGTAAATAAATAAACCATTTTATATGGTGTTCGGCAGGACTGTACACACCTGTCATCCCAGCTCCTCCAGAGGCTAAGGTAGAAGTGTGAGTTCCAGATCAGCTTGGGCAACAAGCAGGACAGGAACCTGGAGGAAGGAGCTGGGCAGAAGCCATGGAGGGATGCTGCTTAGTAGCTTGTTTCTCCTGGCTTGCTAACCCTACTTTCTGGTAGAACCAAAGGCCACCAGCTCAGAGACGGCCCCACCCACAATGGGCTGGGCTCTCCCACATCAATCACTAATTAAGAAAAATGTCCTACTGGCTTGCCTGCAGCCCACTCTTATGGAGGCATTTTCTTAATTGAGGTTCCCTCCTCTCAAATGACTTTAGCTTGTCAGGTTGACATAAAGCCATCCCACCCTTGTATAGTCATCGTATATAGTGCTGGGTTTCATAAGGACGAATTCCCTCAAGCAGACCCTGAATGTGGACCACAAACTCCAACACATCCCTCCACCCTCTTCACTGCTCCCCTTCTCCCCTGCTTCTGCCTTCATGTAACTTACACACAAATGACTGCATGTATCTGTATTAGCCCAAGAAGCCACAAATATGAAAAACCATGCAACATTTGTCAGAATCTGGCTTATTTCACTTAATCTGATGATGCCTAGCTGCATCCATTTCCCAGAAGGTGTCACTTCATTGTGCTTTCTGGCTGAATAAATCTCCCCTGTGAGACATTTCTCCATATGTCCTTCTGCTGACGGACACCTATGCTGATTCTAACTAACAAGGTGCCACATTGCACCAAGTTCTCCCTTCACCTTGAATCTACTAAGGAAGGATATTTTGTTGGAAACTATATAGTGGGAATTTTCTTACCTTCCTAATTACTTTTAGACTGGGAGAAAATGGGTCATAAATACAAAACCCTACAAACATGCTCGGAACCTGCTGCCATTTTTTCCCAGTAGTGGGGATTGAACCCAGGGACTTGCACATCTACACAAACACTGAGTCGCTCCCCAGCCCTTCTCATGTTAACAACAATGTTGGTGTTCTCTGCAGCTTTCCAGTCTGTCTTGGCTGTAGGAACTCCAAGCTTAAGCACTGACACATACAAACACGAAGCTCACAGTCAGACAGCCATGCAAGAATGTCCGTGAAGTGAGCACGTGAACACATTTTCTCATTTTTTTTTACATGGATAGTGTTCATTTAGATTTTCCACTTCTTGGGTTGAGTCTGGTGACTTAGAGTTTCTCTAAAAAGCATCCATTCCAACACAATTATCCAATCTTTTATGGGACATAAAAGCACCATTTCATTTTCCTTTTCAAATTCTTTCTGTGGCCATTCTTTCCTTTCCCAATGTCCAGTCTTATTTCTCTCTCCTTTGATGTACAGGACATTGGTTCATCGTGAAGATTTTTCTTAAGAGGTAACGCTTACATTTTTGCAAGAAATATTCCCATTAATCAGTTTCTGGCCCTCTTTTGATTCTTGCCTGTTTTCTACTTCCCTTACATTTTTCTTTCATAAACTGCCATTATTCTTTTCAAAATCTTGAGCCAATTGGTTACTTAGCCCATATTGATTTAAGGGTCATTCAGAAAATAATTTTAAAATTGTTGTCTAAATGTTATCTGCCACTGCAGATGGAGTAGAAAGACTTTTTGGCTGGGTAAAGCCACATTTTTGGGTTATGGAGATGGCTTAATGGGTAAAGTGTTTTCCGTGCAAGCCAAAGGGCCTGAGTTCAGATCTTTGATACTCATGTAGAAAGCCATGTATGACTGCATGCACCTCTTCATCACTGGTGGTGGAGGTAGAGACAAGAGGCTCCCTGGAAACTGCAGACCAACCAGCCATCCCAGCTGAGTCAGCAAGCTAGCAGCCAAGGAGAGACCTTGTCTCAAAAAGCAAGGTGGATGTCTCCTGATTTTGACATCTTAAGTTAACCCAGGCCTTCACCTGATTTTACATCCACACCCATACAAATGTGCACCCACACACGTGCACACACAAAATATGGCATATGATCAGAATCTGTGAGTGCAGTGCCCGATCCTCTGTACTCCATGTACCATATGAGCATACTAAGGAAAGGCATCATGTGTCTCCCTGTTTGAGCCATGCACTAAACATGATGCCTAGCATATAGTAATCATCAAATAAATGTTGACTCTGCTGAAATAGTTCAATCTAATTGCTACAACAGCTGGTACTAAAGTATTTCCAAGTATCCCTTCATCTGTCCATGAGTACTTAGCTCTTCTTCAGCCTCTCCCTGTAACCCCCCCCAGTTGGCGTGGTGGAAACCACAACAAGGTACTGCTTTACAAACACCTGGCCCTTGGGCAGTAGAGGAAGGCTGGCATATAACAAGAGGCCCTGGCCCAGAGCTGGTGGTGCCTTTTCAATAGCTATGGGTTACCGAGCTGGAGAAGGCTGGACAGGTTTACCTATTGAACAAAACCACAGATGAACAAGTCAGCCTTCGTCACCCCATCTTCCCAGGAGGCCCACTCACCTCTTGGGATTTTTCACAGTGAACTAGAGAAACTGCATAAGGCAGAAAACTGAGTACAGTCTAATAACACAGCAGCAACCATGCCCGCTCTCAGAGGTACCTCCCACCTCCTACCTGTCCTTGCCACTTCCGTTCTTCAGATTCACATCTGTGCCATTGGAAACTAGGATCTTCACAAGCCTGAAGGGAACACAGTTAACAGCAGTGAGCTAATGGCTTTGGGAACATGGCAACCCAAGGAAACATAATAATCTGACACTCAAGGCATCCTGCAGCACCTTCCTCTCTGCCCATTCAGGCACTGCTGAACAGGAAGCCCACTGATCCCCACTAAAACCAGGGTCCCAGTCTTGCATGAGTCACTCATCAGACCTGTCTGTCTACATGGCATGAAGAGCTTGTGTCCTTTTAACGGCTGTTTTTAATATAGGATTAACAGATACCCTTAATGAGAATACATTTCTATTGTCTGTCAAATGGCATTGTTGCAATTAAATTATGTTTGTAAAGTAAGAAACCAGCACTTCCAGCCAGTGCTGTGTGACAGACAATGGCAACCTCAAGGGGAAGATACCAGCACTTCCAGCCAGAGCTGTGAAACAGACAGTGGCAACCTCAAGGGGAGTCTGCTCCCAAAGTGCCCCTCACTCACCTTTGGTTAAAGAAATTCAAATTCCAATAATGACTGTCCCTAAGATACAGTCAGTATGTGGTGAGAGACCAGATACAAACTCACCTGCAAGCAGCCTAGCCCAGCACAAGAACCTGAATGGAAGCCATTGCATGGGAAGGTTTGAGAAAGGGAAAAGCAGCTGCCACTCTGTGCTGGCTACAGCCCTGCGGGGAGGGAGAAGCCCTACTCCTCATTCAGGACTAGGAAGAGCCATACCTGGTGTAGCCTTTCTGAGCAGCAACCATGAGAGCGGTAAAGCCAAACTTGTTGGGCACGTCAACCATGACATGGCTTAAGGAAAACAGAGGAGAGACTGTCATTCGTGGCATAGATCCTGAAGTTAACCGTACTTTGTGGGGCTTGTGGGGAGTAGCAATGGTTCACTTTACCAAAATGTCAGTTTCTCTTGGGTCACTACATTTTGGAAAGGTTCAAGTTTTCATATAAAAACCATTGCCATTTCACTTGAAACAGGAGCTCCCTTCAGCTCAAAACAATCATGCCTTTCCATTGAATAGCTGCAACCAGCAGAGCCTCGATGGTACCAACTCAGTTTCCCATAACAGCAGGCATGGCCGGAACCTGGGCTTTACCATCGACTCCCCACTTTTCTACCGGCTATGTATTGATGCTGTCCGGAAAGAACATGCATCTTGTTTTGTCAGCCAAGGATCTTAGCATTCTGCAGAACCTTCTCATCAACTTACCAAACCCAAGTTCAGAAACCATTGCCTTCTGAGGTACACAAAACCATGCTGCAAAGAAAGATAAACCATTCTTTATCTGCATTCAGATAAAGAATCTCGATTGCATCTCTAGGTGGAAGGCAGCTTCAGGCATCACACCTGCAGCAGCCACGCACCCCCATGCCCATCCTCACAGGCTTCATCTCTAGTGTCCTACACCAACTTCCTAGTCTCCAAGGCAGCTGGTTTGCCTACTCCTGGTGTCACCAGTTATTACATGCAGGCATTTTGAACTGACCTGTACTGGATGCTGGGATGGCTAATCTAAGATAGTAATTGCTTCCGGGGATAAAGCATGATGCCCAGACCTGTAATTTCCTTTTATAGTTTTCATTAAACAATCACGAACCATATCATCTGAAGGGGTCTCCAGGACTCCTTTTAACTAGACTTCACTACTGCATTCTGGGTGCCTGAGGTAAACGGAGGGGTGCTTTTGAAGGAACTGGAGAATTTGTTTAGGAAAACAAAATAAAGCTGTGCAGTTTATTGTCTGTGTACCTAGTGGGCACTGGAAGAAAGACAGAAAAGCTGGCTGTGCTCTCTCACCCTCCTTCCAAAATTTGAAGCAGGAGATCTTCATCGTTCACATTGACAGCACGATGAAAGTGTTCGCTACTTATGGGCTCCCCTAAAGAAAGCAAACAGGGAGTAGTCATCCAAATGCAGGGTGGGGAGTTCTAGCTCACTCTTCCTCCTGAGGCCTGGGTTCACCTTCTCTTCCAAAAAGGCATGAGCTGTCCCTGTCAGTAGGACTCACATGTCCTACTCAAAAACTTCTTTCACTGGAAAAGACCTGTTTTTCACATGTTAAGAGAAACTCCAGGCTGACCCAAAGAACCGGGACATCTTCAAGTTGTAAGGTATAGCTTTGTGAATGTTACCATTGGGATCCTCCTTCCCAACGTCTCCTGTGACCAAGGAAACCCCAGCAACTGTCACAGCATGCTGCTTTCTTTTACCCAGTGGCTAAGCTACCTCAACAACAAGGAAAATTGCCTTAGCTCCCTGAGTTTTGAGAGCAAATGAGTTTCATACCCACAGGGAGGTGGAGGGCATGTGAGAAGACCCTTAAAGGGAGGTGGCAGTCTTCCAAGAGGCTGAGCCTAAGAAGACAAAAAGATCAACAGGAAACTGAGAGGGCCAGTGGCTGGCAGTGACACAGTGACAGAGGTATGGACACCATCTGAGGAGTGGGAGGGGGAGGATCATCAGGCTCAACTTCCACACTGCTGGCCATTGGAAGACACTCTCTTCCAACCGCTCCTCCCACATCCCATGCCTTTCAAATCAGCAAGGCTGAACTTAAAGTTACATAAGGGATGCAGTGGCAAATGACCAACACAGCGCAGCTGTGTAGTATGGTGCTCCCTGGTGCTCTCACATCCCACCATGTCCAGCACCCCCCCACCCCACCCCCAGTAACACCTGCAATGCCCACCTGACCTCAGTTTGTAGCTTCTGATCTGAGTAATATCAATAGATGGTCAATCAATAGAACCCATAGACTTTGGTAAGCACAGGGGTCTTTATTCAAATCAAGGTATTGTGATAAGCTTTCAAAGCCAAGGACCTGGCTAGCCCTGTTTGTTTAAAGAAGGTCTTGCCTAGCCCAGGAATTTCACTGAAGTAGTGGTTTTCAACCTGTGAGTCTCAACCCCTATGGGGGTTGCCTATCAAATATTCTGCATATCAGATATTTGCATGATGATTCATAACAGTAACAAAAGCACAACTATGAAGTACCAACAAAATAACTTTATGGTTGGGGGTCATCCCAACCTGAGGAACTGTATTAAAGAGTCCCAGCTTTAGGAAGGGTGAAGGCCACTGAAGGGACTCAGAGCTGGAATGGCTTTATACTCCCAGGAACATTTGATAATGTTCAAGGACCTCTGTTGTCATAACTTGGGAGATGCTACTGGCACCTAGCAGAGAAGGACCCAAAGTACTGCTTAGTACTCTATAACCCACAAGACAGTCTGCCATTACTCAGGATCTAACCAGAACCTTTATGTCACCTGTGTCATGGTTGAAGACCCCAGTTACATTGAAGTAGACTCACTGGTAAACCACTGTGTGACCCTCTACACTTCAAGGGATTATCTAACCAAGTAGATTGTGCTCCCTCCCTCCTTCCTTCCTACATAAAGGGAGAGGAGCCTGTGAGTAGCCTGTTATCTACAAAAGAGCCCCCATTTTGTGTCTCTCAACATTCAGCTGCCACAAAAGCAAGTCACATAGAGTCGAGCATGGCAGTGTTGAAAGATCATTTCATTTCCACAAAATCACGTCTGAGCAATGCTAAGCTGTCCAAGGTCACCAGTTAGGAGTAGCAGCATCAGAGCTCATGGCCAAGTCTCACCTAGGGCTTTAATTTAATAGGCATTGAGGTATCTGACCAATTTGGGGTTTGTTTCTATTCTTGCTATGTTTTTAAGTACAGAATCTAAAACAAATGTAATTCTCCCTGCCCTCCCCAACAAGTGCCAAACAAAAGTGAATGCCTAAAAGCTTCAGTGGTTGGGGACTTGTGATATCCAGAGCAAGATCTGGAAGCACCTGTAGCATTCCCCCATTTCTCCACTGGCTACTTGCCCTCCACCTCACTGCCCTCCACCTCACTGCCCTCCACCTCACTG
>JADRCH010000138.1:831876-876402 GCA_019843965.1 Rhynchomys soricoides | reverse complement strand
GCCCTCCACCTCACTGCCCTCCACCTCACTGCCCTCCACCTCACTGCACTTCACCTTACTGCCCTCCACCTCACTGCACTTCACCTTACTGCCCTCTATCTCACTGCATTGCACTCACCACACTGCCCGCCATCTCACTGCCTTGTGCTCCACATCACTACACTGTCTTCCACTTTACTGCCCTCCACTGCACTGCAGTGAACTGCACTTCACTGCATTGTTGTACTGGCTAGTTTTGTGTGTCAACTTGACACAAGCTGAAGTTATCACAGAGAAAGGAGTTTCAGTTGAGAAGATGCCTCCATGAGATCCATCAGTAAGGCATTTTCTCAATTAGTGATCAAGGAGGGAGGGCCCCTTGTGAGTGGTACCATCTGTGGGCTGGTAGTCTTGAATTCTACAAGAAAGCAAGCAAGCGAGCCAGTAAGTTACATCCCTCCATGGCCTCTGCATCAGCTCCTGCTTCCTGACCTGCTTGATTGAGTTCCAGTCCTGAATTCCTTTGGTGATGAACAGCAGCACGGAAGTGTAAGCTCAATTAACCCCTTCCTCCCCAACTTGCATCTTGGTCATGATGTTTGTGCAGGAATAGAAACCCTGACTAAGACAACTGCGATCCTCCTCACTGCAATACACTCCACCTCACTGCACTATGCTCCACCTCACTGCACTGCACTCCACCTCACTGCACTGCGCTACACCTCACTGCACTGTGCTCCACCTCACTGCAGTGCACTCCACCTCACTGTACTCCACCTCTCTGCACAGTAAGGCCTCCTGATGAAGGTGCTTCCTAGCACATCCTAACCAGAAAATACTGTTGTGCAAAGATAATGGAAAATAAAACAAGCTCATTTCACGCTTATGAGCTTGAGGTCTGTATGCAACAAAGATGTCTAGGTGTTACAACACAGCTAAAATAAATGTAGTGTCTATTCCTGATTCTGCTAGGCATCCTCAGGCATCTGCTAGGAATCCCTTCACATGGGATTCTGAGAACAAAGGGACCTCCTCACAAAGACAGAGGAAAGGCAGCACCCTTTCTCATACACCATATTTGCTGAGTCCCAGAAAAAAAGCACCAAAATACCACTTGTCAGTTATGAGAGTCCTCCTCAGCATTAGCTCAGGCAATACTTCACAGCTTCCAAGATGCTGTCTCAGGAGGACAGTGAGAGCTGAGAATCTCACTAGAACCAAGTGGATCAGCCCAGGAAAACCTTTTAAGGTGGACTGGCAGTGTGCCTCAGAGGGTAAAGGCACTTGGAACATAAGCCTGGAAATCTGAATGCCATCCTAACTCCCACCTGAAAGTAGACAAAGAGAACTCCATAAAGTTGTCTTCTAACCTCTACATGCATGCTATCTCACACAACACACAAAATAATAATAATAATAATAATAATAATAATAATAATAATAATAGTTTTAAAAATAAAGCCTGTGAACTAGAACTGACAATATAGGACAGAATGAAAAGGCCTTTGTCTGCCACTTCTACTTCCTCTGTAGGCAGGAGTCATGGAGATCAGAGAGGAAATTCCAGGATCAGCAACTTACTTCACACCTCCAGCCAAGAGCTTTTCAAGACTCTGCAGGCCAGGCCCAGGAGAATGGCCTCAATATGTGCAACTGAATGTAAAACAGGCTAGCCTTGGCCTTGGTGAGTCTGACTATACACGGATTCCTCTAAATGGTGTGACTGCAGGCATCGTGTTGAGGATGGTCATCATGTTGAGGAGTGCCCATCTGAGTTTGATGCAGTGCACTCACTCAGTGGGTGCCCCTAGGAGGGGATGGGTAAGGTGGACTTTGAGAAGCCATCTTACTCTACTTGGGGGTCATTTAGCTGCAGATGTGCACATGAGTGTGACATGGGATAACACCTTCCCTGGTGGAATTTGGGTCTTTATTAAAAGCAGTGAATAAATCATGAACTCATTGGAGAAGATATTTGCCAATTAACAAGTAGCAGCTGTTTTTCTTTCTTTTTAAGGGTATGACTGATTAAAATTGCATGCTTCATTTAAGCAAGAGCCTCATGTACTTTACCTGGGAAGGAAAAAAAAAAAAAAAAAGCTGAGCATCCTTTATTCAAACAAAGTGCAGGCTTTTGTGATTCATTAAAACACTCTAAAACTGAATGCAAATCATCAGCCCACAGAAGCATTTTTGCTTGCTCTGTATGATGTGAGCATTCTCAATTCTCTGCTTAGCATCTCTGCCTCCTTAAGAGGCCACACTGAACAAGATAGAATAAGGGAACAGCAGTCGATCAGCAGAACCAAAGGCCTGACTCCAAGGAAGATAACACCAGTCCCTCCACAGAGCATAACCCCAGGAAGCTAGCAGAGAAACAGTCAAGTGCAGGGTTTGGGAGTGCTATAGCATGAGCATATACATGCACATGCATGCATACACACACACACACACATACACACATGCACACGCAAGTGCATAGTCACTACCAGCATGTCCCTCTCCCCTCAGAGGTCTTATCCAATTATCTACAAAAACCATAGAACTATTATGGCAAACTCCTAGGCCAGATATCTACAGCTGCTTCTCTGAAGTCAGCTGGGCAAGGAGAAGCACTCTTAGCCACAGGCATGCTCCTCGTCAGCTGATCTGCAGGGTTAGGCTGGTCTCTACCCTCTATGTGAAGTGAGAAGCCCCTTGCTGGCTTAGGTGTGTTACTCAGAGGACAGTAGGTCACTTAGAGCCCATCAAAGATGATTGCAGAACCAGCTGTGTGCACCTCTCCAGCTAGGCTTGGGTGGACTCATTCAGTTGGTGAGAGATGGATCTGTCTCCACCCAAGACATGAGAGGGAGCCTCCCCCAAAGAAGTGTGTCTCTTTTCCTGCTCCTACTTCTTAATCATCCACCCACCAGTCCTGCCAGGAGAGATGGCTGACTCACCACCACTCCATCTGGGAGCCTACAACGCAGGTGGGAGTAAAAGGAAGAGCAAATATGTAAAACAGGATGGAAGTAGTGCTGGGACCAGCCTCAAAATGGGAGGAGCCTGTGCAGGGGAAGGAGAAACCTACACAAGAATCAGCCCTGAGCCAACTGTGCCCATGGAGCATGTGCAGTGGGCAGAAAAGGGGACTGGGTAGTCTAGTGAGAGCAGAGAGGAAAGTGGTGAAGGGGAGGGGGGGGGGTCAGAGCAGCAGGAGGGAGTGCAGAGGCTGCCTGCAAGAGCATCCAACCCAGTGTCCCCAGGAGAGTTTCTTCAAAGTCAGGCTCTATGTCTGTATTTCCCCTGCCTACTCTTCCCTGACCTTGCCCTCCTGTACTCCAAGTGCTTATGTTAGATCCCTCTCCCTCTCCCTCTCCCTCTCCCTCTCCCTCTCCCTCTCCCTCTCCCTCTCCCTTCTCCGACTCCAGGGCTAAACATCTTCCCTGCAAAAGCAAAGCTTTCAGCATCACCAGATTAAGGAATAGACCCTCTTGCCCAACCTACATAATTGACTACTGCATGTCTCCTGTGAAATTACCCTGTTTCATGGCTGGCTAAACATCACTTAGGACCACAAGTGAAGCTCCCCCCCAGCACCCCACCACACACACACACTGCCCCAGCTATAACTAACTCTGCTCTCAGTCTGTTCATCCAGAGTCAGACTCCTCTTGCCATCCAAAGACCAATGGACCAGTAGGGTAGGTAGCTCAAAATCTGAATCATCTTCAGTCACACGGAGGACACGATGGCAGGCCACAGAACATAGGTGGTCAGAAGCAGTGTGGCTAGTCTCCCTGGCCACCTCTGTGAAGCACTGCCTCCTGGGGTGGCTGGGGAAATATTGATCATGTTTTTCTTTGGTTTCAGTACCCAGGGAACCAGAAGTATGTGACAGACAGGACACACACATGCATAGAAGCCATGTGCAGTAGATACATGTAGAGGAGGCAATGCTCAGCCCATCCCTACTGGCCCACTTCCTAAGAGAGGTAACTTCCACCCTGTACCAAATGCCCATGGACAGGACAATCATTGCACCAAGCCAACTCTCCCAATTCAGGACAGTATAGCTGGCCTTCCATATGCCATGCTGTAAAGAGGCATTATCACAGACCTCACAAATGGGGTGCTTTCTGCTCCAGTGAGGCCTAGGAGAAAGCAGTCAATTGTTACCTCTAAACTGCTTTGCATTTTTCATATCTCTAAAAACCGAGCATAGAATAGAGTGTACTCACGGGTCGTAGCCACCGAGATGACTGGGCTGTACTCATATTCTCCAGAGGGGCTGGTGACCTTCAGTCGAAATCTGTACAGCGTCCTTGGTTCTAGGCCTTCAACCACATGCTTTGTCGCATAACCCCTGGACAGAAGGAGACGAACATGGATGCCTTTGACCACCTTGGTCTTTTCCTAGTTTTATGTCATTTCCTGACAGTGATACTTTAAAACATTGAAAGGTACATGTGTCTGGTGTTGACATGTTTTACAACCTTCACTGACGATGCAGGTAAGACCTTGGCTTGGGAGAGGGTTGCACAATGAAATCTTTTCATGTGTACAGCGGGTTTTCAGTTTTATATAGTGTAGTTTTGGCCTTGCCTACATGCCAGGTCACCTAGGCAACACTTCCCAACAGCAGGTAACAACAGGTGGAAGCGACTTTTGAATGCTTCCACTGAATAAATCAGTATCAATCTGATCCTGCTCTATTGCATTCCTTGAGAAAAATGGACAGGTCACAGATCCATACCTTTGTGGCATGTAACCTCTTTGTCCCATCTGGTCTAGCCAGGTGTGGTGTAGCAATTAAACATTCCATCCAGAAAGGAATGGGGAAGGCTCATGAGACTCTGGAAGCAAACAACTCACAAATCTTAGCAAGTTCCTGAAACTAGTAAGATTCAGAAGGCCAAGGTAGGGATTTTCCCGAAAGCCTGGATACAAGAGAAAAGGAACTTTCCCACCACCTAAACTGTCTAAGTAGAGATCTCTGACCTATAGAGCAGCCTAAAAGTTTTTCAGAGCTTCAGGATTGCAGATTTCATTAGTCAGTACCTTTGACACAACTGCCTTTGAGTCCTCACACTCCTATACCTAACCCCTCCCACATCCTCCCAGATATAAAAACAACGATCTTATTGGCTCACCAAGTTGCTCTGTGGTAAACCTGTTCCCATAAGGTATCACTGGTTTGCTATCTAAAGTAAATAAACATTTGTTTATATTTCCCCAAAAAATGTTTCATATAACACAGTGCTTGGTGCACAGCTGACAACACATGTATTCTTATAATAATAATAATAATAATAATAATAATAATAATAATAATAATAATAATAACAACAACCCATAAAATTCATATTCAGGTGACAAAGTTTCACATTTGAAAGATTATTTCACACATGTGATCTTCAAATAGAGTCTTCAAGAAGGTAGACAAGGCTGACAAACTGATAGCTACTACATCTACAGCAAGCAAATACTGCAAGGAACAGGTTTGAAGAAGTCAAACAATGATGATTTGCTGCTCAGAAGCAAATCAGTTTAGCTAGGCAACGCAGTGCAAAACAACTCTCACATCTTACATCATAGGTGAGTTCACCTAGAAATGCTGGTGGGCAACAGGAGTTAAAGTTTCTATGGTAGAAGTCTGACTAGAGACTTGCAGTGAAGATCCCATGGCTCCAGGGGAAGATGTCTGAATTCTATGATCAGGAGCTTAGAAAATGAGAACTGGAAAACAGTGCAGTGGCTAGCCTGCTGCCCTGCCCTTGCCTCTCAGAGGATGCTGGAACCAGAAGGTGCAGGGAGATGCCAGTTCTCTGCTATGAGGGAAGCCGAAGGGATGGCTCTGCTTTCGTGCACATTCTAAAACACCAAGCCTTCAAAGGAGACAGGATCATGTGTAGCTCCTGCTACGGCTCCATTCTCAGTTTCTTTCTACTACCAGAAGTATTTACTGGGCTTTGAGTAGATCCCACGCATCCCTATCTTAACGTTGTATCAAACTAAGTTTGACTTTGCTTGTGCTTCAAAGGCTTGACCTTTGATGAGGGATCGTACTATCTCTAATTCTTTTTCTCTCCGCTTCACTTCATTCTTGCCTTCTTTCCTTCAATATACTTCCCCATGGCTCCATGCGTGCAAGCTTAGCATTGTTTTCTGCCATTTCTCTCATCCTCAGCAGAGCTTCTGCAGAGGCCAAAGTCATATATTAGCATTTGCAAACTGACTGCTCAAGGATGTTTGTGCTCAACCTAAATATTTACACACAAGTTCTGTTCTATGCAATTCAAACTTATCCCATGCCCATTTCTTGTAAGGTGTTGGTCCAGGCAGACCTGGATGAGCTCAAGACTGAGTTAAACCATTCAACATCCTGTGGACTCTATCGCCTGGAGTCAGCATCATGGCTGATAGTAGCTCTCCTGAACACACAACTGCAGAATAAAGATGGGCCTCAGCTGTTACTCAAGGCCTCATTTATTCATCCCCAGAGCTCACTAGACTAGCTCAGTCTCTTCTCCAAGGTGTGGCATTAGAGGGGTGGCTACAGAACAGAGCTGCCCGGCCCTGGGTAAAGCATTTGCCTTCTCATCCCCATCCCATCCAGAGCCTGAAGTCTGATTTCCTCCTGAGCTTATTCCCCTGCATGCAGAATGATAGGTGGAAGAGATGGTTGCATGGTGTCCTGCAAGGAAGTTCTCTTCTATGACAGACAAGATGTGTAAGAATGAAATGTAAGGTTCAAAGGACACCAGCCCCAGGATGAAAGGCTCATGTGCCTTCAAGCAGAGTGTGTGCCTATGTGTCAGATCTAGGCATGTGAGGAAAGATGCCCCACTGAGATCTGGCTACATCACCCAACTCCAAGTTTACCAAGACCCTTTCTCTTTAGTGCTCATCCATAATTGAGATTCCAGGAGAAATGAGTAACTTACACCACAAAGTTACTTCAGGCACCAAAATCTAACAAAGCCAAAATAATAATAATCTGTGCATTAGACCTCTCTAACATCAAGCCCTGTTCCCTGCCCTCTGTTTGCAAATTCAGCCCCAATCTGGTATCTTTTATTTGTAAAGCCATCCCTCTTCACTCAAAAGAAGTTGCACATTCAGCATGGCCAGCCCATCCATCAAAGCAGAAACACAGGCAAGGGTCTAATCCTCTGCCCCGGAATGGGAGGAAGGTGTCAGGAGGGGAGCTGGGTAATGCTGAGGTTGGCTGATGAAAAGCCTGTAGCTTTTGCTCTGGTGCCATTGGGAATTAGGCACCATGAAGAGTTCTAATTCCCTGCTGTACAGAGGCCACACGGTAAGATGGAGCCACAGTGGCAGGCAGTGATAGAGAGAAAAGGTCTAGGAAGCATCCTGTATGGCAGCTTCCAGCCAACAGAAGCACTACTGCACCTGCCAAAGACCATGGAGCAGAAGCCAGTGCCATCACAAGCCAGCTGGGAGACAGACAGGCAGACACACAGTTATACAGCCATGGTTCAGATGGAATGAAGAAAAACACTTGAATTTTAAAAAACAGACAAGTATGAGAAACATAAATATACTCACCACAATGTGAACTCTCTAAGCCAAGCAGAATAAATGTCCTGAAATACTACATAGGCTGAAAATGATAATCTAGAAAGTAAAAATGGATCAGACTAGAACAGGTGACTCTTAGGAAGAGGTAGACTATATGCTAAGTGAGCATCCTCACTATGGTTTGAATAGGGTTGGTCCCCTAAGGTATGGGTAGGCATGCCTGTGAGGGTGTGTGGGAGTGTGGGTGTGGTGTGCACACATGTGCACATGCAAGTCTACACACAGTTTCCCTTGCTTGTCAGCATTCACTCATACCCCATAGGTAATAGAGGTCTAATACACTGGCAAATTTTAAAGTGTTCGTTTTGGATTTTGAGGTGAAGCCTTGGAATTCTGTCTAGGCTGGTCCCCATCTCCTGGCCTCAAGTGACCCCCTCTGTCTCAGCCCCACCCCCCAAGTACCTGGGACCACAGGCCTGAGCCTGAATCCACTTGCAAATACTTTATATCTTCCATCAAAAGCATCCTGTGTTCAACCGGTTCACACACTGTTCTCCTATCTCCCCCCCCTCAATTACGGCTCAGCTTCCTGATTAACTGTCCCTGCTGCCTACTGCCCCTCCTTCTACAGCCTTATCTCAGGCAGCCACAGCAGTCCTCATAGACCCTATAGACCCTGCCTCTTCTGGATTAACAACTTCACTTGCTTACCCCCAACCTCTTTCTAGTAAAAGCCAGTGCTGTCTGGATAAGTCACAGCCACGTGGTTACCTCTTGCCACCTTGTCAGCCTCACCAATACCCCCACCTGTCCACTCTTCTCCACATTCCTCCATGAGCTTTCCTATTTGACACTGCTTTGACCTGGAAAGTCCCCTTCAGTATCCCACACTTGCTTCAGGACCTTAATCCTGGTCCCAGACCCCTAACCTGTCCCATGCTTCCCTCTTTAGGACCTAGTACCCCTGACACACTATGCATTTTTACTTGCATGTCTCATTTATCAAGTATTTTTCTCAACATGAGGAATTCCTATCTGACTCCAGTACCACATGTCTGGCTTTTGGAACAGTGTTTGCAATGTCATGGGCACTTGGTAATACATGACGACAACATGGATAAAAAGCACAAGAGAGTGGCAACTGTCATGGCAAGGAAGGGCAACAGTAAGACAGCAAGGGAGCCTTTCAGTTGATGCAGAAAATTACATTGGCAGGACGAGGGACAGAGTGTCAGTGGAGGACAAGAAACACACAGAGGGAGGATGCCAAGGCATATTCAAAAGACTGAAAGTCCCTACATCAGAGAAAGTTTGTGCTCAAAATAAGAGATAATCAGGCAGGTGTGAGCAAGCTGCAAACACACACATGTACCATGCATATCATACAAAAGAGACAGGCAACACAAATATATGTATACACGCACGCACGCGCGCACACACACATGGCTTTAAAAGGAAACAACCTTCACAGTAGAACATGATTAAACAATACCCTAGAGAGTCAGACTGCACGGAGCATGGCCTTCACCTTCCATGCAAAGAAGACCCACTTGAGATGATATTACAAATGAGAGTAAAACAAAACAAAACAAAACAACAACAAAAAAATCAACCTTCAGGGTAGAAAGAAGAGACAGAGAGCAAAGAGACTCATCTCATTGGCAAATTCTGGGGAGTTTGGGGCCTGGGACACACAGGAACCAGACAGAAATAGAGCGGAATGCTCTGGCCCCATAAAGGGGAGCAGAGGGGAAACCCTCAAAACTAGGTAACTGTACTTCTGAGAACTATAAGGGAAACCCAAGACAAAGACCACTTCAGTCATGCAGACTATAACGTGCTGATGGACCAGAGCCAAACTACCAGGGCAGGAGGAAGCACCTAAGACCACCAGCCCAGTGTACTAGATAACCACCCTCCTAAGGAAGGCATTTGCCAACTTTCACGGTTGAATGAGGCGGGAGGAGGATGAGGTTGAGACTGCTGCAGTCCAAGCCTGCCCTCTAGTGGTAAGATACATGCACACACTTTTCCAAGGGATAAAACCTTTCACCAAAAGGCCCTTGGAGCCAGGGAGTGCAGGTGATGCCACCAGCTCTGGATGGCAGACCACTATCCAAGACTGTTCTCTGGCCACACACCGACAGGTTTCTGAGGCCAAGATCAATGACATAGACACTGCATCAGCTGGAGGCTGGTGTGAGTGACTGGTGTCTCTCTAGATGAACCTTGGGCACTTGCCATAATAGAAAGTCTATGGGGTGTTTTTTGATTAATAATTGATATAAAAGAGCCCATGCCCATTGTGGGCATTTCTGGTTGTCCTGGGAGTGTAAGAAACCAAGCTAAGCAAGCCATGGGGAGCAAGTCTGTAAGCAGCACTTCTTCATGACCTCTGCAACCGCTCCTGCCTCCAGGTTCCTGCTCTGACTTTTCCCCATGATGGACTGTGGTGTGGGACTGTAAGCTGAAATAAACCTTTTCCTCCCCAAGTTGCTTTTGGTCATGGTGTTTATCACAATAGAAACCTAACTGAGTCAGAGATTCAAGGTCCAAAATTATTTTCATATGGTAACTACATCTCAGATAATACTATAAGGGGACAGTGTGACATGTGACCAGTTACACATCATCACCATCCAGGCGGTCCCCCACATCAGCACTTGGGTAGAAAATGCTGCTCCTCTGGAGAAAAGGAAGGACAAATAGCTGACTGGCCATTGTAGATCCTGACTGCATCATCGCCAGTCTACAGCCTATGGTGGACTATAGCCTATGGTGGACTGCACTACTGTCTCAGGGCACCAGGAAAAGGTAGGGGGAGGTCTACAGGCTCTTCTGTGCTAAGCCTTGTAGTACTTACAGTAAAGGCTAAGTGAGACCACACTTGCATTTCTTTCTGGTATTTCTAAGTCTCAGGAAGAAGTGACTTTATTTTGCAAAGAGTTAAGCGGCCAAGGGAAGTTAAGACAATGCTAACATGAAGACAAAGAGCCTGCTTCTGTGGCACTTGGCTTGTGTAAAAGCCGTAACTCTGTGAGGGTCTGCAGTTTGCTGGCAGTGGTCTAGCAATTGTGACAGAGTACTGCACAAGTCAGAAACCTTGCCCATCTCCCAATGTGCCTAAACATTGGTGGAGAGACAAAAAAGAACAAGCCACCACACCTGGGAGAGCCCCAGAGCGGCGCTCGTGAGTGCCCAAATGGGGATCTGAGGTAAGGCTGCAGGCAGGGTGGGTGGGCTGGCAAGTTTTGTGGCCTTTAGAGCAAGAAGGGAGTATGGGGGGGACTTCATCTAGGGTTCATGTTCTGGAAAGGGTATGGCCAAATAAATCAGAAGAAAATGCTAGGGACACTAATGAGCAAGGTCCTGATGTGAGGCAAGCCCAGCCTGGAGGCTGAGATGGAGGCCATTCTGGGTGGAAAGAGGTGAGAAGGGCCAACCGTGTCAGGAGAGATTAGAGCAGTCAACTGGTGCTTTACCTGGCATCCACACACAGAACAGCCCAATGGGGCCACAGCTTGCTTCACCCTACTTTCTTGTCTTTTCATCTCTGCATTTTTGCCATAGGTTAACACACTAGCATACACCTGAGTATACATGGGGATCAATTCCCATGTTGACCGCTAATGCTATATCAAGAGTCCCTGGGTTTAGCCCTTAACTTCAGAGGAGCCAGAGGGTTCTCGGTGACCTGGGAAACCATTCTACAGTAAGGAAAGCAAGATGAAGTGTGAGCAGCTGTGCCTGCACCTACGTGTAAATGACACCATAGTTGTGCATCTTGGGGTCCTCCTCTTCAATGGAGAACCTAAGCCACTGCTCCTGTGGTCCTTGCCGTTTCTCTTTAGTTTCCAGATCCCAGTACAGTTCGATGCTGTGATGAGTCACCTTGCCCACAACAGGAGGATGCGGCTTTAAGAGTGGCACGATTTCTGAAAGAGAAATATGGGGTTCAGGGCCCTGTTTCCAGAAGGCCAGAGCTGCCTGGTGACTCAACTGTCCCCCACACACTGAACAGCTGCATGTGAGCAGCAGGCAAGTGTCTTGACACTCCTGAAGGTGACTACACTGGTCCACTGAAATTCACCGTGACCCTTCCAGAAGGTGGGTTACTGTGGCACAGCAAATAGCTGAATCTTTGAGAATGAAACTCAGTGTGCTGCTATCATCCTTTGGTGAACTGGCTCACAGAGAGAGCCAAGAGATAAACACCATATTTGTTCTAAATATTTGTTTATAACAGATGACAAAGGCTTGATGTCTATTCCGTATGATCAGCTCTATTTAAACAAGAACAGGTTAGTCATAACCCAGGAAAAAGATAAGCTGTATGCCAAATAGAGAAAGCAAATAGCCAAGAGGACATGGATCAACTGTTCCCACAACCCGGTATTCACAGAAATAGGCAGCAACGAGCTCTCGCTCTGTGTCCAGTCAGACATTGAAGAGATCTCCTTACTATTACAAGTGACACTCTCTAAGAAGATACTCTCAGTCATTGGCTGTGGAGAAGTAGGAGCCAAAGCCTTGCCAGAAAGCATGATGGAAGCATATGGTAAGTGAAATTTGGCCAGTGGAGATGTAGCCTGGAGAGCAGAGTGCCTGCCTGGTGTGCCAAAGCCCAGAGTTCCATCCCCAACATTGCACAAACTTGAGTGTGGTAGCTCACCCATGTAATCACAGCACTCATGAGGTGGAGGCAGGAGGGACAGTTCAAGGTAATCCTCAGCTCTATAGTGAGTTCAAGGACAACCAAGGGCTTCATGAGACCCTGTGAAATGTGGGTCCCACCCAACCAAGTCACTCATCTGTGGTGATCTTTGCCACAGCCATGAGGACAAATACGTGAGGACATGAGCAGCTTCCTACCATAGACATTTTCACAAGGAAGGGAGAGCCACTGGTAAGGGAATTGATGAGCAATGCACCATGTCTACAACATTAAATACAGCCAAGCTGTACTACAGAGCAGTAGTGATAAAAAGTGCATGGTATTGGTACAGTGACAGGCAGGTAGATCAATGGAATAGAATCGAAGACCCAGAAATGAACCCACACACTTATGGTCACTTGATCTTTGACAAAGGAGCTAAAACCATCCAGTGGGAAAAAGACAGCATCTTCAACAAATGGTGCTGGTTCAACTGGCGGTCTACATGTAGAAGATTGAGAATTGATCCATTCCTATCTCCCTGTACAAAGCTCAAGTCCAAGTGGATCAAGGACCTCCACATAAAACCAGAAACACTGAATCTAATAGAAGAGAAAGTGGGGGGAAATCTCGAACACATGGGCACAGGGGAAAAGTTCCTGAACAGAACACCAATGGCTTGTGCTTTAAGATCAAGAATTGACAGATGGGACCTCATAAAATTACAAAGCTTCTGTAAGGCAAAGGACACTGTAAATAGGACAAAATGGCAACCTACAGATTGGGAAAAGATCTTTACCAATCCTAGGTCAGATAGAGGGCTAATATCCTATATATACAAAGAACTCAAGAAGCTAGACTCCAGAGATCCAAATAACCCTGTCAAAAAATGGGGAAGAGAGCTAAACAGAGAATTCTCAACTGAGGAAGCTCGGATGACCGAGAAGCACCTAAAGAAATGTTCAACATCCTTAGTCATCAGGGAAATGCAAATCAAAAACAACCCTGAGATTCCACCTCACACCAGTCAGAAAGGCTAAGATCAAAAACTCAGGTGACAGCAGATGTTGGTGAGGATGTGGAGAAAGAGGAACACTCCTCCATTGCTGGTGCGAATACAAGCTGATATAACCTCTCTGGAAATCAGTTTGGCGGACCCTCAGAAAAATGAACATAATACTACCTGAGGACCCAGCTATTCCACTCCTGGGCATATACCCAGATGATGCTCCAACATGTAATAAGGACACATGTTCCACTATGTTCATAGGAGCCATATTTATAATAGCCAGAAACTGGAAACAACCCAGATGTCCCTCAACAGAGGAATGGATACAGAAAATGTGGTACATTTACACAATGGGATACTACTCAGTTATTAAAAACAATGACTTCATAAAATTTGCAGGCAAATGGATGGAACTTGAAAATATCATCCTGAGCGAGGTAATGCAGTCACAAAAGATTGAACATGGTATGTACTCACTGTTAAGTGGTTATTAGCCCAAAAGTTTGAAATACCCAAGAGTCACTTCACAGCAACAGTAGGACTGAGTGTGAGCTCCCAGATGGAGGAGTTGGAGAAGGGACTGAAGGAGCTGAGGGAGTTTGCAGCCCCAGGGAGGGAGCAACAGTGGCAACTGGCCTGACCCCTTGATATTCCCGGAGACTGAATCACCAACCAAAGAATACACATGGAGGGACCCATGGTGCTGGCCACATATGTGGCAGAGGAAGGTCTTGTTAGACATCAGGGGGAATAGAGGCCCTTGGGCCTGAGGGTGTTAGATCCCCCAGTATAGGAGAATGCCAAGGAGGGAAGACGAGAGTGGATGGGTAGGTGGGTGGTTGGGGGAAATACCCCCATAGTAGCAGGGGCAGGGAGAGGGAATAGGGAGGTTCCAAAGGGGAGATCTGGAAAGGGGGAAACATTTGAAATCTAAATAAAGTATGAAAAAAAAGAAAAAAAGAAAACTCACACACAGAGACACACATACAGAGAGAGACACACACACACAATCTCATTTTCAATGTGCACATGTGATACCTCTTGAAATGATGATACTTTGGATTATTTGAGTTAAATAAAATATATTGTTAAATTGCCAAAAATAAAATAAAAACCTCAACCCCTTATGAATAAATCCATTCATTCATTCAGTTATTCAGTTAGTTAGTTATGTTTTCATTCATAAATGACTAAGAAATGGAGCAAAGGCTGCAGTCAAGAGAGGCTGTCCTGAAGATGGAAGCAGAGAGTGATACAGGACACAGGGCAAAGCTGTGAGAAGCTTTATCAGCAGAGCTGTTTGGGAGGTAGAGCTGTCAAATGCAGATTCAGGGGTGGGCAGTTCTGTCATTTAAGTGGATCTAGTGTCCCTGGAAGGAGAAACTGCTCTTGAGCCAGAGCCCAGGGACAGTGTCTTGTCTTGCCATGGCAGGTTTCCTGGATGAAGCTCATGGTAAGCAATGAAGTGACAGTGCTGCCACAGCTCAGTGTAAACTGGCTTTAGTACCAGGATGTGGACAAGTCCCTCCACTTGAAAATTTGGTCAGCTGAGTCTGAGATCAAAGCTAGAGATGCAAGTATCAGTACAGCCATGTGTCTCTGCCTTGAGGTCTAATCCACTGGCTAGGTGGAGGCTCCACCTCTTTCCATGGCAAGTATAGTAATGTCCTGGGCCAGGGCCGGGGCCTTGGGAGAGCTGTGACTTCAGATACTAAGAAGCCAATCCTAATGCCACTACTGTCCTTGATCTGTGGCACGCTTGAGATATCCTGTGTTCCCTTTGTGTACCATTGCTTGATTAGCTTCCTGCTAACTTTGCCCTATTGTATGAAAGTTTCCTGTTGACTCTCTGCCATTTCCCCAGGCAAACTGTATATAAAATGCTGACATAATAATATTCCTTGGCATAAAGACATAGCTTGTGCAATACCTTCTGACCCCAGTTTTCCTATTTTTTGTATCTTATCCACTGGTCCTCTCTCCCAGGAACCTGTCCCCGAGGAATGACCTGCTGGTCCAGGTCAATATCCAGCCCTCCTCCTTGTCCCTAGCAGGGATGGGACTTCATGAGCTCACACCTCCAGCCTTGCAAGAATGTTGACTGGTTGGTCTGGCAAGAGTCATTTGCAGATGGTCACAGCTGCGGTGGGTCCATGGCTTGGAAGGTCACATCGTATGCAGAGTGCATCCGTTCACAGCCTTTCCCGCCATTCTTACACCCTCTCCATCCTTTCTTCTGCAATGTGCTCTGAGCCTTGAGGGACCAAAAACTAACTTTTTTAAAAACTCAAACTCTGACCAGTTCACTATTTGTTGAGTCAAAATATCTGTATTCAAGCTTGTGATGCCCTTTTATCACCAGAAATGCCCTCGTGGGAACTGTCTTATAAACTCTGTCCAAGTTTTGCAGAGTATATGCAGCAACAACATGCACTCCTAGATACACAACCTGGATGCTTTATTCATTCATTCATTTACTTAGACAGGGTCTCATGCATCCCAGGCTGTCCTCAAACTAGCTCTGTAGTTGAAGATGACCCTAAACTTCTAACCCTCTCGCCTCTACCTTCCAGGTACTAATACAGCTGTGCACCACCCAGCCCAGTTTACTTGGTTTTGGGGGTGGAATGCAAGGCATTGTGCATGCTAAGCAAGAATTTTGTAACCAAGGAGCTGGAAAGGTGGCTCAGAGGATGCAAGCACATAGAGCTGTGGCAGAGGACTCAGGTTTGGCTCTGAGCACCTATATTGGGTGGCTCACAACTACCTGTATTTACAACTACGGAGAGATACATAGCCTGTTTCTGGCCTCTGTGGGCTCCACACACATGTGGCAGACACATGGATACACACAAACACAAAATTAAATATCATTAAAAGACAAATAATAAAAGAATTTAACAACTGAACTACACCCTTTGGTCTCAGTGCTCTGTTTTTACGTGGAATACTTTGGTGTAAGTTTTGGATCTTTGAAATGTGCTTTTTTTGTTGTTTTACATTTGATAGCTAGACTTTGTCTCAAAGTTCTATCTCATAAACTTAGGCTTGAAGTTTTTCTAAAGCTTCCAAACAAAGATTAAAAGCAGCAGACACTCAGTTCCTTATGGCTCCTTTCTACAATTGGTGGGATTTTCCAACTTTTCTTAAAAGTCTCCCCAAAAGTAAAAGGACGAAATCACAAACCACAAGTTCCTCAAAAGGACAATTGTGACTGATGCATGCCGTGTGCCATAAACGTTCTCTGTAATAAAAACCCTCCTGACAAGTAAAACAATTTTATGCCTCTGGCACCATTTGCCAAGTGATAAATAGTGAATATGAAATCGTGACGGTTCCATTCAGTGTCCCCATTCAGTCCTGTGATCACTCAGAAGAGGCCACAAGGTATCACTCTGAGTCCACAAGAATCCCGGGGTAAAAGCTGTTACTTACAAACCACAAGCCCAAAGGTAGAAAGGGATGGCTTAAGCAAACCACTCAGCAGCACTGGGCCTTTACTTCCTGAGGTTTTAAAGGGATTTGCTAGAGTGTAGTTAAGATAAAAGAAATGTGACAGCCCCAAGAGAGGACTCAAAAGATAACTGAGTGACTCTCAGACCATAAAGTATCCTCACAACAATCTGCTGGCCACTGTTCAAAGCCACAGTTAGAGTGGAGTGTCCAAACTCTGAAATTAATCTTCATGGTTAGGGCCACCAAAAACGGGGCATTATAAAGATTTTTTAAAAAAAAAAAAAAAAAAGTGAGCCCATTTGTCATATAGATACATATACCATAAAGCACAAATGTCACCTAACCTTTCCCCAAATAACACACCTGACTACACAGGAATCCTCTCTCACTGGCAAGGGACATCTGTGGCCTGGCCTCCAGGGGCAATGGTTCATCGGGATGCCAGCGCCCCGAGGGAAAGTTACATGAACAGTATGACAATTCCTCATGGCATTGGCACGTATCTATAGCAACTGCCAATCAGAAACATTCAAAATTAACACGCTGCAGGGGTCACCAGCGTTCCCACAGGTTGGATTTTTTTTGTTAATTTTTATTAGATTTATTCATTTTATTTAACGTGTGAGCATTTTGCCTATATGTATGTATGTATGTATTTGCCACATGTATGCTTGGTGACTACAGAAGTCAGAAAAGGAAATAGGATCCCCTAGGACTGGAGTTACAGATGGTTATCAACTACCATGTGGGTACTGGGGATTGAATCCAGGTCCTCTGCAAAGGCAACGAGTGCTCTTAACCCTTTAGCCATCTTTCCAGCCCCAAGATTGCATCTTAAAAGCATCAAAACTGTTTGCAGGAGACCTTATTGAAGGATGACAGTGTAGCTCGGGTGTCAGAGCAGTCACGTGGGGATAATGGTTTCTCATTTCCCTTAAAAGTTGGACAGCTAAAGTAAGTTTAATTCCACCGAGCCTTCCACTGGATTTTTATACAACAGGGTTCCGTAAGGTCTGAACACATAAAAGGACTAATATGCAAACAGACAGTGGAGCAACGTCTCTGCTAGTATGGCAGAATCTGCAGGTGCAGTGCACACACCATCGACCTGAAGCTGTTCAATGTCTAATCTGCTCTTATTTTCATCTCCAGGTACCCTTAGCTTTTTATTTAAAAAAGAAAGGAAGGAAGGAAGGAAGGAAGCAAGCAAGAAAGGAAGGGGGCCTTTCTACATAGCCCTGGAACTCACTTCATAGACCAGGCTAGCCTCAAATTCTCAGAGACACATATATATCTGCCCATGCCTCCAGAGGGCAGAAATTAAAGGTGTGGGCCACTACACCAGGTGCCATTGGCTTTTAACATTAGGAAGTGCTGCTTCCTGTGCTGGCCCTGCATGGGTGTCCCTCACCAGGAAGATGGAGATGGATACGGTACTGCCTCTGCCTTAGTTACTTTTTCACTGCTGTAGTAAAACTCCATGACCAGGAGACTTACAGAAAGACTTATTTATTTGCGCTTATGGTTCCAACGGGATAAGAATGCAGCATGTTAGAGAAGCATGTCAGCTGGTCACAGGCATGGCAGCCAGAACAGAAAGCTGGGAGCTCGCATCCTCAACCACAAGCATGAAGCACAGAGAAAATGCAAAATAGTGTGAGGCTTTTCATCTCAAAGTTTTCCCACAGTGACATACATCCTCCAGCAAGGTTAAACTCCTAAACTTCCGCATTCCACCAAGTGTGGCTCAAGTGTTCAAATGCCCGGGACTATGGAGGACTTTCTCATTCAATACAGCACAGCCCCCCTCTCTGACTTAAAAAAAAAAAAAAAGAAAAACAAAAACAAATAACAAAGACATTGAAAAGTTACTAAAGCTTACAAAGAACTTCACAGACCTAACGTGGCTAATGCTTTCGCTACACAGAAACTCTCCTTGGAATTCCACGTGGGGAGCAGGTCGTAGGCAAAGTCAGAAATGGACTTTCCAAGGCATTTATTTTCCTTATTGATGCTCAGGCTGGCCCTGAGCAAGGAGCCATGCAAGACACTCCATCACAGTGTCTAGCCTGCTGGGGACCTGGCATTCTTGATTCACCTGGAGCTGGAGAGTCAGGATCAAAGAGGAAATGTAGCTCATTCAAGGCTGCACACCTGGTGTGCACTTTGTACACTTTGTACACGCTGGTGAGCAGCGCTTTCAAGCCAGGTCTCTAGTTCCAAAGTCTGCAATCCCTCCCATCACTGAGCTTCACTACTTTACTGTGAGATGAACCATGAATGACTCTGTATAGTCATCTCTGAAATCAGATGTGAAAAGTCAGATTGTCATACATATTCCTTGGACACAGTGTGTCACTGACTAAACGTTTTAATTCAGATTGAGAAGCTGTTTTACTAGTTGCACAGAAAAATGTCTTGATGTGTATGACTGGCTTGCACATACCCTTAGAGAAGATGCAACTGAGGGCCTTGCCAAGGACTTCCATGCAAGAGGGGTGACAGCAAAATGTACTCAGCCTTCCTGGTGATCAGCATGGTGGCACAGCACAATCCAGACAGTATGTACTCACTGAGAGGACTCACTAAAACCAAAACTTCCAAACAGTGAGGAGGAGGAAGATCAGAATTAGACCATGCCCGACAGTGTGAGCTAAGAAATCCCTTTGGTAAGTAGCATGAGACTGCTGAGGATCCCCTTTCTCATCAGCCCACAATCTCACTCCTGGTAACAGTCCCCACATGTACAAAGGGGGTTACAGCAGCTTTGCTTTGAGGGGGGGAACTGAAAAGTACTCAAGTGGCCAAAATGAGTTACAAATGGTCTGTTGACGCAAATACTGCATAGCCACCAAGATAAAGCTACAATTCACTCATTCTAAAAATAACAGGGGGTTGGGTTGCTAAGAATTATAAGACAGTGTGTACAGAACGATGCACTGCACATAAAGTTAGGCTTTAACATGTATAAGGGGTGTGGAGACAGCCCCGTAGGTAAAAGTGCTTGCTACCAAGCCTGATGACCAGAGTTCGAATCCCAAGGCCCAAATGCTGGCAGGAGGGGCTAACTCTAAAAAGTTGCCCTCTGATTTCCACATATGTCATGGCATGTGTATATGCATACACACACACACACACAATAAGTGTAGTTTTAAAAATTAAAATAAAATCTCTATCAGGGAAAGGAAACAAAAGGAATAGAACACAGAAAAAAATGACTTAATTGGCAACACCCAATGTTTTAAGCTTGGTTGGTAGCCTGTGAGCACTTTATGTACTTGGTGTGGTTTACATAGAGAAGGCAAGGTACTGGGTACATGAAGGAGTCAACACCTCACTATGCTTTGTGCATATGCCCTAAATGGGTGCCCAGACAAACTACATTCCTAGTGTCTTCAAGTGTTCTCATCAAGGTCAGATTCAGAAACCCAGGGGGTTGCCTGTCTTTGGTTTCCCTGTATCTCAGTGACATTTCCATCCAAGTGGTGGCCAGGCCCTAGAGGACAATATGCAGGGGTTCTTTGCTCTCCCACAGTGTTTTGATTTCAGCTCATCTGATAGGAGGCTCTGCTTTACGTGTGATTGCAGTTAATCTAACCATGAAGAATGAGCAGTTTCAACATACAATGAGAAACAGCCATCAGACCTTATCACATGTATATTGTGTGTTTATAATTCATCAGAGGTTCCAAAAAACACAGAGGAGCTAACATCCAGTATGACAGTGTGGTGGTTTGAATAGGTGTAGTGCCCAGATATTCACATGTTTGAATGCTTGACCATAGGGAATGGCCTTGTCAGAGGAAGGGCATCACTGTGGAGGTGGAGCTTTGAGGTTTTAAATGCTTAAGCTATAACCAGTGTAAAACAAATCCAGTCTCTTCCTGGCTCCTCCAGCACCGTGTCTGCCTGCGTGCTGTCATGCTTCCCACCATAATGATAATGGACTAAACCTCAGAAATTGTAACCCAGCCCCAATTAAATGACTTTTAAGAGTTGCCTTGGTCATAATAAAACCTTAACTAAGACACACAAGAGATCCAAGCATGATGGCACAGGAAGCTGAGGCAGAAGCATTGTTTTGAGTTTGATGCTAGCTGGATTACATGCTAAATACCAGGATAGCCAGGTACCCCTTAAAAAACAAAACAGACAGACAGACAGACATTCCCCGATTCTCTCTCATGAGAATTCAAAGCATCAGCTGAGTCCATCATACCAGTCATTCTCCAAGACATCACAACAGTCTCCTCAGCTCTGGGGCTAGGAAGCAGCAAGTAAGGTGTCTTCCAAGAAGCCTGTTACAAACTCTCCATCCATTGAGTAACAGAAATCAGTCACACAATTAGGAGTCTCTATAATTCACACAAATAAAATGGAGTAGTGCATACCAACCTAAAAATCTAAACTGGCTTTGTAGTATGAACTGATATCATCAGCAGCCACTGTCAGAGTTTTCCACAGAGTTTTCCTTCTGTGCCTTCCAGCTCAGATTCTCTGTCCTTTTGCTTTCTTTAAAAAAAAAAAAAATAGTGGGGGAAGGGGGCACTCGTGTGCTATGTAAGGCACACATGTAGAGAAGCCAGAACAACCCCTGGGAATTAGCCCCTGCCTTTCACCTTGTTGAGGCAGTCTCTCAATTCTCTGGCTTCTCTCCAGGCTGGCTGGCCTGAAAGCTTCTGGTCCAGTCTCCTGCCTCTGCCTCACATCTTGACACAGGAGCTGGGATTACAGCACCTGAATTTTTACATGGGTTCTGGAGATTGGACTCAGACTGTGGCAAGCACATTTGCCAGCTGAGCCAGTTCTCTGGTCCTCTGTTCTTAACATCATTATGTGGCATGCCCCTGCTGAGTATTGAGAACCAGGCAGATTAGATGGTTAGCTCCAGCCCTCATGGAGTCTGTGGTCCTCAGGTGATACAAACACTAAGCAACACCTGCCTGTCAAAAGTTATCAGCTTGTGGTCAGTGGGGTGAAAGGAAAGAGACAGGACAGGTGAGTTCACACCTCAAGAAAAAAACCAGAGAGAACAATGAAAAACATCAGAACATGAATGAGGATGATTCTTCCATTTCTACTACCAAGAACGTGCTCTGGAAACTTATCCAGTGAAGATTAAACAAAAAGAAACCCCATCATTGTATCAGCTACAGAATGGTCCAGCTAGTAGAAAGTGCTCTGGAGAAAGGCTCACCTATACTCCCCCTCATCATCATCATCATTAGGCTGGATTAAAGTCAACCTCTAAAGTCACTAAGGCAGTGGTTCTTAATATTCCTAGTGCTGTGATACTTTAATACAGTTTCAACTCCAATCATAAAATTATTTCATTGCTTCTTTGTAACTGTAATTTTGCTACTGTTGTGAATTGTGATGTAAATATCTGATATGCAGGATGTCCAAGATGCGACCCTCAAAGGGGCCAATACCTACAGGTTGGGAACCAATGCTCTAGAGGAAGCAGAACTGCACGTGGCTGCCTTTATCTCAGCCTGTATCATTTCCCTGCCTTTGCAAAGTCCAACCACCCCCGTTTCCTACAGCTTGCCACAAACATTTGCAATAAAAACAAAAGGGTACACAGAAGTGTTGGATGAGGTCACCTCATAAGAACAAACGCTCTACCTACACAATCCTCTCCCCAAACACATTCATTCTGAGCAGGTTATGGGATATGTGCAGAAAAATAAACAACCTTTCGCAGTCAGTATAGAAAGAACCGAGATCATAAATTAGGCATTAATTATCACAGTGGCCATGGTTCTTTGCATCCATCAGAACAACGTCCTGCATAAGAAATCCCCTGCTCCTACTGGGGCAACGCTGTCATATTTATCTGCTGCTTGGCTCTGGGTAGGTCTTCCACAGCCAAGATTCATGTCCACACTCTTTGTGGCAGGCAGTAACTAAACCTGTTCTGCAAACAGAACCCAAAGGCAGCCACTAGATCATTCCAGAAAGCCTCCCCACCTATGTATAAAACTGTTGGAAAACAGATTTACTTCCCTCCTCTGCACAGGCTACAAGTGTACAGCTTTGATCTCGGCTCAGCTATGAATAAATCTTTTTTAATCTTCCCACCAGGTATTGCTTCTCTCTCCCACCCATTCCAACCTCCATCCTCAACTCCTCCCCCTGCTTCTCTCCTGTAGCATCCTCCCCTCTCCATCTAAATGACCTTAAATTGTACAGGACACTTCTCCTTGGGATGATCTTGGAATCAGTCATTTGGTGGGCACTACTCTCTCACTGCAGTATGTAATCACATGCCCCTTTCAAAGCCTAAATGGCAGACTAATCTTACAAGTGTAAGCTGGCATGTAAGGCATGGGGTACAGCCCCGCTCAACTAGGAATGTAATGCTGCCAGGCATTGTGGCAAGTGGACGTGTAGAGAGCATGCATTGCAATCTTTCTTTAAAAAACAAAAAGCAAAACAGACATTCAGAATTAGAAAGTTTTTTTTTAAAAAAAAAATAGTTCATTCTTATTTAGCACTTTTTCCGCTCCCCAGAAAGGATAATACTTTCATCTTCTTTTCTGGTATGAAAACAATCCCTATCCATTGTGGTTTTTTTTTTTTTAAAGAAAGAAAGAAAGAAAAGAAAAGAAAAGAAAAGAAAAATAGAAAAATCAAGCAATACAGTGTTTGTTTCATTTTGGTTTTTGAGAAAGGTCTTGCTAAGTAACCCAAGATGGTCTTGATCTTGGCATCCTCCTGCCTCTGCCACCTGAGTGCTAGGATTATAGGCATGATATTATGAAGAGAATAAGAGTTTGCTCGTGCCTGATCATGCGCCCACCCAGGGATGAGCACCAGCAATAACTTAGGGGAAATCCACTCAAAGAGTTACTTAGTATGGGCAACACTTCACAAAGAGATGCTGCTTTGCCACTTGTTCTTTTAGACAAACGGACCAGCAGTGTACACTTACATAACAGGCCATGCAACTTCAACTCAGTCTTTAAAACTAAGCTCTCCATACAGTAATTTATTATAGGAAAAACTTTAGCCAACGCTGTACATTTCACTTCACATACAACCATGGTATTAAATATTTTATGACAAAGACCTGGAAGCACAGCTAAGCTTTTGTGTAGTTTTCCATTTGGGTGCATATTACTACCTATGTCCAAGAGATCTGTATTTAAACAGATAGGAATAGCATTTATCTTCTATTACCAGGTACCAGAGCTAGAGACATACTTACATAAGAGCATAAGAACACGTAGCCAAGAATGACCAGTGTATTCTCAGGGATATAACCAAAGGTAAGGTGTTCATCCTCCTGTGAATAACCATTCAGCCATGCTCCTCTAAGCAACCCTAAAGAATATCACTAGATGTGGTGAGTGACAGTCCCAAGCATCTGCCATCTTGAGGGCATTTGGCTGTGCTCCTTTGCAAAAGGACCACCCCAGCAGGGCTTGTTGACTGTTTATACCCCACACTGGAGGGGTGTGGAGAGCATGCCCCTGCCTCCTGCCATATACAATTGTGCATGGAAATAGATGGGGGAGAACTGAAGGAGGAGCTCCATCTAGACAGCTACAAGGAAGCCCTCATCCCTGCTGGGTAGAGAGGCTTTCCAGGTCTGGCCTGTTGGGGTGAGGAACATCCTTACCCCTGTAAGTAACCCTTTGCCTATGCTCTGGAAGGAAGCCTAATAAGCTTGTTGGCTCCCCAGAGTAACCATTGGAGGAATCATGCCTCTGTTTGCTGTTGGGACCTTCAAAAGGATAGATGTCAGTTGCATCTCACCTTGGGAAGGAATTTTAGCAACACTAGGTCACAAAACAAAAACAAAAATAAAAATAAATAAGACTTAGAAGTAGAAGGGAGGTGAGTTTAGCTGAGGATCAGTAAACGTGACAGGAACAAGGGAGGGCAATGGGAGGTAAAGACACCATCTACAAAACACACCGTGCACTGTCAGAGAGAAGCCTATTATTACATATAATTAATAATAATACTATAAATAATAATACAGACAAAGAACTACTGATCATGCAGTACTGTTACTAACATAGGAATAGAGTAGAAACATCTTCAAGAAAAGAATGATACTATCATGGACACTCATGCCAAAGAGGACTGCACAGCCTGGCCACGGCTTCACCCCAGGGGTGGAACAGTCCCCTTGAGGCATTGCTGGTCTCACTGGAAGTAGAACCAGCACCCAGGGACAGCCCACCATTTCTCCTCATGTCCAGCTCTGCTCAGACCCAGGACTGGAAAGCATAGGGATGCTATCTCAGCACACAGAGGTCATTGCAGGGACACTGGGAAGACAGGAACTGTAGAACATGTAGAGCCAGAGATGGTGCAGTGTGAGTGAGAAAGGTGGAGGGCTGCTTCCATGGGGCCAGACAGAACGGCAGCCATGCTGTGAGGATGCCAGTCTGGGAAAGCAGCAAAAATTACCTTGCCCTCAACAAAACTGTCTGGGAGATTAAAAGTGGCCCTGGTTTGGGGGTCCTCCTATCTGCAGAAGAAGAAGCACATGCTGACTGAAGGGGACACAGTGTTGGCAACACAGATTGTGAGCAAAGATTAACACACACCAAATAAGGCAGCCATCCTTGCAGCCAGGATACAGACCAAGAAAGGGAGAGATGGAGACTGTCAGACTCAAGAAATCCATGAACTACATACAACAGCCCAAAGAAACTAGAATTCTAACTACAAACTGAATACGCAATGAAAAATGTGAGAATCTACAGAAATAATTGAAGGGGAAATGCAAATAGAAATTATTTTTAAAAGCATCATGGTTGGAACAAGAAACTGTGTTGCTGGGTTAAACAGAAAGTTGGCACAGTAAAGAGATGATGCCAGGCTAGGACTACATACAGTTCAGCCAGTGGAACACTTCCTTAGCAAAGCCCTGGCACCATATCCAACAATGTTGTGGCACACTGTGATCCTAGCACTTGGGAGGCAGAGGCCGGAGAAACAAGAGCTCAAGGTCAGATACTGCTCTACGAGGAGCTAGAGAGGAACCTAGGCTAGATGTACAGTTGGACAAGGTTGTAGGTTTATTGCATACAGGTAAGTAAGGAGGTGGGCTTATGATATGCAGCTGAGTCAAGGAGGCAGGTTTAGTTAATCTCTGTAGGAGCAATCTCTAGGGGAGCAGTGAATTCTGGTCATAAACATCTGAGGAGAGAAAGCTGTGGTGGGCATGTTCTGCACATATTATCAACATCCACACTAAGACCAGAAGGGAGGGCTTTGTCATTCCCCTGAGATTTGGGCTGGGGTTGGGCCTTACCATTTTCCCATGGGTTTTAGACTGTGAGGTCCTTGATGTGGTCACAGCCATGCCCACTATCATAACACACATTCAGTCAGGGCTTCCTCTGCTCCTCACAGAATATTAGTACATAATCCTAGGAAGTAAAATGTGCCTAGACATGTCAAAATGAGCCAGAAGAGCATCAAAGACATAGGCTCCCCAAGCAACCAGGGAGGAAACAGGTAGCACTGACAGAAGATTGTCAGATGACACCAGGATTCCCAGTGATGCCAATGGGAACCTGAGCACTATGTAGAAATACATTCAAACAAAAGAAAAATAGCTGTCAGCCTACAACTACAAAGTCTGCAAAAATTCCCATCAGCAGTAAGAATGAAATGGACACATTGCCAATTAAGAAGTGCAAAACGTATTTGCTAGAAGACATACCCCAACTATACAAAGAATTCATTAAAATTCAACAACAGCATAATGGTCTAATTAAGAAGTTAAGGTCTAAACAGACACCTAAGCAAACAGAGAGACAAGGATGGCAAATTAATATATGTAAAGGGTACCACATCACATCATCCGGAGACTGCAAATCCTCATGGGTGTGATACTGCAGTGCAGTTTAGACGGCTAAAAGGGACACAATTCAAAGGCCTGGCCACGTGTACTAGCTGGTTTTGTGTCAACTTGACACAAGCTGGAGTTATCACAGAGAAAGGAGCTTCAATTGAGAAAATGCCTCCATGAGATCCAGTGGTAAGGCATTTTCTCAATTAGTGATCAAGGGGGGAGAGCCCCTTGTGGGTGGTACCATCCCTGGGCTGGAAGTCTTGAGTTCTATAAGAGAGCAAGCTAAGCAAGCCAGGAGAAGCAAGCAAGCCAGTAAGCAGCATTCCTCCATGGCCTCTGCATCAGCTCCTACTCCTGGACCTGCTTGAGTTCTAGTCCTGACTTACTTTTGTGATGAACAGCAGCACGGAAGTGTAAGCTCAATAAACCCTTTCCTCTCCAACTTGCATCTTGGTCATGATGTTTGTGCAGGAATAGAAACCCTGACTAAGACACCACCAAATGCCAAGAAGCACACTCAACAGTGGCAACTTTCACCTGCTACTGAAAGGAACACAATGGCTGTGAGAAGAAAGCCTGGTGTTTCTTGCACTGTCTCACCACAGGATCCAGCCACCATCCAATAGGGTGGTTTAAGAATTCATAACCTCAGTCAAGTGTTGGCAGCACATGCCTTTGATCCCAGCACTCAGGGAGGCATGAGTAGGTAGATCTACGAGTTCAAGATCATCCTGGTCTACTAAGTGGATTCCAGGATAGCCAGGGCTACACAGAGAAGCCTTGTCTCAAAAACCATAAAAATAAAAAATAAAAAATAAGAAAAATCATATCCTCACCAGCCACAGGTAGTCATCTAGGATTATAGTACCAGGTATGAATTCCTTCCAATTATAAAAGGTTTCTTTACTGAATTCAATTTTCATTTCCTAAATTTGTAAGACATAACAGGTAAAAAACATACCTATGAAGACGACCAGTATAATGATACCACCATTTGACATGCCAGTGAGGACAGAGACTACATGGTCCCACCGATAGAGGATCAGCTATAGATGCTCAGTGGCTGCTGAGAGAGGGAGAAGCAGTTTCCTCCAGGGAAGAATTCCCACACAGGTTGTCCAATCCCAGTGGTCATCCCAGGAGACATGTACATCTAAACAATGCTGAACAGATTTCATAGGTTATATAAATGTGTGTGTATACATACACACATACACACATATACATAATACATATATATATATATATGTAACAGTAATAAAAAGATTGCAACTTCGGGATGGGGAAGGGGCACGGGAAGTGTTGGAGAGAAGGAGAGATATAGTGATGGAGATATAGTGTTCCTGTATGAAATACTCAAAAGAAATAAAGTAGGGTCTTCCTGAGACAGCCAGCCGAGGTGGGCAGCACATGCAATCCCTAGAGCACCATCATCTAGTTCTGGTCTGGTTCCCTGGTCTGAAGGAGCCTTGCAGGACCCCAAGAACATCCTGTCCCTTCATGGAAACCTTCAGGGGCCTCAAAATTAACCAGCTTTGAACCCTGCCTTACTACCCATCCTAGTTGGACCAGCACACCACCTCAGCTGGGTCTGATTGGGACACATAGGGTCTGTCTGAGGCACATCAAACAGAGTAGGGTACACTGATCTCTTATCTAGCCCACTGCTCAACCCACTTTTCCAAGAAGTCCTTCTGTCATCAGGATTATCCAGGCAACACCAGGGAAAACCAGATGCCTAAAAGACAGCATAATGACACAATCAACAAGACCCAGAGCAGTAGGCACACCAGAGCCCAGCTATCCTACTACAACAAACCTGGATTTCCTAATAAAACTGAAGCACCAGAAGAGGTTCTTAAATCCAATCTTATAAAGATAATAGAGACCTTTAAAGAGGACATGAAGAAATCCTTTTAAGGAAATACAGGAAAATACATTCAAACAGGTAGAGGCATTAAAAGAGGAAGCAAATAAATATAAAGAAATTCAGGAAAATATAATCAATCAGATGAGATATATGAATAAAACTGCCCAAGACCTGAAAAAGGCAAAGAGAAGTAATAAAGAAAACACAAATTGAGGCAATCCTGAAGATGGAAAACCTAGGAAACAGAACAGGAACTACAGACATAAGCATCACCAACAGAATACAGGAGATGGAAGAGAATCTCAGTTATAGACTGTATGATAGAAGAAATCAATATACCAGTCAAAGAAAATATAAAATCTAAAAAGTCCACGACACAAAACATCCAGAAAATCTGGGACACTTTGAGAAGACCAAACCTAAGAATAATAGGAATAGAAAAAGAAAAAGATTCTCAGCTCAAAGACCCAGAAAACATCTTCAACAAAATCATAGAAGAAAATTTCCCTAACCTAAAGGAGAAGTTGACTATGAAGGTACAAGAAGCTTACAGAACACCAAACAGATTGGACCAGAAAAGAAAATCCTCCCGTCATAATAAGCAAAGCACTAAATATACAGAACAAAGAAAGAATTTTAAAAGCAGCATAGTAAAAAGGCCAAGTAACATATATTTGCAAACCTATCAAAATCACACCTGTTATCTCATCTGAGATTCTAAAAGCTAGAAGAGCCTGGGCAGAGGTATTACAGACCATAAAAGACCACAGATGTCAGTCCAGACTACTATACCAAGCAAAACTTTCAATCATCATAGATGGAGAAACCAAGATAGTCTGTGACAAAACCAAATTCAAACAATACCTTTCCACCAACCCAGGCCTACAGAGGATACTAGAAGGAAAACTCCAACCCAGTGAGACTAACTATACAAAAAAAAAAAAAAAACAACACACACACACACACAAGAAATAAATAATTTCACATCATTATAACCAATAGAAGAGAAACAAGAGAAACACACACACTCAACCACCACCACCATCAAAATATCAGGAAGTAACAATCATTGGTCATTAATATCTCTCAACATCAATGGATTCAATTCCCCAGGAAAAAGACACAGACTAATAGAATGGATGTATAAACAAAACCCATCATTCTGCTGTATACAAGAAATACATCTGGGCAACAAAGAAACAAAGATAGTCATTATCTCAGTTTAAAGGGCTGGAAAAAAAAAGTTTTCCAAGCAAATAAATGGACACAATAAATAAGCTAGAGTAGCCATTCTAATATCTAATAAAATAGACTTCCAACCAAAAATAATCAAAAGATATAGGGAAGGACACTTCATATTTATCCAAGGAAAAATCCACTAAAAGGCCATCTCAATTATGAGCATCTATACTCCAAATGCAAAGGTACCCACACTCATAAAAGAAACATTACCAAAGCTTAAATCACACATCAAACCCCACACATTAATCACTCCACCCTCACCAATGAACAGATCAAGACAGAAATTCAACAGAGAATAATGACACTAACAGAGGTTATGATTCAAATGGACTTAACAGACATCTATAGAACATTTCATCCAACCACAAAAGAATACACCTTCTTCTCAGAAGCTTAAAGAACCTTCTCCAAAATTGACCATATAATCAGACACAAAGCAAGTCTCAACAGATAAAAGATTGAAATAACCCATGCATCTTATCAGATCACCATGGATTAAAGCTGTAGTTGAACAATAACATAAACAACAGAAAGATTACATATTCACAGAAACTGAACAACTCTCTACTCAGTGATGACTGGGTCAGGGAAGAAAACAAGAAAGAAAGAAAAAACCAAGAAAACAAGGAAGGAAGGAAGGAAGAGAGAGAGAGAGAAAAGAAAGAAAGAAAAAAAGAAAGTTAGTTGAAGACTTTCTAGAATTCAATGAAAATGAGGGCACAACATACCCAAACTTATGAGACACTATGAAAGCAGTGCTAAAAGGAAAGTTCATAGCACTAAGTACTCTCTCATAAAGAAATTGGAGATTTTTCATACTAAGGAATTAAAAGTACACCTGAAAGCTCTAGCAAAAAAGAAGAAGCAGCAGCAAACACATACAAGTACACAGCAGAAAATAGTCACTCCTGGCTGAAGTCAACCAACTAGAAACAAAGAGAACAACTCAAAGAATCAACACAACCAAGAGCTGGTTCTTTGAGAAAATCAACAAGATAGGCAAACCCTTAGCCAAACTAACTAAAAGGCAGAGAGAAGGTACCCAAATTAACAAAATCAGAAATGAAAAGGGGGACATGACACTGGACACTGAGGAAATTCAAAGAATCATTGGGTCTTACTTCAAAGGCTTATACTCCACAAAATTGGAAAATTGAAATGAAACGGATGATTTTCTAGACAAATACCAATTACCAAAGTTAAATCAAGATCAGGTAAGCCATCTGAATGATCCTATAATCCCTAATGAAATAGAGGCAGTCTTTAAAAATCTTCCAACCAAAAAAAGCCCTGGGCCAGATAGATTTAGTGCAGAATTCTACCAGACTTTCAAAGAAGAGCTGATGCCAATACTCCTCAAAGTATTTCACAAACTAGAAACAGAAGAAACTCTGCCAAATTCATTCTAAGAGGCTACAGTCACCCTGATACCTAAACCACACAAAGACTCAACAAAGAAGAGAATTTCCGACCAATTTCCCTTACGAACATTGATGCAAAAATACTCAATAAAATATTCACAAACAGAATCCAAAAACACATCAAAGACATCATCCACCATGATTAAGTATGCTTCATCCCAGGATGCAGGGGTGGTTCAATATATGAAAATCCATCATATAAACAAACTGAAAGGAAAAAAAAACTACCTGATTATCTCACTAGATGCTGAAAAGATGTTTGACAAAATCCAACACCCATTCATGATAAAAGTCTTGGAGACAGCAGGGATACAAGGGGCATACCTAAACACAATAAAGGCAATATACAGCAAGCCAGTAGCCAACATCAAATTAAATGGAGAGATGGGCTAGAGAGATGGCTCAGCGATTAAGAGCAATGACTGCTCTTCCAGAGGTCCTGGGTTCAATTCCCAGCAACCATATGGTGGCTCACACCATCTGTAATGGGATCCAATGCCCTCTTCTGGTGTGTCTGAAGACAGCTATGGTATACTCATATAAATTAAATAAATAAATAAACAAACAAACAAATTAAATGGAGAGAAACTTAAAGCATTTCCACTAAAATCAGAGACAAGGCTGTCTACTCTCTGTGTATCTCCTCAATATAGTAATTGACGTTCTGGCTAGAGCAATACGACAACTAAAGGAGATCAAGGGGATGAAAACTGGGAAAAGAAGTCAAAGTATCAATATTTGAGATGATATGATAGTATATACAAATGACCCCAAAAATTCTACCAGGGAACTTCTACAGCTGATAAACACCTTCAGTAAAGTGGTGTTTAACTCAAAGAAAACAAAGTGGAAAATTAACTCAAAGAAAACAGTAGCCCTTCTCTACACAAGTGATAAACTGGCTGAAAAAGAAGTTAGGGAAACAGTACCCTTCACAGTAGCCACAAATAACATAAAATACCTTGTTGTAACTCTAACCAAGCAAATGAAAGACCTGTGTGACCAGAACCTCAAGTCTCTGAAGAAAGAAATTGAAAAAGATGTGAGAAGATGGAAAGATCTCCCTTGCTCATGGTTCTACCAATCCATTAACATAGTGAAAATGGTCATTTTACCAAAAGCAATCTACACATTCAATGCAATCCCCATCAAAATTCCAACACATTTCTTCACAGATCTTGAAAGAACAATTCTCAACTTCATATGGAAAAACAAAAAACCCAAGATAGCTAAAATGATCCTGAATAGTAAAAGAACTTCTGGAGGTATCACCATTGCTGTCCTAAAACTATACCACAGAGCGATAGTAATAAAAGCTGCATGGTATTGGTATAGAAACAGGTTTTCAATAATTAAATCAAAGACCCAGAAATAAACCCACATACCTACAGACACTTGGTTTTTGACAAAGGGTCCAAAACCATACAATGGAATAGGGAGAACATCTTCAACAAATGGTGCTAGACTAACTGAATGTCTGCATGTAGAATGCAAATAGATCCATATTTATCACCCTACACAAAACTCAACTACAAATGAATTAAAGACCTCAGTGAAAAACCAGACACACTAAATCTAATAGAAGAGAAATTAGGAAACAACCTTGAACACATGTAGCAGAAGGCTGTCATGTCTGGCCTCAGTGGGAAAAGATGTCTAATCCTGCAGAAACACGATGCCCCAGGATGGGGGGATATGGGGAGAGAGGAACTGCCCTCTCAGAGGCAAAGGGGAGTATGGAGGGGAAAGCATTGGAATGTAAATAAATAAATAAAGATTTAAAAAGTAAACATGAGAAAAGAAAAAGAAATAAAATAATTTTTAAGAAGAAAACAGCTTGAGCTGGGCCATAGTGGCACAAGCCTTTAATCCCAGCACTCAGGAGGCAGAGGAAGGCAGATTTCTGAGTTTGAGGCCAGCCTGGTCTACAGAGTGAGTTCCAGGACAGCCAGGGCTATACAGAGAAACCCTGTCTCGAAAAACCAAAAGAAAAGAAAACAGCATCCTACAAAATGGGAAAAGATCTTCACCAACTCCACATCAGACAGAGAATTGATACCCAAAATATATAAAGGACTCAAAAAAACTAGACATCAACAATCCAAATAATCCAATTTTAAAATGGGGTACAGATATAAGCAGAGAAATCTCAACAGAGGAACCTCTAATGGCCAAGAAGCACCTAAAGAAATGTTCAATCCTTAGCCATCAGGGAAATGCAAATCAAAACAACTCTGATATTACATCTTACACCTGTCAGAATGACTAAGATCAAAAACACAGTGATAGCACATTCTGGTGAGGATGTGGAGCAATTGGACCACCCCTCCACTGTTGGTGGGAGTGCAAACTTATACAGCCACTTTGGAAATCATTATGTCAGTTTCTCAGAAAATTGGAAACTGATCTACCTAAAGACTCAGCTACACCACTCCTGGACATATATCCAAAGGATGCTTCACTTGCTGAGGTATGTTCATAGCAGCTTTATTTGTAATAACCCCAAACTAGAAACAACCTAGATGTCTCTCAACCAAGGAACACATAAAGAAAATGTGGTACATCTACACAATTGAGTATTACTCAGCTGTTAAAATCAATGCCATTATAAAATTTGCAGGAAAATAGATGGAACTAGAAAAGACCCAGAAAGACTAATATGGTACGTACTCACTTATAAGTGAGTGTTAGCTGTAAAGTAAAGGATAATCATGTTGCAATACCCAGACCCAGAGAGGCTAAGTAACAAGGATGGCTCAAAGCAGGGAGGGTGATGTGTGAATCTCTCTGGAAGGGAGAAACAGAATAGACATCATGCATGGCCAGATCATGGGGACTGCATGAGGGGGAAGGGGTGGGAACAGGAGAGATCAGGTACAGGCAGGACGGAGGGAGAGAGTACTGGGAGAGACACCTGGAATGGGGGTGTGCACATCTCTGGGATGAGCTAGAAACCTAAAGCAATGGAAATCCCTATTTATCTATGGGGGTGACCCTAGCTAAGACTCCTAGTACTGTTCAAAGCCTGAATCTGCCATCACCTATAACCAGACAAAGCTTCCAGTGGAGGAATTGGGACACCAACCCAGCCACAAAACCTTCTATCTACAATTTGTCCTGCCTACAAAATGTGCTGGAGTAAAAGTGGCTCAGAAATTGTGGGAGTGGCCAACCAAAAACTTCTCCAGCTTGAGACCATGCCATGAGAGGGAGCCCACCCTGAAACTGCTTGGAGGGCCAGGAACCAGAGGCTGGATGACCCAGAGATCTAGGATAGAACAAAACATAACTAGAAAAAAAGAAAAGAAGGTCAATGAAATGGTTCCTAATGATACTCTGCAATGCTCATGGATTGGTGCCTCACCAATTGTCTTCAGAGAGGCTTCATCCAGCAACTGATGGGAACAGATGCATAGACCCACAGCCATACATTAGTCGGAGCTTGGGAAATCCTGCAGAAGAGGGAAATGAAGGACTGTAGGAGTCAGAGGGATCAAGGATCCCACAAGAAAACCTACAGAATCAACTAACTGGACCTGTAGGGATTCACAGAGACTGAACCACCAACCAGGGCACCATCCTACATGGGACTAGCCTAGGCCCTCTGTATATATGTTATAGTTGTGTAGCTTGGTCTTCTTGTGGGACTCCTAACAGTGGGAGCAGGAGCTGTCTCTACTGCCTGTCTTTGGAACCCTTTCCTCTTACTGGGTTGCCTCATCTAGCCTAAATAGGAAAAGTGCCTAGTCTTACTGCAACTTGATTATGCCAGGGCTGGTTGATATCCACGGGAGGTCTGCCCTTTTTCTGAAGAGAAATGGAGAAGTGGATGGGGTGGGGGATAGGGAAAGTGAAGAAGAGGAACTGGGCAGAGAGGAGGGAAGGGAAGCTGCAGTCAGGATGTAAAAATAAACAAGAAATAAAAAGACAAACAAATAAATAATATTTAAAAGGCCTTCTTAGGTTAAAAAAAAATAGCTGACAGACTCATGACCAGGACCCCTCAACTACAACCATTACAGGAAGCATCGAATGGAAAAGAAGCAACATCTGCACTCAAAAAATAAAGAAGGAATAGGAAATAAGGCCAGATGTCTTGGTTAGGGTTTCATTGCTGCGAAGAGATACCATGACCATGGCAACTCTTATAAAGGTCAACATTTAATTGAGGCTGGCTTACAGTTTCAGAGGTTCAGTCCATTATCACCATATGGGAAGCATGATATCATGCTGGCAGGCTTGGTGCTGGAAGAGCCAAGAATTCTACAACTTGATCTAAAGGCAGCCAGGAGGAGGCTGGAATTCCACACTGGGCAGAGCTTGAGCATGGGAGACCTTGAAGCCTGCCCCCTCATTCCTCCAACAAGGCCACACCTCCTTAGTGCCATTCCCTATGGCCCAAGCTTTCAAACAGTTGAATATATGGGAGCCATTCCTATTCAAACCACCACACCAGACTACAAAGCCTTCAAAGCCCACCCCCAGTGACCCCTTCCTCCAACAAGGCTCCACCTCCAAAAGATGCCACAAGCCCTGGACCAAATTCCAAACCTATTAGCCCATGAGGAAATTTTACATTCAAATCCAGCACTCCCCGGGGAAAAAAATAATAGCAACATGTCATGAGGTTAATCGGATATGAAGAAACAAGATATAAAACAGTTATACAGGACAGGGCAGAGAGGGTCTAACTGTTGTAAAGTCCTTCTGTATAATGCTGAGATAGTAAGTCAATCTATTCATTTTAAGTCCTAGAGCAACCATTAGTTGGTAGACTTGCTGCAGGCTTCAAGTGTGTCTACTCCAGACCCACAGCCTCAGAGAGTCCACATGTTCCATTAATTAAAACCATCCTCCCCCCAAGCCTTCAGGCAACCTTCTAAAGAGCCCCAGCAAGCTCACTGGCAAGTAAACACACTTAGATCACCCATTGTTTCGTTCTTATTATGAAGCCTTGACTTTAAATCTGTGTAAAAATTGCCTGCCCATAACTGTGTGATTAATTTCTTTATACTACTGTAAAAACATACAATAAATATGTTACCCTCCATGCATCTGTGCCATATTTTCTGCCATCCCAACTAAACCTTTGGTCCAAAGTTTAAAAAAAAAAAAAAAATCCAACTTGTTCTGAGTGGGAAGTGATAAATGTCAGAATTATTCATGCTCACAGAGGACAGTAAATCTGACTCACTGGCCCACCTTCTGGAACGGTGAAGCCTGCATTATAATATGGGGACCCTGGAAGGCAAGGGGTACCACCAATAAATCATATTTTCTGTACAATCGTTAAGAAAATCTCTGGTTCTTGGCTCTTCTAAAGTGAAGTGCATACTAAACTTCATTTTGAATCCACTTTCAAATACAGTCAGGCTTCATCCTGGCTGTTCCTCAACCCTGCGTCTTTGCTCAAAAAAAAAAGGAAAGAAAAAAAAGCACCATATAGCTACGTGGTTAAGCTTCGAGAGCTGAGCTGATAAATCTGTGTAAAATGTCTGTCCTTGCTCCATTAAACACACACCTGTGGGCCACAAGACAGCAGAATATTTTAAACTCTGTTTTCCTCCTTACCACCTGTTTCAACTCTAACTGGATAAAATTATCTCTGGGAAGGAAGCTTGCAGCCCCTTCAATACCTCCTCTAGTTCATTCCTGGACTGGAGGCTGCCTCTCAAACTGGCATTAGAGCATATAAATGGTTTTGGGGTTTTTTTTCGTTTGGTTGTTTGGTTGGGGTTTGTTTGTTTGTTTGTTTGGTGGTGGTGATGATGGGGTTTCATTTTGTTTTGTTTTGTTTTTTAATAGCTGGGCAGAACTTAATTAGTTTTTGAGATAAATACCACCAGGCATGAAGACAACTGAGTTTATGTTAAAACATCATTAAAAACCAAGATGCAAATTTGAGTATTTCAAGTGTTTTCACAATAAAAGACACAAAGAAAGCTAAGTAATTTGGGTGAATGCTAGGGGGTTTGAGACTCTAAATGTTCTTTTGTTTTGGTTCGGGTTTTCTTTTATTTTGTTTTGAGACAGGGTCTCACTATCTAGCCCTCACTGGCCAGGAACTATGTAGACCAGGTTGGCCTTGAACTCACAGAGATCCAGCCCTCCTGTGCCTCCCAAGTGCTGGGATTAAAGGTGTGTGCCGCCATAACTGGCTCAGTGTTCTTGCTGTTGTTCTTGTTGTTTTCTCCTTTCATTTATTCACTTTGCATTCCAGTCACAGCCCCCCTTCTCCTCCCCGCCCCCTTCACACTGCTCTCCCCCACCCCTCCCTCCTCAATAAAAAAAAAATTGTTTTACACAAGAAAAAAAACATGAATTACTAGATTTCTCTCAGGTATCAGACAAACATACGAATCCATTTTTAAACTTACTGGGTGGGAATAACTTTCTGATTTTTTTTTTTTTTTTTAACCATAATCACAGAGCTAGCCATGACAAGGACATAGAAAAAGCAAGCTGGTACTGACCTGGAAGCTTTTCCCTGCTGGCTAGTTTTCATAATGCTGTAAGGTACTGTGCATGCTACTAGGGGAAAAAATTAATCAGACGTCTTACCCAGCTGTGACCCCTATAAGTTACAGTAACAACTGGCTTGACAAGATATGTACACTGGCCCTATCATGGCACAGATGTCCATGGGCATAACCAACTACTTTCTGAGTAGCTTTAAAGAAATTCATGCCTTGTACTGCTAACTGGGACAAAATCTTGTGGCTCACTAGGTCATAGGCCCTAGAAGAGAACCTAACATGACTATTCTGTCAAATGGACAAAGTAATAAACTGACCCCTGAGTTCTTATCTTTATAGCCATATATCTGTGCACCTCTCAGCTCTCATCAGAGGAGCTTCTTTTGCAACAGATGGTGATTAATACTAGTCGATATGCAGAGAATAAAAGACTCTGAGGCACTCAGCCCTAAATGGGTCATTTATATCACTCATAACCTCCCCATCCAAGGCTCAGGAATCAGAGGAAGAGCCAGAAGCAGTGGGTGTCTGCCAAGAAAACAGTATTTGCTGGATATTGTACAGGCAGCACTAAGTGTATTCAGAGGGTTTTCTTTTCTTTTATTTATTATTAATTAATGTATTTTTGGTTTTTCTTTTCTTTTTTTTTTTTTTTCCTGTGGGTCAGAAGAGGGCATCAGATTCCATTAAGGATGGTTGTAAGCCACCATGTGGTTGCTAGGAATTGAACTCAGGACCTCTGGAAGAGCAGTCAGTGCTCTTAACATCAGAGCCATCTCTCCAGCCCCTCAAGGGGTTTTGAAAAGATAAAGAGAGCACATGAAGTTGGGAGGGAGAGTGGGAGAGGGGACTGGGAGAGAGCTGGAGGGCAAGAGAATAGTGGTAGATTTGGTCAAAATACATTACGTGCACGTATGATATTTTCAATTAAACAAAAGGCTAAGGCTGGGAGGTCACAGGCCCTAAGGAAAATATACTACTGATGCTTTGCTAAATGGGTATGTAGTCAAAGTGCCTTGATATTTGCATCTATATGTTAGTGCTGCTCTCAGCCTGGGTCAGAGAAGCTTCTCTTTACAAAGGGTGACAGTTAAAGCAGAGACTTATAAGCAAACTACTGAGAATAAGCTACTGTTGAATGCCCAGCCCTAAATGAGACAATTAGATCATCCCTCCAAGACCCAGGGAACATTACAGAAAAGAGATCAGAAGGAGCTAGGGGAGAGAGAACTACAACACAGACACACATACACAGAGACACAAAGACACACACACACACACACAGAGACAGAGAGAGAAACATACACATATACATTAAGTGTGAGAGAGAAACATACACATATACATTAAGTGTGGATGTCTACACATACCTATACCAAAAACAACCAACCCATCATGAGGATAGGAAGGGGACCAGCTGGGAAGAAGGAAGTCGGCAGAGGGTGGAGGGGTGAGAGGTTAATGCAGGGTAGACAGTCATAAGACAGTCTACATGTGTGAAACTGTCAAAGCTCATTTTTAAAGAAAAAAATTCTAGAACCATGTCTATTGCTGTGAAGAGATACTCTGATGAAGGCAACTTACAGAAGAAAGAGTTTTTGTTGAGTTTACAGTTTCAGAGGGTGAACACAACCATGAAGGTAGGGAGCATGGCAGTAGGCAGGGCAAGCATGGTCAATAAAGCAGTAGCTGGGAGGTCACATCTTGATCCACAAACATGAGGCAGAAAGAACTAACTGGGAATAAGCATGGGCTTTTGAATCCTTAAAGCCCACCCCCAATGACACACCTCCTCCAACAGGGCCACACCTCCTAATCCTTCCCAAAGAGTTTCACTAACTGGGAACCAAGCATCCAAATACATGTGCCTACATGGAACAGAGAGCGAGCGCAGGATACATGGAGTCTAAAACCAGCTGCTGGAAAGGGAGTACAGCATCTTCTGCTAACATTTCTGGGGAAGAAATGGCTCCTTCAACCTTTAACAGATCTACCAGAGCTGGGATTTCCTCAAGGAGAGTCACACTCTACGAACTGTGAGACCCACATAGGATGGGGTTACTGAGGGAAGAAGATAGCAAACAACTGCAGAGAGCCATTCTGCAGAAGAGAAGCTGACAAAGGCCCACACCACCAGGCACTGTGCTCAGCTCCACTTCAGATAATGAGAGGCTCTCCAGCAGGATGGATAGAACTCTATAGGAGGAAGGGAATGCCATTAATTTGAAACATCTCTCCAAGTGTCTGCTACAAGCATGGGTGATACTGATTTGAGTTAGGGCTCGTAGAATATCTCCTTTGAGCTTTTCAAAATATTATCTGAACTTTTGAAATATCATCTGCATACTATAAACTAGCTCATTTAGAGCATAGTAAAGTGGTGTTTCAAAGTCTTCATAGCAACTAAGCAACCACTTCAAAACTTCTAGGGGCTGGAGAGATGGCTCAGCAGTTATTCCCAGCATCCACATGGCAGCTCTCTAACTCTTGTCCCAGGGGATCTGACACCCTCGTCTGGCTTCCACATGCCCATGCACACATACATGCAGACAAAACATCCATATATATAAAATAAAAAGTAAAATCTCAAAAAAATTTAAGGAAATTCTTACAGAAATTCTGGGGAGTGTTATTCCTCCCCCTCATCGATCCATGGAGCCTCCCAAACAGTTACTGGCCAAGGGAGCTCATTTACCTGACAGATAAACAAGAATCAAAGAAAAAAGTTTCCAGCCATGGAAGACCCTGTAAATGCATAATTATCAGCCACATTTTGAAGCCAAAGATAAAAGTATGTCTAGTCTGAATGTCTGCTAAGTGTGGTATGGATCCTTGTCTTCATTCTGACTGAGCCAGGGCACAGCTACACCAGGAACAAGACTCTCATCTGGCTCCCAAAGGAGCTTTGCCTATTACAGAAAACAGTTCTGTGTGGCCTTCCCACAGACCCAAGGTACTTTGTCCTTCCATGTACAGTAAACGGTCAGACCTAAGCATAGTTCTGCCATTGGGTGCTGTGATGGCTGCTCTTGGTTGTCAACTTGACTATATCCAGAATTAACTAAAATTCAAAGATGGAGGGTACACCAGTGAGGAAAATTTCAGCGTAATTTGAAGGAGGAAGGTGCATGTCTAATCCAGATCTTGAGGTAACAGACAGGCCACACTGCCCAGTGGGCTCTTCAATGGAGAGGCAAGGTATGCAAGACATGCTGGAAGCTAGTCAATGGAGGCCTTTCAGTTTTAAGCAAGAATTCGGTGCTTGTTGATGCCCACTAAAACAAACTTTCATGTGTCATACACTCAATAAACAGTATTGCAGTTCTGAAAATATCACACATCTTGCAGGAAATGGCACACAATAAAATTTGTCCAAATCCCTTGGGATTGTAGGACATTAGACTCAGAGAACTACTACAAACAGATCAGTCCAAGGTGGCATTTGATGGCTGTGCACATAGTATCTGAGGTAACTGTCCTCACAGAGGCTGACAGTTCCAGATAAAAGAGCATGCAGAATTGCCTCCAGCACAGCACAACAGCCAGGGGAAGGGCTGCTGCAAGAGACTACTACATAGACCCCACGGATGATGCAGGACTCAGTCTTGAAGGAGGGTTGGATTGCAGAGCTGTGGGGCTCCACCAAAACAGTGGTAGGTCTATGAGCATTTGTGCTGCTCTGAAGTGCGCCTTCATTTCAGATGATGCTCTATGATTTTCTACAGCTAATGATCACTAAAAGAGTCAAACTCAATGAAATAAATATCACGGAAATTAAGAAAGGACAATGGAGGAATAAAGACAGGCAGGCACTTCAAACTTCAGAAATCCTTTGAAATGATGATACCCAAAAGCTCGCAATTGAATGGTGGACAGAACCATTTCAGAAAGAATAGGGATAGCCAGGAGGACATAGGATGTGACAACAGAGACAAGACAGACTCTGAATGTTCTCCAAACAGAAAATGGAACAGTCCAAAGGGAAGATGGGATGACCTCATCTTAACAACTGTTGATTTACTGTCCCCCTGGCTGGTCACCAGGAGTGACCCACAGAGACACCGTGAATACAAATATTTCACACCCAAATCAGGGTTTCAGTTTACAAATATGCCAAACAGAATATACAAGGAATCTGTTAAAATGCTTAAAACAGATATTATAAACAAACTTAACTATGAACAAAGTATGGAAAGACCTTGACCTGTCGACCCTATAACAAAAAGTGAACGGTGGTCTTTTTATTTATTATTAATAATAAAATATGCATAGCTTATCATTCTAGATCAAATGTATAAAGAGCAGGGCCCAGGGACATGGCTCAGCAGTTAAGAGAGATTGCTGCCCACACATATAAAGATATAAAGGCTGAAGTTCACACACACACACACACACTCACACTCACTCACACTCACATACACACTCACACACTCACACACACTCACATACACACGCACACACTCACACATACACACTCGCACGCACACTCACACACACTCACACTCACACACACTCACACACACATACACACACTCACACACTCACACATACACACACACTCACACTCACACATACACACACACTCACACACATACACACACTCTCACACACACTCACACACACACATTCACACACATTCACACACTCACACACACTCACACACACTCACACACACATACACACACTCACACACACTCACACATACACACACACTCGCACGCGCGTGCACACACACACACACACACACACACACACATGAAAGCATACTAAGAGCTCCCAAAAATCAAAGAACAGGGTTGGAGAGATGACTCAGTGGTTAAGAACATTTCTGCATTCCAGAGGACTGGGTTCATTTTCCAGTACCCACATGGCAGCTCACAACCATTTGTAACTCTAGTTCTAGAGAATCTGATGCCGTCTTCTGGCCTCTGTAGGCACTAGGAATGCACATGTGCATAGATATACATATGTACAAGCATAATATTTATTCATATAAGTCATAAAATACGTTTTTTTATTCCTTTATTTTTTAATTTTATGTGCATGAGTCTTTTACCTGCATGTCTATTTACCATATACATGCAATGCCCGTGGGAGCCACAAGAGGACATTAGATTCCCCTGGAACTGAAGTTCAGAGGGCTGTGAGCCACTATATGAGTGCTGGGAATGGAATCCAGGTTTCTGGAAGAGCATCCAGTGCTCTTAACTCCTGAGCCATCTCTTCAGCCCCAAAATAAATTTTTAAAAATCATAGGACACCATAGAACACAAGGCTATATTCTCTGACATTGCACCTAAATGAATTAAAATTTACCTTTACATTGGCTTGAGTGACAAACAGGAACAAATGAAGAGTATTATTCTTCAGGTAGCATAAAGAAGCAGAAGTTCTTCAGTTGTGAAGTGAGGAGTTTACCTCTCAGAGGTTACAGCAGGAAAGTGTTACCACATCTAGCATACACAGGGCTTGGATCCCATTCCCATCATCAGAAAAGTAATAGTGACAGGTAAGTGCTGTGTTGTTTCACACAACAGAAAGCTCAGGGACTTGGGGTAATTGCTTGATATGTATGTGATGTCTGGAAGACAAAACGAGCAGTGTGAGGGCTGGAGAGAGGGCTGGAGAGATGCTTCCCCACCCCCCCCACCCCCCAAATCATGACCACACACTGCTCCTGAAGAAGACCGAGGTTCATTTCCCATCACCTACATCTGACACTTCACAACCACCTGAGACTCCAGATCTGGTGAATCTGACGCCCTCTTCTGGCCTCCACAGGTACTGCATGCACTTGTACAAACTTACAAATAGGCATGCACTTATATTTTTTAGTACTTTTTTTAAGACAAACATGACTTAGTTATCCAAATCAGCTCATGGAGATTAACCAAAATAAGTAAAAACTATAGAATTAAGTGACAAACAAGTAAGTAAATGAACTATGACCCAGATATTTCTATCGCTCCAAATTCTACACTAGCAAATCATTTCCCAGATGTTATCAGGTGCCCCGAGAGATACAAAGCCCATTTGGTACACAGAGAACAAAGCTTTAATTTTCATTGGATCCTCTGACATTAGCATACACACAGGACAACGATTCACATGCAAGCCGTGTTTTTCAGAGGAGTAACTTCCAGATAGTTTTGGCCAGCATTGCTCACTCTCCATAGTTTGTGACACAGCATAAAACATGAGTGAGTCCTTAGCACACATGCGTGCCACAGCTTAGCTAATCAGGGGCCATCTCAGGGAGAGCTGCCTTCCTGGTCCTCAATGTTGCTGCTATTTCATGTTCTGCAAGAGTTACACACTGGTCTTGGCTCTCTTTCTTGAACTAAATGTCAAATTGGATTTCATTTTCAGAGGCAATGAGATGATTCCCAATCTTGAAACTACAAGACAATTGGCCCTATGGTACACGTTCTATGAGGCTACAGGTCACTGTCACTATGAAGCCTCCGTGTGTTTTCATCCCCACAGGTATTCCATGCCTGTGAGAAGCTTTCCTCATCACTTCCCACCCCTTGTCGCCATCAATCTGCTTACTGTCTCCTAGGAATTTGCCTATTTATGAACATCGCCTATAAACAGTATCATATAACACATTCTTTAAAAAAATATTTTAGATCATAGGATGAGAGGTGAGGAGGGCACAACATCTGTCCCAACACCAGGAGTAACTGGGACCAGCAGGATTCAGGGAACCAGGCACCCCGCCTGGCCAGTGGCAAGGGTTCCTTCCAGTCTGAGCTGGTACCCAGAGCAAACCTTGGGCACAAACTCCCCAGCCAGTCCCACAACACCCAGGGGAAGCTCCACTCCCAGGCACTCTAACATGCCCAGGATCATAGGATCAGAGGTGAGGAGGGCACAACATCTGTCCTAACACAGGGAGTAACTGGGACCAGCAGGATCCAGGAACCCAGGAACCCAACCTGACCAGTGGCAAGGGTTCCTTCTGGACTGAGCTGGTGCCCTGAGCAGACCTTGGGTGTGAACTCTGCAGCAAGTCCCACAACACCCAGAGAAAGCTCCACTCCCAGGTGTTCTAACATACCCAGGA
>JADRCH010000138.1:804138-831866 GCA_019843965.1 Rhynchomys soricoides | reverse complement strand
TTAAGAAGGATATAAGGAACTCCCTTAAAGAAAGAGAACACAGGTAAACAGGTAGAAGCCCTTAAAGAGGAAACACAAAATTCCCTTAAAGAATTACAAGATAACACAATCAAACAGGAGAAGGAAATGAACAAAACCATCCAGGATCTAAAAATGGAAACAGAAACAATAAAGAAATCACAAAGGGAGACAACCCGGGAGTTAGAAAACCTAGGAAAGAGATCAGGAGTCATAGATGCAAACATCACCAACAGAATACAAGAGATAGAAGAGAGAATCTCAGGTGCGGAAGATATTATAGAAAACATTGACACAACAGTCAAAGAAAATGCAAAAAGCAAAAAGCTCCTAACCCAAAACATCCAGGAAATCCAGGACACAATGAGAAGACCAAACGTAAGGATAATAGGTATAGAAGAGAGTGAAGATTCCCAACTTAAAGGGCCAGTAAATATCTTCAACAAAATTATAGAAGAAAATTTCCCTAACCTAAAGAAAGAGATACCCATAAACATACAGAACTCCAACTAGACTGGACCAGAAAAGAAATTCCTCCCATCACATAATAATCAAAACACCAAATGCACTAAACAAAGAAAGATTATCAAATGCAGTAAGGGAAAAAGGTCAAGTAACATATAAAGGCAGACCTATCAGAATTACACCAGACTTCTCACCAGAGACTATGAAAGCTAGAAGATCCCGGGCAAATATCATACAGACCCTAAGAGAACACAAATGCCAGCCCAGGCTACTATACCCAGCAAAACTCTTAATTACCATAGATGGAGAAAACAAGATATTCCACGACAAAATCAAACTTATACAATATCTTTCCACAAATCCAGCCCTACAAAGGATAATAGATGGAAAACACCAACACAAGGAGGGAAACTACACCCAAGAAAAAGCAAGAAAGAAATCTTTCAACAAACCCAAAAGAAGATAGCCACACAAACATAATTCCACCTCTAACAACAAAAATAACAGGAAGTAACAATCACTTTTCCTTAATATCTCTTAACATCAATGGACTCAATTCCCCAATAAAAAGACATAGACTAAAAGACTGGATATGTAAACAGGACCCAGCATTTTGCTGCACACAGGAAACACACTTCAGTTAACAAAGACAGACACTACCTCAGAGTAAAAGGTTGGAAAACAATTTTCTAAGCAAATGGTCCCAAGAAACAATCTAGAGTAGCCATTATGCTCTAAGATCAAGAATCAGCAAATGGGACCTCATAAAATTGCAAAGCTTCTGTAAGGCAAAAGACACTGTCAATAGGACAAAACAGCAACCAACAAATTGGGAAAAGATCTTTACCAATCCTACATCTGATAGAGGGCTAATATCCATCATATACAAAGAACTCAAGAAGTTAGACTCCAGAGAATCAAATAACCCTATTAAAAATGGGGTACAGTGCTAAACAACAAATTGTCAACTGAGCAATATTGAATATCTGAGAAGCACCTAAAGAAAGTTCGACATCCTTAGTAATCAGGGAAATGCAAATCAAAACAACCCTGAGATTTCACTTCACACCAGTCAGAATGGCTGCAATCAAAAACTCAAGTGACAGCAGATGCTGTCGAGGATGTGGAGAAAGAGGAACACTCCCCATTGTTGGTGGGATTGCAAGCTGGTACAACCACTCTGGAAATCAGTCTGGCAGTTCCTCAGAAAATTGAACACAGTACTACCTGAGGACCCAGCTATACCACTCCAAGGCATATACCCAGAAGATTCCCCAACATATAACAAGGACACATGCTCCACTATGTTCATAGCAGCCTTATTTATAATAGCCAGAAGCTGGAAACAACCCAGATGTCCTTCAACAGAGGAATGGATACAGAAAATGTGGTACATTTACACAATGGAGTACTAATCAGCTTTTAAAAACGATGAATTCATGAAATTCTTAGGCAAATGGATGGAACTAGAAAATATCATCCTTTGAGTGAGGCAACCCAATCACAAAAGAAAGCACATGGTATGCACTCACTGATAAGTGGATATTTAGCCCAAAAGCTCTGAATACCCAAGATACAATTCACAAACCACAAGAAGCTCAAGAAGGAAGACCAAAGTGTCAGTGCTTCGGTTCTTCTTAGAAAGGGGAACAAAATACTCGGGGGAGCAAATATGGAGACAAAATGTAGAGCAGAGACTGAAGGAAAGGCCATCCAGAGACTGCCTCACCTGGGAATCTATCCCATATAGTCACCAAACTCCGACACTTTTGTGGATGCCAAGAAAAGTTTGCTGAAAGGAGCCTGATACAGCTGTCTCCTGAGAGGCCCTGTCAGAGCCTTACAAATACAGAGGCAGATGCTCACAGCCAACCATTGGACTTAGCACAGGGTCCCCAATGGAGAAGTTAGAGAAAGGACTGAAGGAGCTGAAGGGGTTTGCAACCCCATAGGAACAACAGTATCAACCAACCAGATCCCCCAGAGCTCCCAGGGACTAAGCCACCAACCAAGAAGTACACATGGCTCCAGCTACATATGTAGCAGAGGATAGCCTTGTCAGGCCTATGAAGGCTCAACAGATGCCCCAGTGTAGGGGAATGCCAGGGCAAGGAGGCGGGAGTGGGTAGGTGGATGGAGGAACACCCTCAGAAACAAGAGGAAGGGAAACGAGATAGGGGGTTTACGGGAGGGGGGAGGAAACCGGGAAAGTAGATAACATCTGAAATGTAAATAAAGAAAATATCCAATAAAAAAATAATAATTTAATTGTGTGTGTGTATTTGTGTATATGTCCAAGTATGGATATGTGCACGTGAATAAAGTTGCCCATAGAGACCAGAAGAAGGCATCAGACCCCCAGGAGATGGATTTGCAGACTGAGCCATCTGCCTTGGGTGCGGGGCACTGAATCTGGTCCTCTGGAAGAGCAGTGAACGTTCTTCACTCCTGAGCCATCTCTCCACTTCACATGTGCAACTTTTACCTTTTGAAAAAGCTTTGAGAAGCTGGCTTCTGCTCCACTTTCTTTGATTCATAAACTGTGTGTGTGTAAGTGTGTGTGTGTGTGTGTGTGTGTGTGTGTGTGTGTGTGTTGGCTGATGGCTAGGGGTTGAGGGGAGTTGTATGTGAGGGCAGTGCCTTCAGAGCGGTGAAGAGGACTTTGGATCTGCTGGAACCAAAGTTACAGGTGGCTGTGAACTACCCAGAAAGAGTATAGAGAACTGGACTTGGTTCCTCTGCAAGGACAGTAATGTTCTTACGGCCACTGAGCCTTCTTTCAAACTCCAATGTTTGAATATTTTTAAAGCCAAACGGGTTAAATATGTCATTTTAATTGCAACTTAATAACTTGGGACTAGCACGCATGTTTTTTTTTAATTTCAGATTCCTACATTAGATAGACACGAGAGATTTCTATTTATTCGTTTAATAAAACACAGAAAGTGGTTGGACTGTTAAATAAAGGTGACTTAAATGAACAATGAAGCTAATAGAAATTATTCCAACACCACAGGGCAACCCATAATATAATTTCCAGAGCTAAAAGCAGTAATTACAAAGATATATGAACAGGTTCTTAGATTATTTGGTAATTGAATTAATGAAAAATGTGTGTCATATGACCCTATGGGGAAGATGTTAAACTTAGTTGAATATCCATAAAACACTAAGTTAAGGGCAGAATGAAACTCCTGTCACTATTATGCGGACATCGATAGCAGATGGGGAAGCAAGTGCCCTTGATGTAAGAGCTGTATTTTGATCATCAAGGGCAGTGGTGGCACACACCTTTAATCCCGGCACTTGGGAGGCAGAGGCAGGCAGATTTCTGAGTTCGAGGCCTGCCTGGTCTACAGAGTGAATTCCAGGACAGCCAGGGCTACACAGAGAAACCCTGTCTTGAAAAAAAATTTTTTTTCAAATTAATAAAGTTAGAGATGAGAGAGTAAGTAGCACTAAAATTCAGAGGACTATTAGGGAATATTTTGAAAGATTGAAATATTTCAATAAATTGGAAAGTCTAGAAATGGTATATATTTCTAGACACATGACCAAAATTGAACCAAGATTACATAAAAAGCCTAACATGTCTATAATAAACAATGAGACTGAAACAGAAACAACATCTCCAGACAATTTTTTAAAAGCCTGGCATCAGAAGAATTCGGTTTTGAATTCTTACCAGACCTTTAAAAAGGAGTTCTAATGCTCCTCAAATTATTATATAGAATAGAAAGGGAGGGGATGCTACTAACCCCCTTATGGATCCAGTACTACCAATACCAAAACCCAATAGGGACACAATAAAAAGGAAAACTATAGATCAATTCCCCTAATGAACATGGTTATAAAAAAATCCATCATAGGTTCACATACTACGGCAGGGTTAGTTTCACATGAGGAATGCAAAGATGTCTCATGTATGCAAATCAACGAATGCCACATATACCACTCACAGAACCAAAGACAAGATCACACAACCATCTCCATAGGATTTAGAAAGTCTCTGACAAAATTCATCATCTCTGCAGGATAAAAGTATTAGAGAAACTAGGAGCAGGAGGGTTACCTTCAAATAGTAAAGGCTGCATGTGACACACTAATGCCAACTACCCTGAAAGGTGAAAATCTGAAATCATCTCCTATAGAATCAGGACCAGGAAGGATAAGAGCACCCAGCCTCATCACTCTCATCCAATATGGTGCATGAGATCTGAGATGGAGCAGTATTGGCAGGTGATGCAGGAAAAAGAATAAGAAGATGCCTGGAGGAACTGGCGCCATTCCTCTCTGCTGATGGTGGGTCTCTATACTAAGATCCGGGATTAATGCTTTCTGTACAGAAGCAGGATATAAAGCAGACATTAAAGTCACTAGAATTCCTATCTAGCAACAAACCTGCTGGAAAAGAAGTGAGGGACATTGTCCTGTTCACAGGGAACCTCAAAGAGAAAATACCTAGGTATACACTTAGGGATCCCAGAGGCCTCCACAGAGCACTGAAGAGACTGTGGCAGACACTCGGGGTTGGAAAGCCTTCCCGTATTTGTGGATAAAGGGAAATGCTACGGCTAAAACTGTCATGTCACCCACCGAAAGCGGGCTACAAACTCAGTGTACTGCCCTTCAAAATGTCAGGGGCACTCTCCACAAGATGTCAAAACAATTCCAAATGTCATATGAAAACACAGGATACCCCAAAGAGCAAGAACAACCCTGTGCAGTAAAGAGGCAATTCTGAAATGCTGTGTGGCCATTTCCCCCATACTGGAACATTCTCTCCTGGGGGGAGGAGGGAATCTCACAGAGCCAGTGAAACTAACAGGACTCACAAGTATCCCCACCTCAGAAGTTACACAGACAACAAGCAGAGCTGGAGTCAAGGTTCCTCAGAGGCATAGCTGTCTTTAAGCTGCACAGAGACCCAGCAACACAGGACCCATGTGTGAGTGAGGCTCCTTAGTGATGTAGCTGTCCAAGTCACCCATCTTCCTGCTGGCAACCAAGCACACCCTTCCCTGTACGTAACCCCAGGGACCTCAGTGGCTCACTCGTGTGGTTTAGATGGAAACATTTCCCTGGCCTGCTGCTGTCCTCCCTTCGTACAACATGGCAGAATCTAACTTTACTCAAGCTGTGCCATGAGATTAAACAACATACAGCAACCCACCATGCAGAAAGGTTATCATGACCTTACTGAACGTGTAAACTAACAAAATAAGAATAATACTGCCAGGCAGTGGTGGCACACGCCTTTAATCCCAGCACTTGGGAGGCAGAGGCAGGTGGATTTCTGAGTTCGAGGCCAACCTGGTCTACAGAGTGAGTTCCAGACAGCCAGGGCTACACGAAGAAATCCTGTCTCGAAAAAAACAAGAAACAAATAAACAAACAAAAAGAATAATACTGTAACAATGACAGCTCCTTGACTCTGAAACATCCCCTACAGGATCATGTTTTGGGTATCTGCCCCCCATCTGGCCGACAAAAGTAGGTCAATTAGGGGAAGGCCTTTGAAGGCTGTGGCCCAGCCCCTGGTTCTGACTTCGCTCTCACTTCCTGGCCCACTGTGATGTGAAGAGCCTCCATCACAGGCTCCTGCCACTGTGAATACCATACCATGATGGACGGGACTCTGAAACCATGAGCTAAGATAAATTGCTTCTCCCTAAAATATCCAGCCAGGTATATTGCCACTCCAAGCAGAAAGACATCTACTACTTAGACCTATGGCTAGGTAAGGCAGAAATAAGCCCATACTGCTATAGCCCTCTACTTTCTCAGCAAAGCCAAAAACATACATGGGGGTGGGGGGAACAGCCCCTTCTACAGGCGGTGCTGGAGAAATTAGATATCCACATCTAGAACTAAATTAGATCTGTATCTCTTACCCAACCAAAAGAGTCAACTCAAAATGAATGGAAGACCTTCATGTGAGACCCGGAACTATGAAACCACCAGAGGAAACACACAGAGGGGGACACTTCCAACTTTAGACATAGGGAACGAATGTCTGCATAAGGCTCCAGAAGTAGCAGATGTTGACAAAATGAATGGTGTGGAGTTAAAAGACTTTTGCACACCCCCCTCCACCAGCCGAGCAAAATGCCCAGAGGAAAGAAGGCCAAGGGGAAGAAGGTGGCCCCAACCCCCCACCATCATCAAGAAACAGGAGGCCAAAAATAAATAAATAAATAAAAATTCCTTTGTTTGAGAAAAGGCCCAAGACTTCAGCACTGGGCAGGATATCCAGCCCAAAAGAGACCTCACAGGCTTTCCCAAATGGTCCCGCTACATCAGGCTGCAGTGGCAAAGAGCCATCCTCTATAAGGGCTCAAAGTATCTCCTGCCATTAACCAGTTCACCCAGGCCCTGGACAAGCAAACAGCTATTCAGCTGCTTAAGCTTGCCCACAAGTACAGGCCAGAGACAAAGAGGGAGAAGCAAAGGCTACTGGCCTGTGCTGAGAAGAAAGCTGCTGGCAAAGGGGACGTTCCAACTAAGAGATCACCTGTCCTCCGAGCAGGAGTCAGTACAGTCACCACCTTGGTGGAAAACAAGAAGGCTCAGCTGGTGGTGACTGCCCATGATGTAGACCCCACTGAGCTCATGTTTGCTTCTAGCTGGTGGTTTTTCTGCCTGCCCTGTGTCGAAAGATGAGAATGCCCTACTGCATTATCAAGTGAAAGGCCAAGCTGAAGGCGCCTGGTTCACAGGAAGGCATGCACCACTGTTGCCTTCACACAGGTTAACATGGAAGACAAGGGTGCTCTGGCTAAGCTGGTGGAAGCTATTAGGACCAATTATAATGACAGATATGATGAGATCCACCGACACTGGGGAGTCAACATCCTGGGTCCTAAGTTTGTGGCTCACATTGCCAAGCTGGAAAAGGCAAAGGCTAAAGAACTCACCACTAAACTGTGCTAAATGTATACTAAGTTTTCTGTACATAAATATAATTACAAAATTATCTTTTTAAAAAAGTCTTTTGCACAATGGAAGAAACAACAGAGGGCAGAGGCAGCCAGCAGAAGGGGAGGGGAGAGGCAGCCCACAGAGGGGGAGGGAGAGAGAGGACAGAGGCAGCCCGCAGAAGGGGAGGAAATCTTTACCAGCTATTTTTCTGGCAGAGGCTTAATCTGCAACGTAAAGAACCCAAGAAATTAAACACTGAAAGGACACAAACCCAATCAATAACGGGGCAAACAAACTGAAAAAAACGCTTTTCAAATGAGGTGCAAATGTCAAATAAATAAAAGGGATTTCAACATCCTCAGCCATCAGAAATGTGAATCAAAACTGCTTTGAGATTCCATCTGACCTCAGTCAGACTGGCTATCATCCAATAAACGGTTACGGGAGGACTGAGCAGGGGCCAGGGCACAGGAAGAACCTCTTTACATGGCTCATATAAGGCGAGTTAGTCCAGACACAGTGAGAACCCATCTGAAGGCTCCTCAAAAACCTAGGGGTAGAATTCTCCAGAATGCAGCGATCCCACCGCTGTTAGGCACAGACAGCCTTCTCTAGAGACAGCACGTCTTCGACATTTGCCACACACTTCTCAGTTAAGCTCTGGAGTCAGCCTGGGTCTCTATCAAACGATAAAACAGGTAAAGAAAATGTGGTGTGCATACAAAACATGGAGCTGTATTCATTACAAAGGATGAAGGTCTCCATTTATGGGAAAATGTAGCTGGAAATTACTGTGCTAAATAAACAAGACTCTCAGAAAGACAAATATGCTTCTCTCATGTATGGACTTGGCAGAAGGAAGCATGAAAATGAGTTGAGGATCACTGAGATGTGGAAGAGGAAGAGGGAAGGAGGCAAGGATGAGGGACAGAGAGCAGAGGCTTCCAGCCTTGGGATCGTGTGAGAACACCATCCTGAATGTCACAACAAACCCCCTTAGTACAGCACCCACTGAAAAATCACTCAAACACGAAGTTACTTATTAACTTCGGAATCCAGTTCCTTACTTTACATTTCGTTTCTTAAAGAATGTTACCCTCTCCAAGCTCAGATTGGCTGAGAATTTTCAGCGAGTCTATATTGAAATTTATTTTAGAGTTTTGATTAAATGTTTATAGGTTCGGGGAGAGCTGACATCTTTCCAAGGAGGAAAGCAGCCATGCCTTTCTGTATGTGAACATCTCTGTTTGTGACTGCCAGTGCCTTTCAAGATGGGTCTCAAGCATCCTGCAAGTGTACCTTAAGATTTCTAACACTTTGTCTAGGGAGTCCTCCCTGACCTTCTGGACATTGCTGTTTACACCAAGATCACTTTTTATTAACCATTTCTTGTTGTTGTCTCTTCACAATTACCATGCTATTTTGGTATCACAGGCGCAGGCAGCACAGATACATGATATATAGATCGATATGTGATAAAGCTACTGTTGGCATGAAGGCATTCATTGTAAACTGGCTTCCAGGACACTGTCGATATACCAGTGGCTAGGCATGTTCCCCTTCGCTTAAAGATAGCACGGTCATTTTTGTGTTATTTCTTGTGAGTGTGTATGTGTCCATGGGTGGAGGCTGAGAAGGATGCAGTGTATTCTACTAGTTTCCATGTCATTCTCTTGAGATGGGGCCAAGGCCTGTCATTTTTAGGCAAGGCTGAGAGGGCAAGAGGATGATCTATGCCAATCCAGTCTCTGAGCATCCTATCATCCCCAGAGCTGGCGTGACAGGCACATGAGCACATACGTTTTATGTGGACACAGGGAATCTGAACTGAGTGCACAGCAAACATCTGACCCACTGTGTATCTATCCCTGCAGCCCCTGTGCTGCTCATTTCTACAGGTAAACCTTCACATTTAGTTTTGCTGGAAGACACTAACTATAGCACTAGACTGCATTGTTTAGACTTGCTATTTCATTAAACCTCATGATATGGAGGTATATCAAGTTGTAAATCTTTCATTGTGTGTAAGACAGTTTGGCCGGTGATTTTTCCAACCTATAGTAAGGCAAATATCTTATACTTTCACTGGAAACCACACCTTAGATTTTACTTTAATATTTTAGGGTAAACATATGCTGCATGGTATGTCTACTGTTCAGGGCAGCAGAGAGTCCCAGCTGTCAGTCAACCATTCAGTCACCAGGAAAACAGCTCAAGCTCCACTCTGTATCATGTTACTAAGCCCTGAGGTAAACAGGTTAGGAGCACTAAGTATATGAATGACCTGGGCTGATGCAAAGCCAAGGAGTACCAGTAACACATCCCATCTTGTGAGTGTACCATAACATACTCAGCCATTCTGACAATCTACAGACAGCTCCTTCCTAGGTCTTTAGTGCTATGGAAAGGGCAGCTATGAACATCCTTGGCCTTCTAGTACCCAGACACAACAGTTTTACTGGGATACAGACTGATAGTCTAAAAGGACACAATGTTCAACTCTCTGTACTAATGCTGAAATGTTTCCCTAAGCAATTACACTAATTTAAACTTTCCTTAGAAGTAAACAGTAACCCCTAATTCATCATGATCAGGCTTCTTAATTACAGCCAATCATGAATAAGTAAAAAGCTACTTAATTGTGTGTTCAATTTTTAATTCCCTGTTTACTAAAAAGATTTTGGCCTTCCTTTAATTGTCTGGCAACAAGTTGTCTTCTGAACAGTATCCATTATCATGCATTATAATTTTTCCAGTTGAGTTTGGGTTTGTCTGTTATTTTTTATGTGTGTGATTGTTTTGCCTTCATGTATGTGTAGCATGTGCAGGCAGTGCCTGTGGAAGCCATAAGAGGGTGTTGGATCCTCTAGAACTGATTATAGATGGTTGTGAGCTACCATGTAAGTGCTGGGAACTGAACTAAAGTCCTTTACAAAAATACCCAGTGCTCTTAATCACTGACCCATCTGTCCAGCCCTAGATTTGTTTTGAAATTTGAGTTCTGGAAGTTCTTTAAATGTTCTGAATCCAACCTTTCATCAGCTATGTAATGAAGGTAGAACTTGTACAAGATTGGTGATTACCTCCTTATCTGCTCTTTACCTCTGTAGGAAAAGTTACAACCTGTTTCAACATTAGAGATAGCTAACTTTTGCTGTGCATATGTAAATCCATAATCCCATTTGGAATTGACTGTTATGTTCAGAGTAAGAGAAAGATCTGATTTCCTACATGTTTTCATGCCTGTTGATACCCGCTGTGCAGCACTGTTTAGATTGTAACAGCTTTACACATGCATCTTAGATGGGGAGAACTGGTCTACCTACCTGTCAACTTCCAAAGCTTTTGCAATGTCTTTCAATGAAGTTATTTGTTCCTGATACAGGACACATATTTTGTTAGAAGTTTTCCCATGTTCCCTCTGGTTTCATATAAACTTCTAAAATCCAACTTAAAAGTTGTTGGATTGCCGGGCAGTAGTGGCACACGCCTTTAATCCCAGCACTCGGGAGGCAGAGGCAGGCGGATGTCTGAGTTCGAGGCCAGCCTGGTCTACAGAGTGAATTCCAGGACAGCTAGGGCTACACAGAGAAACCCTGTCTCAAAAAACCAAAAAAAAAAAAAAAAAGTTGGATTAAAAATACTGTTCTCATAATAGACTATTATGTATATAAAATGAACTATTTAATGCTTACCTATTAATTTCTGGCAGGACTATGACACTATCTTCCTAGTCATTTGCCCTCCATTTCTATAGAGTATAGTCATCATCTACCTTTTCTGAAAATAAACATAAGAACTGAGAAAAGAACAATGGGATCATTGTTCCATCCTTCAGTCTTTGTTCATCTAACTCTGCAATGCTTTAACACACACAAAAACTGAGATGTTTATGTTTTAACTGGGACGTAATATTTTATATCAGGTCAAAGGTCCTACTTACAGCCTAAAAGTTTTAAATCGCATTTCAGTGTTAATTCTCAGCACGTCATTTCTATTTCTATTGAAACGATCAAATGATGTTTCTCTTCTTTATTCTTTGCATGCCCATGTACATAGGCATATGCAAAAGACAAAAGTTGACATCAGGAATCTTTATTATGCTCCACTTTAGTCTCTGAAACAGGATCTTTCCCTAAACCTAGAGCTTACCAATGGGCTAGGCTGAGTAGACAGCAAGGCCCTGCAATCCCCTCATCTTTGCCTCACAATACTGGGGTTACAGGCACATCCTGTCATGACCAACCTTTTATATGGATGCTAGGGGTCCAAACTCAGGTCCCTATGTGTGTTCTACAAGTATTCTACCCATTGTGCACTCTCCCAGCCATATTTTCATTCTCTTTGTTGTTGTTTTTGAAATGGTCTTTTTATGTAGCTCTGTCTGTTCTAGAATTCACTATGTAGTTCTAAAAGGAGGTATTATGTCAAATACCTCTTTTTCTACAGTTTCGGGATCCGAAGGCTGTTAATTTTTACTGGAAGTAGCATTTCATAATTATATATATATATATAATAGTCCATCATTATCTTGTCATCTTCCAGCTAAATATTCACACCATCACCAAACAATGAAAAACACAGCTTGTACTTTGAAATTTGTATTTCAATTTCTTCTCATCTATTTTGGCTACTACCATCCAAATATAAAAATAAGTGGCAGCAAGAATAATTTTCTTGAGCCTGCCTTTAATGAGAATACTTCAAGGCATGGCACTGCAAATTGCGATGCTGACATTCAGAACTAAATTTGCGATTGCCATGTGTAGGAAGCAGCTGTGTGCTCCTACACTTCATTTAAAAGTGTGTTAAGACGGGAAAGGATTTTGATTTTTATCAAATGCCATCTCACCATTCTTGTTTTGATTTGATGCTGTGAATTATAAACAGATTTTCTCTTAGGGAACCATCAGTGACACAATAGTAAATTAGTATCCTCAGCATAAACTAATACAGGGATTAGATGCCACACTAGACACCTGAAATGCCCTGGGAGTTTCTCTGTGTCAGTATCTTAAATATTTCAAACCTATGGAGAATTGTTTTTTAACATTTTAAATTTTGTAAGACAGCACATTTGTTTTCTCAATATGTGTGTGTACAGTTTGCCTGTCATCAAATCACTTCCATTAAAATACAAGGTCAGAGCTCTGCATTCACCAGCATCTGTCTCCAAGGACAGCCTCTCTACACCCAATCCCATCCCATCCCAGCAGCGAAGCTGCCCTGAAGATGCTACTTCATGTTCACATTTCTCCCAGTTGCCCTGCTGATGTCCTGGTGGGCTAGGGTTTTATTTTGTTTGGGTTTTCCTTCAGTTTATCCCAGATTCAGTGAAGAATCCTAAATTATTAGCTGCCTCATTTCTTCAGTCCATGTGTCCTGCACAACCCCATTTTTCTTGTCTTTTGTGACCTTCACAGTCTAAGAGTCCAGGCAAGTTGTTTCAGACTGGATCACAGTGGAAGTCTGTCTGACTGTGTATACATGTCTTGTTCATACTGAACATGGCTTGGCGAGGAGAAAATATAGATATGTGCCTCACATCAAGTGGCACAAATGCCGACATTATCATCAGTAATGTTGGCTTTAATTGCTTGGTTACAGCAGAATTTGCTAGGTTTCTCTATTGTGATGCTCAGAACATTCCAACTGTGGTCCTTAAGACTCTGCAAAGAAGGCTGCTATGTCTTTTTGGAGCTGTAGAGATTCCAAACAGGTTCTTGATTTTGGCTGTACTTTGATATTCTAAAACCCTATGTACTCTCCAGGCCCAGTAGAGGAATCATGCAAGTCAGCAAGCCTTCTCTCCTACCTTCTTTTACTGGGAAATGCAGTTGGACACTAAGATCTTACAGTGGGCTTGCTCATTTCCTGCTGGTGAGTACTTGATCGTCCAGACTTTTCAGCTATCCACCAGGCTTGTTCATTGTCTGTTCAGACTGATCACCGTCATTTGAATCCAACCTGAAGATATTATTTTCTCTTCCCCATTTTTCTTCTAACCTGACAGGTATTCCCAACAGCACTGACATTTTTTCAAATGCCTAGCTTCAGGCATACAAACTAGTATCCAAACCACTGATAACTGAGAAGCTTTCAATAAGCCTTTCCAGTCTGTCTTTAGGGTATTTGTCAATAAAGGTAGAGAGTCTGAAGATGGTTTGAAGGTTTAATGAACTGCTTGGGGGAAGAGGCATGAAGGTGCACATCTTTAATCTTGGCATTTGAGTTCAAGGCCAGGCTGGTTTACATAGCGGGTTCCATGCTAGCCATGGCTACACAATGAGCCCCTGTCTCAAAAACTAAATTAATTTTAAAAAGTTTGTTTGTTTATGGTGATACCAAATCTTATAAGTTTTGTTTTGAATCTGTAAAGCCCTGGCTGACCAATTAAGCGTTTGATTGTGCTTGTAAAGGTCCTTTGACATTTCACATGCTCTCACCCACCCCATCAACCTTCTTCCCAGTGGTGATTAGTGCGTTGGGTCACACTAGTCTGTGGCAGGTTGTTTCATTTTGCTTTCTTGTGAAAATATATCCCCGTGCATGCTCAGTCAGCTTGGTTCACTTCTGTAATGTATGGTAGAAGAACCGTTCTCCATTTCATGGATTTATGAAGATTGGGTTCTTTCTTATTTTTCTATAGTTGTGTGCTATAAACTATGTAAATGTCCTATAGTCTATTCAACAAGAATTCTATGTATATACATAGTGAGTCCCAGGGTGTGGGGCAGTGGTCTGTGGCAGGCAGTCTGGCATCCAGTTGAGCACAGGCTGAAAACTCTGGGAGACCCCGTGGAATAATTCGCAAGGGACCGGAAAATGTTTTTGCCAAAGCTCCCGGAAGGCTCTTGTCAAACAGCTATAACCTCCACAGCCCCTGTAGAGAGGTCTGTCATGTGAGATTTGTCACGTAGGGGCAACACCAAGCCCTCCCACATGCAGATAAGGTGCCCTTAAACTCTCAGACCAAGCCAATGGGAAGTACCTGTCATCAGTCCCCTGACCCATCCCAAACAGTATATTAGACCATCCCAACCTGTGTAGGGGAGATCCCCATCCAGAAGGAATAAAGGTGTGAGAACTACTCTGTCATCTGAGAGCTTCTATCATAAGAGCTGTAACACTGCTGCTTGGGAAGAGGTCTGCTCTCCGGAAATCCACTAGAAGCTTCCTGCACTCTCGTGGGCTCAGCCCAGCCCGACTTAGCGCAGGGTAGCGGGTGCAGCATCTCGGAGCAACCCAACCGAGGTGGCAATTACAGAGGAGACTCCGTTCCTGCTCGCGCTCTCCCTTTTGCCTGAACCCTTGCATATGGCCAGGCCAGAGATCCCTGAGGAAAGCTCCCAGCATGAAGGCCCACACCAGGGCAGCCAAGACTACAAAGTGAGACCCTGTCTCAAAAAAACAAAAACAAAAAACCCACCAGATGAGAATCAATGGCAGAAGTTTTCCTAATCTGACAATGATTCTAAAACCTTATACAATACCAAACCATGCTGTTGAACAAAATCCTTTTATTTTTTAAAATAAGGTCTCTCCACATAGCTCTGGCTGTCGTAGAACTCGATATACAGACCAGCCTGCTCTAAAACTCAGAGATCCATGTGCCTCTGCCTCCTGCTGGGATTAAAGACATGTATCACTACGTCCAGGCAAACAAAATCTTCTCTAAGCTGTCTACTATTAAAATTGCAATACCTGGTCAGCAGGGCAGCTCAGTGGGTAAAAGCCCTTTTTGCAAAAGCAGAGAAACTTGAGCTCAATTCCAAGAGCACAAAGAAGAGGGAAAGGGAGCAAGCAGACTGGAGAAGTGGCTCAGAGGCAAAGAGCACTTGCTGATTTTTCAGAGAACCCAGATTAAATCCCCAGCACCCACATGGTGGTTTCACGATGCCTGTAACTCCTTCCAGGAGATTGGTGCTCTCTTTTCTAGTCTCCATGGGTACTAGACACACATGTGGTACACAGATACACATGCAGGCAAAACACCCAGACACATAAAATAAATAAATTTTAAAAGTTTTAAAGTTGAAGGAGAGAACCAATCCAATATAAAGTTGTCCTCAGCCCTCCAAATGCATGTCCCCTCTGTAGACACCAGGTGTATACACACACACACACACACACACACACACCACCAATACAAGCTAAAATGCGATATGACTAAACAGGTACTTAAAAGCCTAAAAGGACAGAAATACCAGGAATTGTGGGACCATGAAAAGCAGCCCGGTTTCTGGTTGAGCTAAGGCGTAAAACCCCACTGGACCCAGTAGGGAATAACCCTACGAGGGACGGTAGGTGTTTTGCCATGCTCCTGGGTACCAGGCTCCTGACGCGAGGCTGCAGCTCTCCATAGGCCTGTGACCATCAGTCATGAACAGGTAGAGAGAGGTGTGGTCACGTAGCCTCAAGACATCCCCATGTTAATGAGGCACCTAGAGGTTTAGCCACGCCCCTTCCCAGACACTCCTCCCTGCAAAGTATTTCAATCTCACGCCTGCCCTGAGGTTCTGTAGATTCACTCATGCCACTCTCCACCATGACAATAAACGCCCTGAAACCATGGACTGTCTCTCTTCATCGGGATCTGCCATGGAGAACGATGGAACAGGCCTTCATCTAAAGAGTCACGTCTAGTCTCTTGCAGAAAGCCTCTCAGCGCTCCCAGCCATGGCTGTCACCAAACCAAACCAAGTGAGCTAGCCCGTGACAAACCGAGAACCACAGTCCCCTCCCCTCCCCCGTGGGACCCCGCTGAGCTCCTCCCTGCTTTTTCCCCCTAGGCCCGGGGTAAATCCAAGAGTCGGGTCCTCACTTCGTTCTCAGCTCCCCCACCCCTGGGCAGTGTCCCTTGGGGCTTCTCACAGCCTCCGGAGCACAGTCAAACTTCCCAAGTCCACCTAGGCCCAAGCCTGGGGCAGATGCGGGACACTCACACCACCACCCATTAACCCAACAAGGAATTGTGGCAACACATCTGTGACCCCAGCACTTGGGAGGTACAGAGGCAGGAAGATGAGGAGGTCAAGGTCACCTTCAAGTACACAGTAAGTCTGAAGGCAGCCTGGACTACATGTGACTTTGCCTCAAAACTCAAACATAAATGGATCAAAATACCAGGTGTCCATTATGACATAGAGAGACCCAAGTTCACACACTCCTCTGATGAAGGCATGAACTGCAGTTTTGAACAACTCTTTGGAACTATCTAACCAAAGATGGCTACATGCAAACTACATCCATCCATAATTACACTTTTAGAAACTTATTCAGTGGGAATGGATATGAAGAGACATTTTACTGGAAGGCTCATGAAAGCTGTATTCATCAGAGGTCCACACTGTAAACTACCCAGATGTGCACAAACATCCACATCCTTCTCTGTTCTCACCATGGAATGAGCATCGAGAGAGAAGAATCTAAAGCAACCGCATAGTGGCAGACATGGATTGTCCAACATCAGCGCAGGAGAGAAGCAACATCTGAAGGAGAACGTGTCACATTGATCTGCTTACAAAACAGTCAGAGCCAGGCAGACTAATGCACACTGCAGGAAGTGATCACTGGCTATTCTTGCTGGGTGGAGGTGGACTCTGGAGTGAACCTGACGAGGCTTCTGAGGTTAATCTGAACTTGGAGCAGATAGGCAGGTCGACTTGTGAAAACCCATCAGGCCACATAAAACGTGCACATTTTTCTATGTATATAGTTTACTTATATAAAAAGCATGTTCTAAATTTCAGTTATGGGGAAAAAAGTTCAAAATCACTCAATTGAACTAAATACCTAAAGACGAAGAACAATCGTGGAATCCAGAGCGACTGGTTTTGATTTTAAAATGTTGAGCTATTCACTCCTAATTACAGCCTTCTGGGCTCTGGTGCGTGGGCTTCATAATTAGCATGTGCATCTATTCTGCATTTCTATTTATCTTTCCATAACTGTGTTTCCGTGTACATTATGAAAAGTAAAAGGGATGAGACAGGAAAATGGTCTTCATGTCCCCAGGGTGTGAAAACCTTCCCTCAGGTATGCCTCTGACAAAGAGATGCAGAGGCCCTCATTAACTGAAGAGATGCAGACCTTATATAATGTCATGAGAAAATTATATAAGAAGTCAAACAACTGCAGACAGAAGAAAAGAAATTTACTAACTAGTCTACAGGGAAAACAAAAACACCTTCCTGCCTGAGTCACAGAAGTTATTACTAAAGTATTGTGCAAAACTCCATATGACAGGCAGTCAAATATGTGTTCAAAAAGTTAAAATGTATTAGACAATCAGAAAACGCTATTTTATTTTGTGACATTTGTGGTATTTGTTGGTTTTATATTCTTAATTAGTTGTACTTTTTGTCATTATCAATAAAATTCACCATCATAATCAATTTTGTGTTTGCAGGTTACACTTTTTAAAAAAGAAAGAATTGCTTCAAAAACACAAACCTTGTTCTACTCCTGAAAAGGATTTAAGTTCATTTAAATCTTTGATTTTCTTTAGCATGTTAAATTCAATATGACAGGGTATGCTCCCTATAGGATAGTGTATAAGTGCTTTACCACTGGCAACTCAGAAAGGTAACTTAAATACATCAGTTGTCTTTTATCCCTTCTTCTGGAGGGCATCAAGGGATGTCGGGCTCAGTGCTAAGCCGTGGTGACCATGTGATCTCAGACATGGTGCCCAGACTTCCATGAGTTGGCAGAGTTAGGAATGTAATGAGCACCCAGTTACAAACTACAGTACCACAGCCAAGGAAGAGGGCTGTGCTACTACTGGGGAACTACAGGGTGGTTCTCTGCAAAGGAGAAATGACCTGTGCTTGGGTGTCTGCTGATGTAGACATCTCAAACAAACAAAACAAAAACAAAAACAAACAAAACAAAACCAGGAGGAAAGCTCTGCCACATCCCCTGGAAAACAGGTCCAGGGATGCAAACAGCTGTGTCTGAACCCAGCCAGACTCCAACTCTAAGCAGACCTAGAGGAGCCAAAGACATGCCAGAGCAGCTAGGCTCAGCCAACGCATCTGCCTGTGAGAAGCCAACTCTTCCAAGCAGCAATAACTGGCCATTCCAACAACAAACTGTTATTGCTGGTGACTGGGAGCGTAAATTGTGAAGACAGACTGAGATGGAGCCCTGGTGAGTCCCATCCTAGCTACCTTTGCAGTTTCTGTTCTGTGTTTAGCAAAGAACAGTTAAGGGCATCTAAGAGGAGGAAGCTGGGTGCCTGCCCAGAGCTGAGAGCTCAGGCCTGCATAAATAGATCCTTCTCCTGGCCCTCCCCCACCTTTCCCAGACCTTTCTCCGTTCCTTCCTCATGGTTCTGACACATTCTTAATTCATCCTAGGCAGGATTCTGCCCTGGCTCAGTCCCTAGAAATAGCCAGACATCTTAAGCCTTCACTTGCTTGACCAACAGTGCCACCTACTGCCCAAGGCTGGACTCCCTCAGCACCCTGCTCATCCCAGCCCTGGAAACAGGTGGACTCATAACAATGTGTGTCTTGGCATAGATGAGTGTATGTTAAACTGCAAGGAAAAGCTGCATAACCAAACAATGTACTTTTCAGTTAATTACAGGAAGTTTTCCTACTGCAGAAAAAGAAGCCCTTTAGAGAAGTGACTGACAGACTAAAACTTTAAACACAGCAGGGCTTTAACTTTTCAACTGTACCTCATCCTATTTACATTAACTATCTGACTCTTCCCTCAGATTATGAGCATGTCTGGAGCAGGGTCTGTGCTTTATCGTGCTTGCTTGTTTCTAGAACCAAACAAAATCCAAATAAACTAACCAATGGATCAGTGTGGAGAGCCAGAAGCATAGCCCTTTATATATGGTGTATGATGCACAACAAAAAGAAAAGTGAACGACAGTAAAGGTAGTCACTTTAATGAAGGCCAAATCAACTCAATGGTACTATTTTTAAATTTTACTTTACATTCAATGTATGTTCAGATAAACAGCAAAATAACTTGTGGTACAAAAAAAATGCTAACAAAATTTTACTTACAAGGACTAATCAACTGGACTGTGTAAAATTCAAACTCTTTGGAGACACAATTTTATGATGTATCCTGGCTAGCCTGGAACTCACCATGTAGACCAGGTTAGCCTTGAGCTTACAGAGATCCACTGCCGTCTCCCTCTAGAGTCCTGGCATTAAAGGTGCATGTCACCAAAAGAAACCTTAGGAATGAAAATGAAGGCTGGAGAGATGGCTCAGAGGTTAGGTGCACTGGCTGCTTTTCTAGAGAACCAGGATTCAGTTCCTAGCACCCACTTGGTGGCGGCTCACAACAAACTGTAACTCCAGTTCCATGGGGGATCTGGCGCTCTCTACTGGTCTCCATGGGCATCATACACACATGTTACACAGACATACATGCAGGCAAAACATTTATACACATAAATTAAATGTTAATTTTTTTTAAAAGAACGAAAACACAAACCACCAAGTAGGGGGAAACATAAACAAAAAACTTGACCCAGAACATGTTTAAGAAATCTTAGAAAGCAATGATAATCTAACACCAGGCAACACAATAAAAAGTTAGGCAAGAAACATGAACAATCCTCTCCCTGAGAAACATAATCAAATGACTGGTATTAGAACATAGGGAAATATGTTTGGCCTAAGTAAGTTAGGAAATTACAAACATTAGGAGACACTAGTGCATACCCACCACAATGACTAAAGCTTTAAGACGCTGATACAATGGGAAGAAAACAGTGGGATGTCACTCAGAGCTGCTGCAGACCCTGAGAGAACTAAGAGACTGCCCTAAGACCAAATAGAGCAAGCGTCATAAAATACATCACGCGAGTGAATCAACAGAAACACTGGTGTGTGTGCCAAAAAGACACATCTGTAGAAACTTACAACAGACCCAACAGAATAATGCAAATGTGGGACCAGGCGGGACAGACCACACTGAGGAACAACAGAGAAATGGAACCCCCAGACATTCGACAGGCGCAGGGCTATGAGCATAGAACATGTGTGCAGCCACACAAAGGCAGAGTGGCAGGAAAGGAGAATTCATCTGTGGGTAAAAAGTTGGGATAGGAGCAGACATGGCGGCACACACCTTTAATTCCGGCACTCGGAGAAGAGGCACATGGATTTATGTGAATTTTAGGCTAGCCTGGTCTACATAGTGAGCATCAGGACGGCCAGAGTTACAGAATGAGACCCTGTCTTCACTCTTGGTTTTCTGGCCGTCACCTGGCCCATCAGTCATGTATCCCTATCATATAGCCCCTTTCTTTAACAACAGTCAATGGAGTCACCTGCAAAGAACTTTCCCATTTTATTTCAAATCAGTTTGCTTGCCTCTGTCAGCTCCCATTGTTCCTGCCTCCGTTGGAAGACCTGCTCAGTGCTGTCATTCCTAAGACCCTTAAAGTAAAATTATTTTACCGTTTCATAGCTTTAACTGGGACACAGAACCCAGAACTAAACAGACAAAGCAACTATCCCTTGGAGAAACAACAAGGAAGACATAAAGGGAGCAATAAACCGAAGTCACTTTAAAATTGACCTTTAACGACCTTCACAATCCCCAAAGTTGTGAAAACTGATGAATCAATTCTAAAATTGTACAAAAGACCAAGAATGGCCAAGATCAAGGGAGAGGAAGCAAGAACATTTGGTAGAAATTTTTGTTTAGTGAATGAATTAAGTAAAAGGCCAACAAAGTTAGCATATACTCTTCAGAAATCCCAAAGCACCACACAAAACAGCCATGTGCATAGGCTAAGCATTCCCCAGAGGGATTTTTATAAAATATACAATTTTTAATATACTAGAAGTTGACTTTTAAATAAAATAAACTCTTATGAGGGAAGGAAGGGGCGAGGTACTCGGATAAAGGGGGAAGGAGGGACAGAGGGAGGGAGGGAAGAGGGAGGGAAGGAAGGAAGAAGGGAAAAGGGAGGGGGAAGGGAGGGAGGGAGGGGATCTGTCTCTCTAAGCACAAGCCTCACCTACTTCTACAGGTTGAATGGGCTAACAGACTGGAGTTCTGGCTCCTAGCAACCATATGTGTATATGATGTACCTGCCTGGGAAACAAATCTCAGGGCCCTTTTCTTCTCAGCTGTAGTCAGTGACTGAGCCCAGGCCTGACACATCCTTTATTTATGGTCATTGTTTTTAACAATGTGTCAACTCTACCTATATATCACAGAGAGGCAGGGATGTTTACCTGGCCTTCTGCCAAAAGCAATCACTCCAGATCGCTTGCACACTGCCAGGCGACTCCAGGAGATGGTATTACAATGTTTTGTATTGGTTTGAGTCTTTGAGAATGAGACCTATTATTTTATCCAGGCTGGTCTTGAACTTAAAACCCTAGTGCTTCCACCTCCTGAACACTGGGATTATAGGTGTGCACTAGAACAGCTGGCCTGAGTTTTTTTTCTTTTTTCTTTTTTAATTGATATTTTCTTTATATTTCAAATGTTTTCCTCTTTCCAGGTCTCCCCTTCGGAAACTCCCTTACCCACCCCCTCTCCCCCTGCCTCTATGAGGGTGGCCTGAGATTTTAAAACAAGAAATACATTTTCAGAAAAAGACAAGCTGGGCAGTGGTGGTGCTTTAATCCCAGCACTTGGGAGGCAGAGGCAGGTGGATTTCTGAGTTCCAGGACAGCCAGGGCTACACAGAGAAACCTTGTCTCGAAAGACCAAAAAAAGAAAAAAAAGAAAAAGAAAGAAAAGAAAAAGAGAAAGAAAAATAGACAAAAAAAAAAAAAAAAATCTCCCTTACCTAATAAAGTCAGTGAAGTGTGCTCAGCTGCATAAATTTACCTGGACATCTTGCGAAATGGCTGGAAGGGAACATTTAGTCCAACATCACATCAAACTTGTCAAGTGGAGCTAACATGTCATCACAGTTCTGGACTCAAAAGGCCAGAAACCATTGGGTTTTCTCCCTAGCAAAGGTTCAGAAAAGAGGCAAAGCAAGAAGCACAGGGCTAAAGATGGTTTCTCCTGCACATCCGGTCGCCTTTGTCACTAGAGCTTGAGGCTATGTATTATGTTTGACAATGTCCCTCAGCAAAGAGACAAAACTAACACAATGAGTTAAAACCATTAACCAAAAGCACAATCAGAAGGCGAGAGGCCGCCAAGTTTTCCCTTTATAACACAAGGTTTCAATAGCTTGCTCCAGTACTGATTATAGTATTAGAAAACCAGACCCTTATCATAACACTGCAGCAATACCTTAATGAATATTTTGTTGCACACAGTTGGAAATGTCAGCACCCAGGAGCTAGAGGCAGAAGGATCAGAAGTTCAAGGTCATCCATGGTTACAGGAGTTCAAGGCCAGCCTTGGCTACATAAAACCCTGCCTCGATAAATTAATTTTTAAAAGAACAATAAGCTTAGTCAATCTTTTAAATTTCAGAATTTCCTGATTGTTACAGTCACAAATAAGGAATATGGAATAAACACTCACTAAAGAATTGATACTGAAAGGCCAAATCTTTTAAGTTCAGACTCCATTTTAGAGAACCTGACCTAAGTTTGAACTCAGGTAAACCTAGTGTTAGTTTCCAAGTTGCTCCTCTCTAACAAAACCGGAACCTAGCTCCAGCCTCTAGGCTAATCCCCAACAAGACCATCATCTCCAGGTTATTCCCCCAACAAACCTGTACCCCCAGGTTACAAGCCCACCCCCTGCCTAATGACCACCAATGCAAAGGAGAGCAGAAGTTAAGTTTATGATATGACTCCCAACAGCAGACAATTCTGTTAAAGGCCACAGTAGCTCTCCAATTAGATGCTTACATACTTATTATCCCCAGTTGCTGCTTCCTATAAAGCCTTGCCCCATAAATATTCAGGGCTCCTCCACCACCAAAACCATCCTGCGGTGGTGTGGGGGATGGGGAGCGAGCTAGCTCAAATAGAATAAAGACCCTGCTGTGAATTGCATCAGATCAGCTCCTGTCTGTTTTGGGAGGGGGATCACTAACTAGCATTTCCCTGGCACTACAATATAATTTTGGAAGTAAAATCACCTACCTTTGGGGGATGGTTTTAAAAAGTTAGCTCAGAGGTTGGAGAGACAGCTCAGGTTACAAACAGCTGTTTTTCTGGAGGACCCAGGTTCGGTTCCCATCACCCATACATGGTGACTTAAAACTACACATAACTCCAGTTCCAGGGGATGTCCTCTTCCGACCTCTGCAGGCACCAGGGACACACATAGTGCAGACATACATGCAGGCAAAAATACATATAACAAAACTAAAAGAAAAATCGGTTTGCTGTCTCAGACACAAGTATGAAAACTATTGGTGAAAACAGTTCTCTAGAAGCTATTGTGGTTGGTTGGCTGGGCTCACATCTGTGACTCATCTCGGAGACATCTGCTGTCTGCAAAGCCCCAGCTCCTGTTTGCAGTAGCCTAGCAGAGTGGCCCCTTCCCTCCAGGGCAGGCGAGTCTTTTGTGTTCCCTTTGACCCAACCTCTAGTGATCCTTCCCTTCTCCCCCGTCCTTTTCTTCATCCTAGCCTGGTCAAAGGGGAGTGAGGTAAAGGAGCCCCTCACCCCTGGAGCATGTGTATACTTTAAAGGCTTCCCTGGGCTGCCAACAGCCAGATCTCATGAAGATGTCCTGTAGCAATTCATTGTCTTCCACAGGCTGAGATGTAAAATTTAACTCTCAAGATCTCTGCTTCACCCGACGCCTTTTGGAAAGCCCTTCCCTGCCTTGCCCACTCACCCCTCTTCTAAGTAGACTCACTATTCCAGGGATCTTTTATTTTTCTCAGACTCCACTCTGGAATTTCTCCTCCCCCTGTGGGGAGGAGCTTAACAGGATACAGAGAGGACGAGACACTGTGAGGACCCATACCCTAATCACCTGTGGTATTTTGAGCCTCAGTTTCTTGAGAGCTAAGCATGTTTTCAGTCCAAGAATGTTTTAAGGACTGGTCGGTGCATATAGAGCCCTGAGTGTTTCAGAAGGGCTCAGATGGTATTAAAACATTTAACATGTGGGATAAAGAGATGCCTCAGGGGGTAAAGTGCTTGCAGCTCAGATGTTAAGGACCAGAGTTCAAATTCCCAGAACTCCTATAATAGCCCATACTCCTGGGACAAGATAGGAGGAGGAGACAGGAGAAGAGTCCCAGGAAGCTCAAGGGCTTACCTGGAGTTTTAATGGCAAATGAGAAAGCCTGCTTCCAGCAAGGCAGAAGGTGAAGACTTATCATCGAGGTCCTCTAATGGTCTCACAAACTGTGGCACATGCTGCCCACACTCACACACACAAACACTCCCACACATACACACATGCATGCACAAAGAATTTCTTTAGATTTAGGTACCCTGGGTTCATGAAATTAACTGCATTGCCATCCAGAGCAAGCACAACCACCACCTCTCTCTATGCTGATAAGAGCATTTACCACACTCACTTAAGGACCTGAGTCCACACCCCTACACCTTTATGTAAGAAGCCAGGGGTGGAAGGTATGCCTGGGCTGTGGATGGGAGTGAAGACAAGAGGATGCTAGCTTAGGTCCAGGCTCACTGAGAGGCCAGCGCTCAAGGAAATCAGACGAAACATGAGAGACAAGACACTGGATGTCCTCCTCTGACTTCTTTGTTCCCTCCCTCCTTCTCAAGTCAAAAAGGATGTCCAAAAAGGAGGCCAAGAATCCTTTTCAAGCCGGAGAAATTTAAGACAAGAGGAAAGTTGCTACACAGATACCACGAAAGACACTGTTACCAGAGAGATATTTTCCAGAATCTAGCATCTAGCAACACCCGGTAAGATTTTAAATATACCAGACAGACCAGTTTTCCCTCCTGACCTGGACATGCTGATGGGCTTAGCACTCACCTTTGATTTGATTTCTACTTCTACACTTGTGGCCATCTTGCTCATCTGCCCTCAGGAAGCAACAAGTGTCTCTGAGCTCCAACCTACCCTGTCTCTGGGGGACTCTGGTTTACTCTGACTGACCCTGCATTTCCTGGTTTGTAATCTTCTACAACCAAATGAAACTCTGTTGCTTTTATCTGAGCTCACCTGTATCTCCTGGATTCCAGAACCTACTAACTACCTTAGTGTGACTAAATTAGACAAGAAAGAAGATGCCGAAGACTGACAGGGCACAGGGAGAGAGAAAAGAAATCCCTAGGGTATCTGGCCAAAATCTAGAAACTATACCACCACTGATGAAAATCAAACTGCCTACAGAGATAGCGCTCATCTTCCCAAACACTTCTTGAATAAGGACATTAAAGCAGACTCCGGCTGCAGCCAGCATATGTATGACCTTGACCTTTAGCCCCATTTGCCTCTTCTCATCCATGAGTCCAAACACACCTGAGAAAGGGGCCTTATTTTATTTTTATAAGTGTGGGTGTTTTGTCTGCTTGAATTTCTGTACCACACACATGCCCTGTGGCCATGGAGGCAGAAGAGGGTCTCAGATGCCCTGGCACTGGGGTTCCAGCCGGTTTTGAGAGACCCGAGTGAGTGGCCAGAATCAAACCTGGATCCACTGAGCCATTATCCCCACAGCCCCGGTTTCATTTGTAGAGGAAATTCTTTAAGAACAAGTAAACTGCAGGGCACTGTGGCCTGCCTTTAATTCTCTATGAGTCTGAAGCCAGCCTTTTCTACATAGTGAGTTCTAGGCCACCCAGGACCTTTTCCCAAAACAAAGCACTCACAAACAAAACCAAGCAAACCAGTTAATATTTAATGACAATTTGTAAACTTTCATTTTTAAACTCTGCTTAATCTTAATTGTAGACAAATATGTTGTGAAAATTAAAATAAATAAACTGTGTAATCTTTAAGCCTCACTGTAGAACTCCTACTTTGGACCTTATAAGCCACCAGGTCATGTATGCCATCATTGCAAAAACACCCCGGAGCCATTCTCTGGAGAAGCCCGTACCCTTATCTCATATGTGACATCTCCTAGTGGCCCTCTCTAAATGCCTCCACTTCTATTTAAAGTGTGTCCTAACTCTGTGTCTCCATAATAAGCTAACCTTCCCTCACTCTGAACGTCTTCTCTGTTGTACAAAGGATTTTGAGCTGTAACTGGTCCCTAAGGGAATGGAACATCTCCCACAAACTGGTGGCTGCTCTGGGCTGAAGCTTCCCACATCAGCACTGGTACCTCATGTACTCCATAGAATCATATCCATGGCAGGAAAAACATTGTCTTCCTCTACCCTTCCCAAAGCCAGACTCCTATGACAAACTGCAGACAAACAAGGGGACCATGCAAATGTATCTGATGCAAAATTTACACATCAGTCTTCATAATGTACTGAAGGCCTGCATCAATAAAGCTAAATTTCTCTTGAGACAGGGCCTTGTATAACTCAGGATGGCCTTGAACTTGCTATATAAATAAAGCTGGACTTGAATCCTGATGCCTTTGCCTCAACTGTCTAAGTTCTGGGGTTGTGGAAGCAGAGTGTTTTCATACTAGGCTTCATGAAGAGTAGAAAGCTACAGAGAACGCAACAAGACAAAGGGGTACACATAGTGTAATGATCACAGTGTGGTGTTCACTGAACGTGGCACACACAGTAATAAACTGTAATAAACTAGAGACAGCAGGACCTACTCCACGGCCTTGTAGCAGGGGACCTCTTACAGGGAAAAGGTGGTGGGAAGGTAAGATTTTATCCTTTCTTTCTTAAATTTCTTCAATTCGAGATACGTCATCATACACTGGGAACCACATTTGGAGGCAGCCTGTCTCAGCCCCCAATATCACAGAGTGTTTGCACTTTCATCGGCTTATTTCACTTTGTATCTTTAAAGGTTCATCCATCCCTTCCAGGATTTGGGAGGTATAGACAGGCAGATTTCTGAATTTGAAGCCCATCTGGTCTATAAAGCAAGTTCTAGGTCAGCCAAGGCTGTCTCGTGTGTGTGTGTGTGTGTGTGTGTGTGTGTGTGTGTGTTCGTGTGTGTGTGTGTATTCGTGTGTGTGTGTGAACATATGTATAAAAAAGTTTTATCTGTTTTATAGCTTGTACTAGAATTGTCCTCCTTTTCAAGGATGCATGATGCTCCACTGTGCATACACATTTTGTCTATGTGTGAATGGGCAGTTAAGCGACTTCTGCTTGGCGACTGTCAGCAACACTACCAATATACATAATACATAATCGAAAGAGGTTGGCTCAGCCCCTCACAGAAGGCTATGTCCCTGAGCTATAGCAAATGTCCTCTTTACAGAATGACTTCTTCCTTCCCTTGAGTGGGAGACGCTGTCAGGACCCGGTTCACACACTCAGAAGTCCTGTTTG
>JADRCH010000138.1:791616-804128 GCA_019843965.1 Rhynchomys soricoides | reverse complement strand
AACGCTGTCAGGACCCGGTTCACACACTCAGGAGTCCTGTTTGGGAATTCCTGCCCGATTTTTCTATCGCCTGGAAGGACGAACTAGGGCAGTGAAGCAGACGTGATTAAAGAAACAAATTGAGTTTGTAGTAACCACCACAAATTGTCAAGCTAACATACAGAATGATCTAGAAACGCCCGTGGATTACAAACTGCAGAGCAGGCCTACACCTCCATTCACTATGGACCACTCTGCTTCTTCGGGCTCACACTTGTCTAGCTTCCAATCACACCTTTCATGTGCTCTGCATTTAATATTTAGGACCAACAGCAACACATGTGCGTGATTGTAAGCACAGACACCAGTGGGCTCCACTCAGGGCCCTCCTCCCTGCATTGCTCTCATTCTAAGTTATTCCATATTCTGATTCACAGATGTGCCTGTCCTCTGGATTTTCCTCTGAAGCAGTAAGAACACCTTCCTAGTTAGTTCATTACTAAGTTGAAAATTAAGGGTAATCATTTTACATCTGTATGTCAGCCACCATCGATGTTTGAAAAACTATCCTTTAAAGGTTAAGTCACACCCATCCACGAGTTGAGTCCTTGTTTCTCCAGGAGGCCTGTGGAGCAGCAGCCTGGCCAGCCTTGGGAAGCCGGTCAGACAACAGGACTGATAGCCAGACACTGGAGTAACACACCCTGCTGACCTCAAGGGTGGAGGAACCAGACCTACCTGTCCACCCAGCTTTTCCCAGTCTTTACTAACTGCTCTCCCCTTCTCTGTGTAATCACACAGCTCACCGCCAGCAGCCCCACCTTTGGAAGCCAGCCCTGAACTCACTTCAGGGAAGGAAAGGAAACACTCCAGCTAGGAGCCTCTAAGCTCACTGCTTCTCCACTAGGGCCATAGCAGAAGAAAAACTGCTTCCCGAGGCTGGGCAGGCATCCTTTAAGGGTCTTCAAAGCACAGATGAAAAATCTTTTTCATATATAGTTTTCTTGCTAGAGAGAATTAAGTTTTTATCTTCAATACTGATAGTGTTGAGAAGGACCACTTTGGGGACTGGGACATAGCTCAGTGGCACAGACCCTTGCCCAGCATGAATCAGGTCCTGAGAGGAGAGAGAGAGAGAAAATCCAAGGAACAAAGCACGCCCTGCCTTGGCCAGTCTCTTCTTCCAGCATCACATGGTGGTCTCTATCCAGTTCTCTGCCCTGCGCCTCACCTGCCTGTGAGCACACCTAGCAAACCTAGCTTTTGGCCTGGTGGGGTTTACAATCCAATGGGGGACAGGCAGAGAGATAACAACCCAAGACGACCCAGGCCAAAAAGAATGGAAGAGAAGCAGATGCTCATAGAGAGCTTTGGCAAATGAAGGAAAGAAGTAACACAAATCTGTAAGATAAATGTGGTTGCTGTGTATGGCACTGGAAACCACCACCCTCCCCAAAGTGGGGCTTGCTCCCCTCCCGGGAGGTCAGGAGGGACATCCATATTATACAGTGCCATAGGTATTGGAGAGAAGCAACCGTTCTAAGGCTAAGGTGATGCAGAGATTCCAGCTAGCAGCCGCCTGTGAAAGAAGTCCGCCCCCATTCCACCCACAAGCCCCGTGCTGTCAGACTTCCCAGCTTGGGCTTCCTGACTCAAATCTGATTGTTCTCTTCTGGATCTTGTTCTGCTAACTGTTCGGATATAGCATGCATAGTCATCATAGGCCAGGCCCAATGGCAAGCACCATGCACACAGCTCAGTTCATCCACAGGGACCCAACAGGTAGATCTGTCTTACCCACCCACCCCAACTGGAGAGAAGTAGGGGCTGACTCTCAGAGTCAGGCTTCCTGATTCCTGTGTCCCTCTGTGACTTGCCAACTATGCTGTTGGCATCATTTCAACGTAATGACTAATCTGCTTTATCTAAAATTAACTCAAAGTAAACAGATGCCAGCTAAAGTGGGGCAGAGTGTCATCAGAAGTGACACATTTAGCAAAGAGAGCTGTGGCAAACCAGCCTGACTCATACTGACATTATCTGGGGGCTGTAAGGAAAGCTCAAAGGGCACCAATCCTCCGGACATGCCCAGCTCTTCGCAGACCACTAGAGGACTGAGTTTAGGTGTCAGAGAACGAGAAACCTTTGAATCAGAAGTTTGCGATCATGAAAGATTAGCAAGTCATTGGCACAGCTCTAGGATCATTGGCCAGGAAGCACCAATCCTTCGTGCATGTCCATTTGCTTTTTCTTCCCTTCCCAAGAATCAAACAGACAAATTGTAATTGGGCTCATTGTCAGTGGGTCACTGTTATATTCCCAAGACACATGAGTCATTACATTTTGAGAAGACCGAGCGTAAATGGATAGCTGACTTCCCAAGGTCTGTGATTACAGACATATGCCACCTCACTTAAAGTTCTTAGAAGCTTTGAAGGGGGTCCAAATAGCTGGTTAGCACTGGTTCATACTGAAGTCACAGAATGCTAGATAGATGAAACATGCCAACCAGATGTTTATCTCACTATTGTCTTCACACCACATCAATTTAAATTTCCAACAGCCACACTACAGAAAGGAAGAAGTTCAGGTTGCCAATGATTCAGTTAATATTATGGAAAGAGACAGTTAATATGATATGATATAGTATAGTACAATACCTACAGTACCCAGTTGTGGTGGCAAATGCCTTTCATCTCAACACTCAGAAGGCAGAGACAGACAGGTCTCTTGGGAGTTTTAGACCAGCTTGATCTACATCTGGATGACCAGACCAGCCAAAGGTACATAGTGAGAACCATCTTTACAAAGAAAAATAAGATTATCTTAATGAGTCCGAAACAGTAATGCTGGTCCCCAAACTAAGGGAACGAGCTTGGTGATCTGGATTCATTGCTCCTTTCCCACTGGAAACATGTTTGCAAGTCCTTCAAAATGGCAAAACCAACAGGTTTTATCTCACATGCAAATAATATTCACCAGTGGCATCCCAAAGCCTAAGTTCCATTTGACCCCCATGAGAAAGATCTCCGGTACCCATAGGAGGGAGCAAGATGGGGGTGGAGCAGGCTGCTGTGTGATTGCTATTTCTGCCTTACCATCAGTCAATCAACCCGCATAGTGATCAGGACACTGACAGCAGCCATGTCCTCAGTCTCTATGGATTGACAGACAATGTGGCATTCAGGTCCAAAGCAAGGGAGACCTTTTCATATGCAGAACTTTTTTGTTTGTTTGGGGTTTTTTTGTTTTTTGTATTTTGTTTTGTTTTGTTTTCAAGACAGGGTTTCTCTGTATAGCCCTGGCTGTCTTGGAACTCACTATGCAGACCAGGCTGGCCTCGAACTCAGAAATTCACCTGCCTCTGCCTCCCAAGTGCTGGGATTAAAGGCGAGCGCCACCACTGCCCGGCTCATAAGCAGAACTTGATAGAACATATTTGATATCACATTTCTTGTCTGCTAACTACTGGAACACAGATGCCTATGGGGATTGTGTTTTCTTCTCTCGTCATACAGAGATCCTGCAGTGTGAGGTGTTGGAAGGAAATGAAGATAAATGCTGCAGACAAGCACAGAATCAAGGACCTACTCCTAACTGAAGGATGGTTTAAACAAGTCACAGATGGGAAAACTTATTAGCATTTGACACCATCAAAATAGCAAAAAAAAAAACCCAAATAACCCACTGTGTTCAAGTGGCTGTGGAGAAAGGGGAGCTCACACTTGTCGCTGCTGAGAGTAACAATGGTTGTAACCCCCACTGACCACTGCTAGAATTTGGACGGTCCATGTGCCCCTAACAGCCTGTGTGTTGAAGACATGGTCCCCAGCAAGCAGATGCAGGTTAGGAGGGGGGCCTATGGGAGAGCCTTAGACGGTTCTCGGTTCATCTGTGAGGAGACTATGGGACCCCAGACTTCCCCCTTTCTCTGCTATTTCTTGGTCATGGGGTAAACAGTCCATGCTACCCTGAACTCCCTGCTGCTGCCATCTGGGGGTCCCATGACGACCAAGAGCAGTGGCTCAAGTCCATCCTAAATTGAGCTTCTAGAACAGAACCTTCTTCCGAGATGGTCTCCCAGGTGTCTTACAGGACAGAAAGCTGGCTTGAGAAGAATGAGAAGAATGATTTAGGGGCTGGAGAGATAGCTCAGTGATTTAGAAAACCTGGTGAGGACCCAGGTTCCATTTCCAGCACCCACGTGGTGATTCACAACTATCCCTAACTCCAATCCCTCTTCTGATGACTGTGGTTCAGAACCATCACACATGTGGTGCATAGAAAGAGATACATGCAGGCAAAATTTTCATACACATAAACCTAAAAAAAAAATTGTTTTTAAAGAACAATTTAATAATTACAAAACTAGCTTTAAGTACTCCATACCTAAACTCTTCCCCATAGATACAGATGCACAAACACAAAATGTCAGACTCAAAAGATAGCCGCTTTTGGTTTAAGTAAAATGGCCACGCTGGTCTCCTGCTGCCACTGCAACCACAAACAGTTACTTAAAACAACAGCCTTGGAGTTCTGAGGGTCACAAATCCAAAATGCATCTTAGAGGGTTCAAGTCCAAGGCTGGCTCCTCCAGAAGGCCCTTGGGACCACCTTTAGTGCCTATTTGGTAACTGGCCCCAGACTTCCTGTCTCAGGGCCTCACAACACACCAACCTCTGCTCCCTTTCTCAGTGAGTGCTCTGGCTAGGCCTGCCCTTCGGTTCCCCTTCTAGTAAGGGCACCTGTGGTTGACTACATCAGGTCCTCCTGGACAGCACACCACAGGCCCTCCATCTGCCCATCCTTAGCCACCAAGTCACCTTCAGCTGCAGGCTAACAAACAAACAGATTCAGGACCTTAGGCTCTGCATATCTTTGGCTCAGCTGCAAATAATTAGAAGTGAGTCTTCATCAGTAGTGGACTGGTTAAATAAATTAAGATAAATTCCTATAACAAGATATCATTGTTCTCATAACAATGAGAAACTCATTATGAATTAAAGAAAAAGTTCTCCAAAATGCAACATTCACTGAAAAGAGCCAGGCGCAGGTCAGAGAAAGAAATGCAACACAAATAATCGGCTTTATTCCTATTAAAGTGTGTCAGGTTAGAAGGTAATAGATAGGAATGGAGTGAAGACATATTTAAATGACTTTTCACTAAACACTCCTTCATAATTTTGTTTTGTTTTCGAACCTTGTAACTGTAGCGCTTATCCAAAAACCTAGAAAACAAGGTCTAAAAAGAGGAAAAAGAAATCCAAAAGGGAAAATAGAGACAGATGGAGAATCCGGGGCACAGGCTGGAGAGATGGCTCAGCAGTTAGAGCACTGACTGCTCTTCCAGAGGACCTGAGTTCAATTCACAGCAACCACATGGTGGCTCACAACCATCTGTAATGGAATAAGATGCCCTCTTCTGTGTGTCTGAAGACAATGGCAGTGTACTCATTAAATGAATGAATGAATGAATGAACGAACGAATGCAGGCTGGGTCTCCCAAAGCAAAAGCCACAGATGGTGGCTGGGGCTTTAGCACAATGGGAGCAGTCACCAACATGCAAGAGGCTATAGCTCTGATGTTCAGCACCATATACACACACAGTCCAAACCAAAACCATACTAGGGCATACTGGGTTCCAGTGCAGTGTAAACAATTACCACAAAACAGCAGTCTGCCCTACAAACAGTTGCCATCAAAGGAGTTCTGTGGAACAGGTACCCAAAAGGAAATATGGGTGAAAGGCTCGAATGGGCATTTGGTGTAAATACATTCAAGTAGCCTATAAAAATACATTTTAAAACTTAATAGCATTAGTTATTGTGGGAAGTATAATGAGACACATCTGCTTTGAAGGGAAAGGCTGGAGCAAACACCAGCAAGCATGGAGAGCAGCTGTGCTGAGGCCCTGCCAGTGCAACGCCTAGAGGTGCATGTACCTGGGTAAACTCTGCCATTTGGCAGGGCACTCTACTCCCAAGCATATGCCAGCTGAAATGCACAGGTGTAGGGAAAAGGGAACCATCATTCACAGTCAGTGGGATTGCAAACTGGTACAGCCACTCCCGAAATCAGTGTGGAGAATTCCCAAAAAGCTAAACTTATATCTACCAAATGAGCCAGCTATCCCACTCCTTGTTATGTGCTCAGAGGACTCAACATCCTACCCCACAGATGCTTGCTCAGCCATGTTCACTGCTGCTCTATTCACAATAGCTGAGTGCCTTAGTAGGTAGGGTTTTATTGCTGTGAAGAGACACCATGACCAAGACAACTCTTATTAAAGCAAACATTTCATTGGGGATGGCCTACAGTTTCGGAGGTTCAGTTCATTTTCATCATGGTGGGAGCATGGCATCGTGCAGGCAAGAGTTCTACATCTTGACCTGAAGGCAGCCAGGGGGAGACTGAAACAGAGTTTCACTGGACAGAGTTTGTGCCTAGGAGACCTCAAAACCTGCCTCCACAGTGACACCCTTCCTCCAATGAGGTCACACCCACTCCAACAAGTCCACACCTCCTAATAGCCAAGCATTCAAATACCACCAAATACCACCCCCTGTGAGCCAAGCATTCAAAAACATGAGACTATGTGGACCAAACCTATCCAAACCACTGCACTGGGAAATGGAAACAAACAAAATTTCCTTTAGCCAGCGAATGGATAATGAAAACGGGGTATATACGCACTATGAGATATGACTCCCTTGTAAAGAAAAATCATGAAATTTCCAGGTAAACAGGTGGAACTAGAAAGGATCATATTGAGCAAGGTATCCTGAACCCAGAAAGACAAATGTGGCTTGTTCTCTCTCATTGGAGGATTGTAGTTCCAAATCGTCAGATGTGAGTAGCTTGCAGTAACTACAGAAATCAGGGAAGTAAAAGATCATTGCTGTGGTGGGGGTGGGGGAGCAACAGAGAAAATCGAGGGTACCAGAGATCTGATCAGGGAATAGGAAAGGGAGGCTCTGTAGGGTGTAAAGAGGGAAATAAACATAAAATAAGAACAAGGATGTGGAAGGGTAAATAACAGTAAGGATGTCTGAAAAAGTCATAAGGAGCCATACTATTAACTGTCTACGTAAGCCAAAAACTGTAATATACTTATATGTATAAATATATTTATATAGTTTAAATGTAATTTTCTCATATGGGTCAACAATGCTCCCTCCAGACGCCAAAAACCACCTAACAAAAATCCCAATACCAGACATAAGAAATCCTCTTTTGACATACTGGTCCTGGTTGTCCAAGGGACTCCCATAACAGTACCGGGTACTGCTACTGCTCTTGGTTGCTCCTCCTCCATTCTCCCTGTAGAGGTGGAAGGTAAGTCCCTGTTGCTGAAGGCACCAAGCACTTCAGATACCTAGCCCAGAAGCCCCTGAGCTGGAACTGATTTGAAAGCCCCCTCCCTAAGGGCCAGCTCTTATGGCACCAGAAGGCACCATGCAAGCTTCCAAAAGAGAAAAGTAATCAACCACAGTCCTACCAAGTGATGACACCTATGAACCACAATGACTGACATGGAACCATAACCCTAAGGATGCAGTTGCATTAACATTTTTAAGCTGAATGATCACATGTATTAGTTAGCTTTCTGTTACTGTGATAAGCACGGTGATCAAAAGCAACCTGGGGGAGAATAGAGCTCATTTTGTTTACACTTCCACAACACAGTCCATCACACTGGAGAAAGTATAGGCAGCGGTCAAGAGGCAGGAACTGAAGCAGAGGCCATGGAGGAGTGCGGCTTACTGTCTTACTCCTCATGGCTTCCTCAGCCTACTTTCTTATACCATCCAGGACCCTCCTGATCCAGGGGACACTAGCCACAGTGGGCTTCATCATTAATCAAGAACTTGCCCTACAGACCTGTCCACAAGCCAATCTGATAGAGGCATTCCTCAACTAATGTTCTCTTTTCCCAGATGGTGCTAACATGTGGTAAGTTGACCAAAAACCTGACCAACGTACATGGATGTGACCAATTTTCAAATTTTCACTCAACAGTGTTTGTAGGATTTGTATATTCTATTGTAGACACTCATGTCAATAAAAGATATATACACTGACTTTAGCCAGGCAGTGGTGGTACATAACTTTAATCCCAGCACTTGGAGGTAGAGGCAGGCAGATCTCTGAGTTGAAGGCCAGCCTGGACTACATAGTGAGTTCCAGGACAGCCAGAGCTACACAGAGAAACCCTGTCTTGAAAAACCAAATAATAATAATAATTATTATCATCAATAATAATAACTGACTCCTAAGAAAGAGCAATTCACTCAGAGAGCAACACTCTAACATGGGCCGATTTTGTTCACCAGAGAATTTGTATAATTCCAAATAAGCAATTCAAGTGGGTCATCTCTCACTGACCATGTCTGTTAGGTCATTTTACTGCTTTGTCTACCTTCCACAGTTCTGGGCATGGAATTGAGTGTTCTACCCTGGCTACATCACCAATCTGTACATTTATAGTGGGGGGGGGGGAGGCGGTCCATACATGTCACAGCATACACAGGAGGTCAGAGGACAGCTTTGGAGAGTGGTTTCTCTCCTACCACAGTAGAAGGCACAGTGGCACAGTGGCACCTATATTCCTAGCACTGGAGAAGGAGAGACAGGAGCATTAGAAACTCAAAATCATTCTTGGCTACATACAGAGTTCAAGGCCAGCCAGACATCCATGAGTCCCAGTCTCAAAGAAGAAAGTGTCCCTGTCCTAAGGACATTTCTCATAGAAGAAACTGATCACAGCATGTCAGAGAAAAAAAATACAAAACGAAACCAAAACATGTAGAAGCAACCAAGGAGACAGATCAACTTTGGGACAGAGATTAAGAGAGGGTAAGCTGCTGCAGAAAGGTTCTAGGAAATGGTGGCCTCCATGAGAAGTCCGTTTGTTTACATTTATTTTTATCTGATGTGAATGTTAAGCCTGCATATATTTGAGTGCACTGTATGTGTACAGGAGCCTGTAGAGACCAGAAGAGGGCGCTGTGGAACCTCATGGAATTAGAGTTAACGAGACAGTTGTGAGCCACCACATCCATGCTTGGTACGAACTAGGTACGCTGCAAGAGCCATTTATTTCTGCAGCCCCAGGAGAGGTTGTAAAGGAGGAACAAGTGGATGGGTGGGTAGGTGCTAGGAACATGACAAGACAGGATTCTGGTCAACCTGTAAAGGCTCAGGGATACAAGTAAGAGAATGGGCGCCTGGATCTTGAGAAAGGCTTGATCCTTGGTTTCATGGAAAAGTCGCCAAAAGGTCTGCAGTGTCCTAAGGCTTCTAACTTCTCACCCAGCCACGCATACACCCTACCTCGGTTGGGCCTTGTTTAGTGAGAGAGTTCTTGCACCTGAAATCACTGAGTCATTCAGGGCTTCCTTGGAAGCAGCTGGAAAGCACGAGCCCCTCCTTGAATCTGGTTGGCTGCTTCGAAGGAGACAAGTCGTAACAGTGTTTCCCTGGCCCAGTGATGCCAAGGACAACCAAATTAGCAGGAAGCAGACGCTGTCAGGGACCAGCTGGGTGACACAGTTTCAACCACGGAGTCTCTCTGTCCCTTTCTGTGGCTGGCTGGACATCACAGGTCAGGACTGCTTTGAATCTTAGTGTTTTGATGGGGATTTGTAAAATAAGGCTGTTTAAACGTGTTGCTTTAAAAATTGTTTTTTAAAAAGTTTTTAATTTGATTTATACAAGCATTTCCTTCTTAATAAGGTTTGAATTGCAACCTAAATGAAATAATTGGTATTCTTTAGGGACTAAGAGAATTTAAGAAAAAAAAAAATAACCACACAGATTTGGTAAATGATTCCTATACTCAAGTAAGAAATGACTTTTAAATTCCCATCCGCCTCCCAGATGATGAACGAGCAAGCACTCCATGCTAATGCTAGGGTTTTGTTAGATCTTCTGACCTGGTGGTCCCTTGATCCAGAGAAGAAGATGAGTTATTTCCTTGATCATACCAGATAAAGCAAGACTCTTAAAGCATCCACTTAGATTAGCCAGGACAGTGGAACGCTCAAGGTATTTGTGTAACTAATCTGACATTTAGAAGCACCTGACTTAAACGAATTTTGCCCAAGAGGAACGTGAAGTTTACCAGGAGCACAGCCCCTCCTGCTGTAGAGTTAAACAGCTCTCTCTCTTTTTGTAAGCACATTACCCTCAGAGAAATAAAACTAAACTATCATCCATTCCATAAATATTTTTTTTAAGGCCCCTGGGACAAAATGATAAAGGCGGCAAGCAGGATCCTGCCCTCTTTAGCCTATTCAACGTGGTAGGAAAGTTAGTTTTTTTAATTAACAAAATAATTAAATTGTGGTTATTGCTAGGAAAAGCAGGAAGTGCAGAGGCAGGAGAAGCATTGGGGAGGTGGCACCTCTACGGCAGACGTTCAGGGAAGGAGTGGATGAGGAAGGATACTTACGAAGAGACTGGGAAGATAGGAGGGTTCCTTCCCACTGGAGCAGAAGGGAGGACTCTCCGGGTAGCCCAAAGGACATCTGTGCTGGGAAAAAACTGAACAAGCAGAATAGATCTACGATCCAAAGTGTGCTATGTGTGGGCAGCTAGTTCATAATAAGAACCTTAGAGGGCTTTGGGGGGAAGGGAGGCACTGCAGAAATCAGTAGTACAGTCATGGTCGTATGAGATGGTACTGATGCCAGCAGGGGATATGAGGGGTACGGGGGGGGGGGGGGACACATATCAGCAGTGGAATAGACAGACGTGCTGGTGACAAGGGTATGTGCGAGGGCTGCTGTGGTAATAAGAATCCAAGATGACTCCAACTTCAGGCTGGAGTGACAAGTGGACAAGCAGGTTTGGAGAAAGGAGTCACTCCCCTAGTGTGTGATGCCTAGCCCCTTAGTAAATTCAGCCATTTTCATTTGTTTTGAGTTTGAGGTTTTTGTTTTGTTTTGTTTTGTTTTGCTTTGCTTTGCTTTTTTTGAGACAGGGTCTGCTATATCCTTGACTGGCCTTGAACTCACCAAGTCACCCAAATGACCCTGAGCATTTGGTCCTCCTCCCTCCCCCACCTGAGTGTTGGGATTACAGGCCTATGTCACATCCATGGCCTTTGAAGCCTGGCCTAGTTCAGGATGCATTGTATTTGTGTATAGGAAAAGAAAATATACAGTAGATAGAATTACATAAATTTTCTCTTCATGTAATATTACACACACACACACAAAGAAAATGAAACAGCCTGTGTGTCATTCACCTGACTCATACTCCGAGCACAGTATTTGTAATTAACCCAAGTATGTAGGGAGTGGAAGCTGGAGGGAGGGGCTTATCTTGCTCCATTTGATAAACAAATTCAGTTTTTGCCTCTGATAATTATGAAAGGGTTATATTTAGATTGTTGGTTTCCTCGGCTCGTCAGTTTGTTCTAAATGAATCTCAGACTCCCAAATCCACTCCTGGTTTTACATATTATCGAAGAGGTGGAACTGCTGGAATTAAATGAGGTTTGTTTTTGTTTATTTTAGGACAGAGTCTCACTATCTAGCCTGGCCTGGAACTCACAGACATCAACTTGCCTCCCCAGGGCTGGGATCAAAAGCATGCACAACAAGAAGTTTAAATGACTTTTTTAAAAGGCACACATTCCCCACATGATTTTTGTGTACAGGTTATCTGCTTGATAGTTAGTTTACAAAGAAAGTAATTAGAGGTAAATGTGCAAGCCCAGACTCCAAGCCACCCCAGCAGCCAAGGTCATGAGCTGATTTTATTTGCCCTTTCCCTGGGGGAATCATTTCTTGGCTCATTACCTTGCTGTTATTCTGTAGCTCAGCGGAAGCCCCCACCATCCTTTGCTTAGTGCCAGAGTTTAAGCTAGCTGTGGGGTCTAAGAGGTTTGTGTTTATTAGATTTTAATGACTCAACTAACAGGGGTCATTACTAAAAGTAATAGGAAGCTAAGACTGTGGAAATTATTGGACTAACGGGTTATTTCTAGTAGTTCCTTAGCATTGCCCGTTCATATACAACTAATTCTTAAAAGTAATTAAGAAGGATCCTTCCTCTTAACCAACTTACTAACGCTCCATAAAATGACTCCTGTGTTATTGAAACCCCTCAGTAGCAGAAGGAAGGAATAGTATATACACCGGGCTTCAAATGTGCTCCATAATCCCGGCCTAACAACCTGAGGTTGCTATAACACTAGTTAGCATCATATCTAGCATGCTTCTATTACCTCTGAAAGAATCAACCTTTTCCTGTCTTGGATGAGAACTTGTTGGATACAAACACTGACACTGAAAGAGACCTTAGAGATCCGACTGTCCTTTAATTATTAACTGACCACGGTTTGAAATGATTCAAAACGGTGTCTATTAGGTTGTGAAAGATCTCCTAAGGTGGTGATTTCTGAGTTATATAAAATTAATACAAACACACTCTAGGATGTATGAAAGGAATCTCATTATTATATGGGTATAAGTAACTTGGTGTGTGTTTTTTCTTTCTTTCTTTCTTTTTTTTTTTTTTTTTT
>JADRCH010000138.1:727780-791516 GCA_019843965.1 Rhynchomys soricoides | reverse complement strand
GTGTGTGTGTGTGTTTTCTGCTTTAAATCTAATGGGATGGAGAGCAAAAGTGAAGTCCTGGATATAATAACTGCATTAACCAGGTATGGTGGCACATATCTTTGGTTGAAGCACCTGGGAAGCAGAGGTAGGTATCTCTGAGTTCCAGGGCAGCCAAGAGTACATAGTGAGACCCTGTCTCAGATTTTAAAAGGACTTTTCCATGTGTCTATGTGTATGGTATATATGGGAGTGTGCAGAATTGTAAGTGTGAGCACACATGCTGTGTGGGTGCATGTGTGCGCCCTTGGATGCCTAAAGTTGATGTTGCAAATCCTCATCAGTCATTTTCTCTTCTTCTCGGAGGCAGAGGCTCTCAATCAAACCCAGAACTTGCCCAGATAGCTCGTCACCATGCTCTGGGGACCTCATCACTGCCTTCTCAGGCTGGGATTACAGGCTGGCCACCATGCCTGCCCAGCATTTATGTGGGTTCTCAGGAATGGAATTTAGGTCCTCAGGCTTGCAAGGCAAGCATTTTAATAACAAGATACCCACCTACCCCGCTTCCCCAGATAACATTTCTTATTCTGCTTTCAAAGCCTTCCTGTTCAGTTTTCCAGGTTCACCTGTTTTCCCTCTACCCAAGCAACTTTGTCTCCTCTTGCTGTTATCTACATCATCAGTTTTTGCTCTGCTGCTGGACCCCTTCTTTCCCATGTTTACGGCCTATGTACTAGGGGAATCATCTCTCCTCATTCTTAGCCGCATTGTTGTGCAAGCCAACTACTGCATGCTTTGTCTTGGAAGCCTATCTTTCCTTCTCCACTTTCAGACCATGGGAGGTTTCAGTAGTTCTCCAGTGGGTCTCTGGGATGATGCACTCTTCGGATGACCCATGAGGCACTGTGCTGTGTGTTTAACTCCCAGTTCCTACAGGGGCTGCAACACAGTAGGAACCAGAAAAGAGAACTGATAAAAGCTTCAAGCGCTGAAGGTTTTGAAGTTCACAGTGCACACCTTTAAACAGTATCGCATACTTACGGAAATAAGGCTGTGTCTAGGAGGTGTTTACTTCACAGCTAAGGATGCAGCTATGTTGTTAGAAGGCTTGTCTATAAGCCACCAAATCCATGCTCTACCTTTAGCACCACATGGGGCTGGCAAAGGCCTAGAACCACAGCATTCTGAAGGATCAGAAGTTCAAAGTTATCCTTTGTTACATAGTGAATATGAAACCAGCCTGGAATACATGAGACCACACACACACACACACACACACACACACAGCCTGGCATCAGACTGGAATGAGACTAAACTCCTGGCATTGCCTTATGTTCATTTTTTTCCAGCAGGTTGAATAAAGTGTACAAACCATTGAGTTTTAAACACAAATGATAGATGTTGCATAAAAATCCTACCAAGGCAAGCAACTGTAACACCCAACTGGTAGGCTTTCTAGTCAGCAAGTAAGTTAAAAGAAAGGGAGAAAGCCTTTACATTTTCTTGTTAGTATGAAATTAGTTTTTTATGTGTTTCTCTCTCTCTCTCTCTCTCTCTCTCTCTCTCTCTCTCTCTCTCTGTGTGTGTGTATGTGTGTGTGTATGTGAATCTTCCCTAAGGAACATGGGATTTAATTTTATTTTAGAAATTATGCAAAAAAAAAAAGACAATTCAATTTATTTTTTAGTATCAAACTGAATCTTATCAAGGTTTAAGCTCTTTCAAGTCACTAAGTCAAACAGTGTATTTGTTTTAAGAACAAAGGAGGCAATAAAATAGGGTGGGGAGGAGGAAAGGGGAGCCTAGGTCAAAGTCCCTGGAAAGGTTGGGAAAAACAACCAACAGACAGGAGAGTTCCAGGACCTCTCAGTTCTAGCAACTATAAAGCACACATCCTCGGCCACATAGCAAACACAATTTTGTAGCCCGTCATGGCAGGCCATGCCTTTAATCCTAGCACTCCATAAGCAGAGGCAGGTGGACCTGTAAATTTGAGGCCAGCCTGGTCTATACAGTGATTTGCAAGCTAGCCAGAGAAATAGCGAGACCCTGTTTCAATCAAAACAAAATGAAGGACAACGTTGTAACCCCAGCACTTTCAGAATGCTGAGGCATGAAGATTCTGAGCCACTGGTTCAGGAGGCTGGGTCAAGAAGCTTGCCATGAACTCAAAGTCAGCCTGGGCTGCAGGAGACAAACGAAATTTAAGAGTATTTTAAAAACAAAACAAAAACCAGGGCTAATGAGATGATTTCATGCATACAATGCTTGCAGTAAGTATGAGAGCCAAGTTTGATGCCCAGACCTTACATAAAATATCAAGTGTGGTGGTGTGATTTGGAGTTTCAGCCCTAGGGAGCTGGAGACAGGATCATCTCTGGTGTTCTAGCTAGCCGGTTTGCCTAGCCTCCTTCACTAGAGCTCTTGGGCAGGCAAGGTGGGAACCTGAAGACTTGGTTCAAATAGCATGAGCACTGACTGCTCTTCCAATGGACCCAGCACCCACATGCCCACTCACAACCTGCTATAACTCTAGGTCAAGGGGATTTGGTTCTCTCTTCTGGCCCCTGTAGAGGTGCACAGACATACATGTAGGCAAAACACACTCACTTACACACACACATATTTAAAAATGGCAAGAAATGACACCAGAGCTTGCTCTCTGGGCTCCACACAAACGTGCACACACTTGCACATGTACCTGTATGACACCTGCACACATGTGCACAAACACATGTAACTGCACCAGTAGCCAAGCAACAAAGAACATGGGAATTTAAAACGTTTGTATCTTATGCTGGGAAGAAGCACATGAATTATATATAGCACAGACTTTAGGGGTAAGGTTTAAGGGAGGCAAGATCGCATAAATACAAGGCCCAGGCTCCTTGCAGGTTCACTAAGACACAGGAAGCATTATTAGCCATTAGTGAGCCCACCACTAGTCAGGGCGTCAGCAGTGCTCTGTGGAATCTGAGGATCATCCAGCCGCGGGTTCGAGACCTGGCCTAGCTGGCTCGGCCTCTGCTCGCACCCCAGGCCCAAGCCCGCCGCTTACTGTGGTGCTCCATGGTCAGCTGCTCCCGGGGCCCCTCGGGCCCAGCCCTGGCGGTGCCGCCCTCCTAACGCCTGTCCTCGGCGGGCGTCTCTCGGGTTGCCCTGACAACCGGGAACGGGGACGGGCGGGCGGGGCCCGGCGGACGGCGAGAGGGAGGGACCAAAAAGTGACGTGGAACGCAGAGCGGCGCACGGGCGGGAGTGGCGCAGGGGGTCGGGACTAGGGAGCGCGGTGGCTTCAGCAGAGCCGCGCCCCGAGCTCGGGAAGGCGCTGTCAGCTTCTGTAGGGATCTCGCGAACGTCGGCCGGGCTCGGGAACCTTCCGCCCGGGCTCTGTGAGGCCTCGGCGGCCGCGGCTGCAGGTAACGGCAGGGCAGGCTACGGGGGAAAGGGGAGGCCGCGCACCTGTTGCAGCCCCGCCCGACCAGGCACAGCTGAGAGTGAGGGCGTCTCCAGCTCCGGAAGGAGAACCGGAGCTCCAGGCTGAGATCTTCTGGACCCTGGTGGGTTAAGTCTAGGATGACCCGAGACGCCCAAGAGAGTCAGAACTGATCCTGCTCCAGCCCGAGGACCCGGCCATTGCACCACCGTAACCCCAACTAGAGTCAGGGTTACCCCTGCATCTGGTGTCGGCCCAGGTCAGGGTCCCGATGACCCCCGAGATGCCCGGGTGAGAGTCAGGATAGACCCTGTTCCTGTTGAAGGACCCAGCTTTTGCCCATCACTACCCTCTCTCCAGGGTGAGGGTCTATTGCTCCAGGATGTTCCCCAAGTCATGGCCCAGACCCGGCCCTTGCGTGTGGCAGCTCTTTTCCAGGATGGGTTCCCCGCACCAGGATGTTACCCTAGATCAAGGCTAGAACGACCCTAAGACTCCGGGTTTGGGTGCCCTCAGCTCCTCCTGGAGGACTCGTCTTTGCACACGTTTCAGAGTGGGGTGTCCAACTCCGTTGGCGTTTGCCTAGGTTGGAGTGTGAAAGCTGCGCCTGCCTCTGTAGTAGGCCAAGTCTGTCTCCTGAAATTCTGGGCAATTCCTCCCTAGTTCTGCTCTGTCATCTCCACTGTCACCTATCATATTTCAGGCCGTGGGCCCTGCGTGGGATCTTGGTAATTGGTTTAGTTTGGTGTGTGTGTGTTAATACTCCTGTTTTCCTGTTGCTTTAGGGGTGAGGGGGGAGTCACTGAGGCAGCCAAATTGTGTAGGATACTGGTTTCAAAGACCCTGATCCAGGTTTTGCTTTAAGAAAGGTGTGAGGGAAAAACAAATCACGAGGAATTTTTATCTGGTCTGCTGTGGCATTTTTAAACCACCCTAAAGAGTGTCATGGGTTAAGGAGGAAAGGAAGGAAAAATCAGAAGGAAGGAAGAAAAATGGAGACGAGATACGGAAGGGGGTGAGAAAGCGCAGGGGGACGGGGGAAATTGTAGGATTGATTTACTGTTCAGGTCTGGAGATTAAAGCCTCTCCATCAATTCCTGCTGCTGCCATAGACAGGACTAGAGAAAAACGGAAGACCCAGCCAGCTCTATTGGGGTCATGTAAGTGATTACTCATCTTTGCCCGTAGAGAGATTTCTACTTCGTGGCTGTCAAGGACTCGGGGGAGAATTACTTTCCCAAGGGAATCATTCAAAGCTTAGTTGAATCAGAGAAGCATCTATTCTGTGATGGAAATGGACATTTATTATATTCTGTCAAATTAGGCTTCCCTCTCTATGAGGGTGATTGTCAAAGCAAGGAGGCTTACAAATGAGTGTGGACAAGCACTGTGATTTATGCAGAACTCAAACTTCCTAGGCTGAAGTACCAAGCAGAGAAATTCAGGTTGAAAGTAACTATATAAGACCTTTCTCATAATGTTCCTGTAACTTGGGGGGGGGGGGGAAGAGACAGTAAGATTCTGGGTGCTTCTGTACACAGTAATTCCCAAACACTGGTTCTCATAAACAAAATCACAATGAAGCTTTCCCATGCAAGAAGACATGGTTATAATGGAACAGCAAATGTCACAAACAAACCTGGCAACATGTGAGCGCGTGCGCGCACACACACACACACACACATACACACACACACACAAGATAAAATTAAACTGTCTAAAAAGCAATAGCCTAGATATTGGGGGGGGGGGTCCTTTTTTTTTTTGTTTTCTTAAATAAGAGTGGAGATCTCCATGCTAAGGTAATAAAGACTAAATGTGATTGCGTGTGGATTTCAAGACTGGAAAAGTGGAAATTTCCACTTTACTTTACTTTAGGGTTTACTGATGGAGTAACCTTGTAATGGTTTAGAAGAGACCTAATCCTAAAAGTGGGCGTTGAGAAAGACCCAGTGCATAAAGGCAGCTAACTGTGAAATCAAGATCTTCTGAAGATGTCCAGCCTTTGAAAGAAACTACTGGCTGGGAGGTGGAAGTGGGGAGGGGAAGGCACTCAAGTGTCCAGGGAGGGATGCGTTCATCGCCACATTTCCCCTCTAGCACCTAGCACAGTGTCTTTACTCAGTGGGTGGGAACTTCCGAATAGGGATGTTTTACCCTCAGAGAAGATGCTCATGGCCAGAGCACTGTTAATGGGATAGGGTTTGAAAATGAAGGACAAAGATTTTATTGTCACTTATTGTCACTTTGGGTTCTTTCCGCTCTTATGTCTATTTCCTTTGGCTGACATGTTCAGTATGTTGTTGGTGGTCAAAGGAAAAACAAAAAGGCACTCTGGGGGGGGGGGGTTGCTTTGTTTTTAAGTTTCCAAGTTTCTTTGTGCACAGAGCTGTGACATCATTTCTTAGCTGATGTGTAACTCCAGGTAGCAAACCAAAGAAAGCGGCCTTAGCAGGGAGTAACAAGGTAGCCAGAAAGGCATAAAAAGTGCAGCCTTGCCGGGCACTGGTGGCGCACGCCTTTAATCCCAGCACTTGGGAGGCAGAGGCAGGCGGATTTCTGAGTTCGAGGCCAGCCTGGGCTACAGAGTGAGTTCCAGGACAGCCAGGGCTACACAGAGAAACCCTGTCTGGAAAAAAAAAAGCAGTCTTTCTTTTTCTTCGATCTCTGGCCACTCTCAGAATGAAAACTAAAGACAACTCAGTTAGCTTTATTTAGTGCAAATAGGGCATCCAGGATTACATCTCTTGAGCATGTGGGTTCTGTCTCCTGTCCCCACTATCATTACTGGGAGAACTGTTTTGCTCTGAGAAATTTTTGTTTTTATTTTCGTTAGCATAGTTTGGGTCTTTTTTTTTTTAAACTCTCTGCTACTTTCTGAATTCATTCATGGGCTCAGTCAAAGGTAGAATACAACCTGTTTCTATATCTGCTTTTCTGTTTTCCTCAAACCTGTTGCAAACTTATACTCAAACCACTGGGCTCCCCCGCACCCATGCCTCTCTGCTCTTTCCCTCATCCGTGCTGTGGTGTAATGGGGCTGCAGTATCTGGCTCTTTCTCGTCTCTCCCCAGCACATCTTCCAGGGGGAGCCTCATGCTCACTCAAAGAACTTCTCTCCCACCAGTGGACTCTACAGTGGAGCACTTAGTTCTAAAGCTACCCTTTTCTTATAATAGTTATCTCTCGTTTTGTTTTTGGATCTTGAGCCTCCGATCAAGCTTTTGTTTTCTGTTATATAAACCTATCCCTTTAATAAGCGGTGGGCTTTGGCTTGAATGGGATGGTAACGGAGAGGACAGCGTCCAGTCTTTTCATTAGTCTTTATTTCTCCGCACACCTCTTTGGGAAAGCCAGGAGCTGCTGTCAGCTCATTTATAGTTTCGTGAGAATCAGAATAAATTATGTGTAATTGTAGGGACTGGAAATACAACGCAGTTGGTAGACTTAGCCTATACTAAGCCCTGGGTTCGGTTCCCAGCAAGTATAAACTGAATTCAGTGGCCCACCATGGCCATCCCAGCACTGGTAAGTTGAGGAAAAGGATTAGAAATTGAAAGCCATTCTTGGTGGCATAATGAGTTCAAGGCCAGCCTAGACTACATGAGACCCTGTTTCAAGTAATAGTAATGATAGATATGGATACTGATACCTTGCATGTTGCAAAACACCCTTTAGTTGTGGAGTTTTTAATGGAAAGGGAAAGGTTGATGTAGGGCAAACACTAACAGACCAGTAATAGTGTGCAACCCTAATGTAGGGTACATTAGTGTGGACCCTAATGTGCTACCCCAATGCCCTTGTCTCATAAATGGAGACAAGGAAATGCCCTTGGTGATGGGTGGGTGTGAGGGCAAGAGGGCTTCCCCGTCAAAGGGTTACTTGGGCAGTGGACAAAAGGCAAATGTGGGCAGTAATTGGTGCTGGCTGAATATGTACAGCTGCAAACAGAGAAGAGAAGGACTTGGAGCTGGAGGTGCTAGGACAAGATGACAAAGAGCCTAGGGGACTGAGTCTTTCGTTAAAGGGAGTAAAAATTTGGGTCAGTGATGTGATCATTTTCCATTTGGAAAGGATCAACGATTAGTGGAAAGTCAAACTTAGAAACAGAAGAACAAAATGGGAGGGGCTTTTGTTTTGTTTTGTTTTGTTTTTTTTGGTTTTTCGATACAGGGTTTCTCTGTGTAGACCTGGCTATCCTGGAACTCACTCTGTAGCCCAGGCTGGCCTGGAACTCAGAAATCTACCTGCCTCTGCCTCCCAAGTGCTGGGATTAAAGGTGTGCGCCACCACTGCCCGGCCCTTTTGGTTTTGTTTAAGGTATGAAGACAAAGTCACTAAGAGTGGGTGCTGGTGATTGTGGAGCCAGTGTCACAGGAGGAGGGAGCCACTGGTGTCATAAGGGAGGGGAGAGTTACCAGAAGGAGCAGAACTCAGAGGTCTTGGTGACACAGGGTGAAAGAGAAGCCAGGCCACCTCTCATGTCTGACATGAGGGGGAAGGTGGGCTCTTCTACTGCTTGTTAAAGTCTAGAACCCACAAGAAGGGAGCAAGCTTTGTAAAGACTTTGATGAACGAACAGACCGTGCACTAAGCTCAGGTTGAAATATGAGCACATGCGTGTTGTGTTTCCCAGAAGCAATAGTTAGACATGTGGGTCTGCAACCACTAAAAGAAGTCTGTGGAAGCCAGGAAACTGCACCAAGTGTTTGGGACCATTTTCTCCATAGACTCTTTCCTGAGAAAGAGGGATTCGGGAGCCTGGGGTGTGTGTATTTTACAATGGAATGGAGTGGGGTGGTGTAGGAGATGAAGGGAAGGACCAGCCAGGGCAGTGAGCTGGGACTGTGAGAAGGGCCCCTCAAATCTCTGTGCTTTCTCACCCCGCTCTGCCAATCCTCCTACCCCACCCCCACCGCTCCTGGTCATTCTTAACGTGAATGCAGAATGACTACAGATTGTCAACAAGAAAAGAAAGCGGCTTGGTATTTGTGGGGCTCAGGGTCTCCATTTAGGACAGCAGCTCGTGAAAAATGTAATGTCAGAGGTTGGTCTTAATGATACCTCGAGTAGGTGCTGGGGTACGGTGCTGGGCTGTTTATAGCAGGGCATGGTGGTAAATGGGCCGTGGTCGCTGCACTCAGGTGCTTTTGGCACAAGGGGAAGCATAGCCTGGGCCTCATAGTAAAGCTCAGCCTTCCAAATAAGTAAACAAACTTAAACTTTTAAAAAGTTTAATAAGATGGCTAAAAGTTTATTTTACAGATTTCAGAGGTAAAATAAATGTCATATTTCTTGGAGAGACTAGAAGTGGTACATTCCTTAGATCTCAGCTGTACTGGGTCCTACCTGTTCACTCAGAAGTTAGCCAAACTAGCGTTCTGTTAGTGTGCTGTACTAACCCTGCTTTAAGGAGCCCTTAAAAGTATTACACAATTGAAATTGATTAAAAAATAATTTTGAAAAGTTCCTGGCAGTCTGGTTGTAAGAATTTGTAGCCAAATCCTTCACTTTCACACTTCACTGTGATTAGTTCCACGTATAAATATTAAGTCTTTCTGGCCATGTACTGTGGCACAACCTTTAATCCCAGCATTTGGGAGGCAGAGGCAGGAGATCTCTGTGAGTTTGAGGCTAACTCAAATCAAGTTCTAAGCCTGCCAGGATTATGTAGAAAGATGCTGTCTCCAAAAAAAAAAAAAAAGTCTAAATCTAAAAATATTTAAATTATAGTGTATGATTTTTAAAAATTCATCATGGGGCCAATTGAGATGGCTTAGTGCTTTGGTTTACTTTCCTCATGTTCTGGCGACCCCCAACCATAATATTATTTTTGTTGCTATCTCATAACTGTATATTTGCTACTGTTATGAATCCTAATGTAAATATCTATGTTTTCTGATGGTCTTAGGTGACCCCTGTGAAAGGGTCATTTGACCCCTAAAGGGGTTGCGACCTACAGGTTGAGGACTACTGGCTTAGTGGGTAAAGATGTCTGTCACTAAGCCTGTGAAGCTGAATCCAATCCCCAGAACCCACATGGTAGAGAGAGAGAGCTGACTCCTGATCTCCACTCTAGTGCCCTCATGGCCCCCATACAAAATAAATAAATAAATAAATAAATAAATAATGTAAAAGTTTGATTAATTGTGCAATTGCTTATTCAAGCTGCATTTACTACAGAGCAACGTCTAGTAAAGACTTGTTTTCTAGGTGGTTTTCCCAAAGCAGATGAATTTTTCACATTATTTTTAAATGTTATTTTTATGGATGTGTGCATGTCTGGGTCCCTCATGTGCCTAATGCCAGAGGAGGGTGTTGGATTCCCCTGGAACAAGGGTTTCAAATAGTGGTGAGCATTCATATACGTGCTGGGAACTGAACCCAGGTCCTCTGGAAGAACAGCCAGTGCTCTTAACTGCTGAGCCATCTCTCCAGTCCTGAAGATGATTCATATACTTAAACTTAATGTCAATGTTTCTGAAGTCTAGAAATTAGATTTTAAAAATAAATTTTTAATTTTGACCTTATCTTTTCCAGAGAGATTTTTAATGGCTCCTGGAAACCAAATATGATATATGTTGGAGAAGGCTGGGCCTATGAGAACATAGAGAAAGACCGAGCCTTGCCGTGCAGCCCAGCCCTGTCTTGAACTTCTGGTCTTGTCTCAGACGTGGGCCCGCTGGGGTTACAGGCCTGAGCACCACACTCAGCCTTCTGAGAACCTCAGGAACATGACCCCGTTGTGTCATTGGAAGCATTCCATAGCTGAGAAAGTGTCTGTGTTGAGTATTTGACATGTAGCCCCATGAGAGCAGTAAGAACCGTATCTTTCAAATACATAAACAAGACTTGCAAACAGTCCTGTGCCTGTTTTACTTCAAAAACATTTTATTTACACTAATCGTATGTGTATATTTGTGTATGCATGCATGTATGTATGTAATGTGTAACACAGCATGCATTTGTAGAGGTCAGAGGACAACAACTTTCAGCATTCTGATCTCAGGTAATCAGGCTTGGCCAAAAGTATCTTTCCCCGCCCCCATTTATACACTATCTGAGCATGTTCCATAGGGTTGAGTATTTCTTCAACCTGTACTGGTAGCATAAAAACCTCTTTTATTGAGCCAGGCAGTGGTGGTGCATGCTTTTAATCCCAGCACTTGGGAGGCAGAGACAGGTGGATTTCTGAATTCAAGGCCAGCCTGGTCTACAGAGTGAGTTCCAGGACAGCCAGGGCTACACAGAGAAACCCTGTCTCGAAAAACCAAAAAAAAAAAAACAAACAAACAAAAAAAAAAAAACTCTTTTATTTTTGAGACAGGGTCTCACTGTGTAGTTCTGGCTCTCCTCAACCAGGCTGGCTTCAGACTCACAAAGATCTGCCTGCCTCAGCCTCCTGAGTGCTGGAAGTCAAGGCATGGGGCCACTGCACCCAGCCAACCTCTTATTCATTAAGGAAATTAGACTGTGGAGTGGTTGTATGGCTCAGCGGGCACCATATACTTACCCAGGATCAAGCTGGGGCCAGACTACCTCACTTCAAACACCCGCTGTATCACAGCCAAGATGCTAAAAGCTGGATAAATTAACCAAACTTCTGAAGTGGCTTATATTTCCTCATTTGAAAAAAATGAGACTAATAAAGTAAACCCTCATGGGGTTCTTAAGGGTTTAAACTAAATAATCCATATAAAGTGCTTAAGTGCTTATCAGCATCTGGCATAAAGTAAGCATGCTGTGAGCGCTAATCAGCAGAATTATCATCATCAACTTCAGGAGGGTGTGGAACCACGCGCTCTGGACTGTGGTCTGCAGACAGGTACTGGCTCCAGCCCTTCTGTCAAGGTTACAATGGGAGAGGCAGTGAGTTCGTTTAGTCTCTGGTGCCAGCTTCTTAGCTTGCTGTACATTTTTGCCACAAAATATTGGACTCATGATCACATGCTCCAAAAAACAGATGGCCTTTTATCCAGAATGCCGCTAACACTCATTTGTAGTCTTCATTCCTTCTCCGGTGAGTTGTAAGTATATCGCTTGATGCTTCAGCAAAAGCTTACTGATCACACTGCCCACGCACAGCCCTGTATCTATTTTCTAGGAGTAGCAAAGATAACTCTGGAACTCCCTCTAAGCTAGAGTGAGAGGGAGATGGGTAAGTGTGGGAGATGGCGCGTTCCGAGCACACTGTGTTTGCAGGGGTTTTATAGCCTGGTCACATGGGCTCCTGCTTCCATGAGAGGACAGCATACTACCTGTTACTACTCCAGCATCATATGGCATCACGGAGGTCAGCGTTCCTGTTTTTAAAACAGTGTTTGAATCTTGTAGATATATGCAACATCTGAATGAGAAAATAACTTTTTTTTGTTTTGGTTTTTAGAGACAGGGTTTCTCTGCGTAGCCCTGGCTGTCCTGGAACTCACTCTGTAAACCAGGCTGGCCTCAAACTCAGAAATCCGCCTGCCTCTGCCTCCCAAGTGCTGGGATTAAAAAGGCGTGCACCACCACTGCCAGGCTGAGAAAATAACTTTTAAAGATTATTATTAGGAACCCATTTTCTTGTAACTGAAAGTGGGAGTCATGAAAAATGTGACAACCGTAAAGGGTTTCTGGGCACACAGCAACCCCAGATTAATTTAAAATCTAACTGGAAATGAATCTAGGTGTTTCTGGCATTGCCTTCTGTGTTGTATTGTGCAGCTTAATGGCAGCCTTGGTCCTGAGCATACAACATACACACTCTGTTTTGTGCCAGCAGAAAATTCAGTGCTGACCAGCTCTGGCTGAAACACTGGGGCTCAGATTCTAAACCATTGTGTGCTACTATGGCAGGTGCACATGGGTGTGTGAGTGGAGAGGCCAGAGGTCATTGTCCAGTGTTTTCCTCTGTGACTTCACCTTATATTTGGTGACAGGCTTTCTAGTTGGACCTGGGCTCACCAACTTGGCCCAAACTGGCCAGCAAACTTGTAAGATCCTCCAGTCCCTGCCCCTCTTCCCCCACTGAGATTACAGATCTGCACCTCCACACTCAGCCTTTCATGGATGCTGGGGATCGAACCCATGTCCTCATGCTTGAGCAACAGGCTCTTTATCCACTGAGCCAGCCCCACAGTGCCTGATTTTTAGTGTTCTTACTCTGCATCCAGAGATTACCGCTGTTATGAAAACAGCACTTTAGTTACAGAGAACAAAGAGTGATTACTTTGTACCATCTTTCCTTAGTGTGCCTCAAATTACTGTGTCTTTTGGATTCTGGTGTGTTAGAATCCTTGGGTTTTTTGTTTGTTTCTTTGTTTGTTTGTTTTGGTTTTTCGAGACAGGGTTTATCTGTGTAGCCTTGGCTGTCCTGGAACTCACTCTGTAGATCAGGCTGGCCTCGAACTCAGAAATTCGCCTGTCTCTGCCTCCCAAGTGCTGGGATTAAAGGCATGTGCCACCACTGCCCGGCAGAATCCTTGGTTTTAAAAACTGCTGTTTGTATTGCTCACTTAAATTTCAGGGGGAGAATTATATAATAATAATTTGGCCTAGGACAGAATTTTCTAATACCGAAGTCTCCCTAAATATATTTCTGCCACTTATACTATGAATTTGTGCAAAGAGACTGACATTCTCAGCAATTAATGATTCTAAAATCAAAATGTCAATTAACCCTAAAAAACACTGAAGAGGCTTCCTGTCCAGTAGTATATCCAGCCAAGATTTTATTCTTAGTGCAAAAATAAACTTACTTCATTATTATGCAATTTTGCCTTTAATAAATAGCAATACTATATACATATGCCAAAGAATTATTTTAAAAATGAATTTTGGGGGGACTGGAGAGATAGCTCAGTGGTTAAGAGCACTGGCTGCTCTTCCAGAGGACCTGGATTCAATCCCAGCACCTATATGGCAGCTCACAACTGTCTATAACTGTAGTCCTATGGGATTCTCTTCTGGTGTTCAAATACATATGAGATAAAACACTCATATACATTTATTCATACATACATACATAGTTTTAAGTTGAATTTCTTTATGATTTATGGTCAGTAAATGTTTGATTTGTATATTGATTTTACGCACCTGCATACCCAGGGTTACAACAAAGTTTCTGAGGTTATAAAGAGATGTTGAGCAGAAAACGCTACGAAGCCTTGTAGAAGATCTGTCTAATCGTTTGCTCTTATGTGCAAACACATGAGTCATGAATGATTTACTGCTGTATAAATCTTGAGGGAACATCAGATCAAAATCCTGGAGAACTTTTATAGAAATCAGTACGTTTTGCAAATTTGCTACATATAAAGTTGAGCATCATGTAAAAGAATAACTTAAAAGAGGTGAGATATTTTATGTGTCCTGTGAACCCAATGTTGGGACCAACTGATTTGTCAGACCTACTAGAAAATATTAGTAAAGGTTTTTGTTATGAAATGTTCCTGAGCAGGGGCTGGAGAAATGGTTCAGTGGTTAAGAACATTTGTTGTTCTGTCAGAGCACTCAGGTTCAATTCCCAGCATCCATATGTCAGCTCACAGCCATCCATAATTCCAGTTACATGGAATCCAACTCCCTCCAAAGCACAAGGTATACACATGGTGGACAAACATGCAGGAGGCAAAACATCCATACATATAAAATAAATATAAAAAGCATAAAAAAAGATAGCTGTTCCTTAGCTGGGAATAGTTCTTAGGGTTTCGTTGTTCCATGAATTGGCTTTACTGTTTCTCCTGCTGTGTGCAGGCATCGTGCCTTGTGCCTTAACCTTCCCTCTTCCTGGTTTCTCCAGGGCTGGATCTCACGGGCAGCTTTAAAAATCTAAAGGCAGATGAGGGAAAGATAGACAGTATTGAAGAAACTGGAGTACTGTCAAGGTTAAGAGGGAAATGTAAGGAAAGGCAGAGAACATTAAAAGCTGACCAAGAAATGTCAAGCTGTCCCGCATGTGTGTGAACAGCCTTTGTACTGCGGCGTGTCAGGCCACTTGTGTTCTGTCTCCCTCTCATTGTTGAAATCACCCAGCACCCAGATTGCCTGTCTCTCCTGCATGGACCAGCTTTCCTTCTTTTAGTTGCTTGGCAATAAGATGAAGGGTTTCACGGACAAAGAATTTCCATTTCTACACCCCCTGTGCCTTGGCTGGACTGGAGCCCCCAGGAAAGAAGCCAGCCTGCCTATTTGCACCATCCCAGCATGGCCACCATGCAGGCCTGCATCAGGCCAAGTGTTGGCTGAATGAGTGAGGAAACCTGAAAATGCAGACACTGAGAATGAGACGACTGGTTGGATTGTGAGTGCTGTCTGTCTGTAGTACAGTGTGTCAGGTGTTTTAAAGGCATAATGTTCCGGAAGGTCATAGCATGGATCATCTATTCAGTTATGGTTTGTACTCGAGGAGGTTCAGGATCATAGGGATTAGTGTGAAGCAAAGCTCCAGCAAGTCTAAGTGAAGACTGTGGGTAGGTAGGTAACTCCCCTGTATGTGAGGCTGTGGCCTCTCTGCTGTCAGCCACAGAGGCCTGTGAAGTGCTGGAGCAAGTGTGATGCCTGCTGGTTTCTAAATCTCAGGGCGGCCCTCTCATTTCTAACAGTAACTCCTGAAGGGAGCAAGAACAACCCAACTCAGTAGGCACTGCGTTGATGAAATCTAAGCGCAGGTACACACTATTGAGTTTACGAATTTGCTCACTTGCCCACTCCTCCTTTCTAAGCAAGGGTATATCATGTGCCATTGTCAAAGAGGAAAAAAGTGTCACTATGGTGACTTCCTAACGAGGTGATTAGACATTATTCAGCAGTGTCAAGGGATCTGGAACTCTGAACAGTGATGTGGCAAACCCCAGCTGTGCAGGAAGGATGTAGGATAGCCTGTAAGGGGCGCATGTGTCAGGGGTCAGGTACAGTGGCCACAGATCCCATGCATGATGGCTAAGGAAATTTGAGAAATCTGAGGAATTTGTTAGGGACTTGTGGCCTGACTTTATGTGGGGGAGCTTGATAAAAATTTCTCTGTGGTGTTAGCATTGTTCATCCAGTCGCCAGACAGTTACTGAATGTCTCATATGTGCCAGGCCCTGTTGCCGATGCAGTGACCAAAGTAGAGAGCTGGAGCTCTGCTTCATGGAGCTTGTCTTCTGGTGGAGGGCTCCTACACCAAACAAAGTGGAGGAGAGGTAGGGATGGTGACAGGTGGTATGGAGTGGAGAGAAGGTGACCAGGGAATCCTTTACTGAGCTGACACTTGGCAAACCTTTGTAAAATAAAGGAGTCAGGCATTGACTGTCTGTGGAACATTTCAGCACAGAAGAAGAGCGAGAATACGGCCAGAGGCTCAGTAAAGGAGCCTGTGGCTGAGGAAGACTGAGACAGCTGTGGGAGATAGGCAGAGTGGCAGGTCTCTATGAGACTCTCCTGTTAGGGGTCACCACATTGTTTCTGGGTTTAGGAGACACTTCCTCCAACTTCAGTGGTCTCGGGTCTTTGTCGTTTTCCTTATCTCCCTCTGACTCACAGCACTGAGAGGTTTAGTCTGAGCACACCAGGCTAGCCTGGGATAATCTGAGCTCAAGTTCAGTTGTTACAGCTGCAGGGTCCCTTTTCCTTTTGCTGTGCAAAGTACAAGCTCCTGACTTCGAGGAATCAGGCTTCTGGTGGTGGCCGTATGAGACCTTGAGAGGTGTCTTGCAGACTGTTCCACTCCCCTGTTGTCCTTTGTGAGTTACGGGGCAGTTGAGCTCAATGGGGAAAAAAAGCAGTTACTCAACATCTTTTTTTTTTTTTTTTTAATTTATTTATTGTATCAGCACTCTGCTGCATATACATCTACATGCCAGAAGAGGGCATCAGATCCCTTTATAGGTGGTTGTGACCACCATGTGGTTGCTGGGAATTGAACTCAGGACCTCTGGAAGAGCAATCAGGGCTCATAACCACTGAGCCAACTCACCAGCCCCCTACTCAACATCTTTTGAAAGGTCAAGCAGAGGATCTGAGATTAAAAAACAAAATCAAGGGGCCAGTGTAGATCAGTGTTGGAGTGCTTGTGTGATATATGCAAAGCCTCTGGCTTTAGTCCATGGGCCTGAGAGGCAGATTCAAGGATAACTTGAGATATTCTGGTCTGAGCAACTGAAGGAAATAAATGAGATGCAGCCGGGTGCATGACTTTGAGGTCATGTTGGGAGCTGAGTTTCAGACATGCAAAGTTTGAAGTGCTTATTCAGTATCCAACGGGCAATTAAAAGGAGATGGTCGACCACATACAACTGGAGTTCAAGGAGGCAGGGCATAAGGGCACAGAAGTGGGAGGTGAGAAGAAACCACCACCCTACTATCCAGGGAAAAGGGCAGAGGTCAGGGGACTGTGTGGGGAAAGACCCAAACACAGAAGAATACACATGAGGAACCAGGACGTTGAAACAAAGTAACCCAGGAGAAAGCAAACAGTCTGGCTCTCAGACTTGATCCTTGCTTTTCTGTGAACTGTATTTCTAGAATTATCCGAGCTTACCTCATACATATAAATGGACCAAGCATGGCTTTTGCTCTCAACTTCTGACTCTTGCTTACTAAAGCTGTGCATACAAATGTTTGGGTTTTTTTTTTTTGATGATGATGATGATGTTTTATGGATACCCAACTACAAGTTACTACAGATCCACTTCAAAGGACAGCCCAGAGAAACTGCAGTTTATACTGCATACTTGGGGTCACTCTGAAAACGAGTCTTTCAGATTCATATTTCTTATAGTAAAATGTCTGCACTGAAACAATTTTAGCTAAATTTTGTTTGCGTGACATGTAATCTACCATATTTGCCTGCCCAGTCCCCCTCCCTCCCTTCCTCCTTCTCTCCATTCTTTTCTTCTGAGTATCTTATATTGCAGGCTGGCCTAAAGTTCACCGGGCAGCTGAAGATGACCTTGAACTTCTGATTCTCCTGCTTCCACCTCTCTAGCCTTGGGGCCTGAACTCCCGGCTTTGTGCATACTAGAGAAGCACTCAGCCAACTGAGCCATAACCCGAGCTGCCTTAATTTGCTACTGTAGGGCATAGGTCACTTGTGTATTTTTAATTACTGCTAGGGAAAAATAGATTCACATAGCTTAGTACAGATGTAGGCTCAATGAAGCCATTAGTCCAAACGTCACCGGGCCTCAAATTCAGCCTCCATTTGGGTCTCAGCCACCCTTCTGTTCATATCCAACACACAAGGCATGGTCACAAGAAGTCACTCTGAGTGCTCCAGAGTCTGGGAACTTAATAGCTTGGCTCCTCAAACTCACCAGTTTACACTGAAGCCCTTTGTGGACTCAAGCTCTACAAATATTTTTCAGTCAAACCTGTCTGGTTTCTAAGGCAGGGAGGAGAGCTTCCCTGGGTGAGTGTGCGGTTGACGGGTTACAGGGGTACTGAATCACAGAGACAAGCAGGGCTCCAGGGCAGCTGTCTGGTTTGACTCTTCTCTACTCAAGGAAATATGAAAACAATGTTCTGCTGGGGTAGCTTACAGTAATAATGACCCCTAGTTGCTAAGAAAAGGTTAAGCTGTGAGTATATGTTATCTCAAGGCTGCAAGGTACCCCACCCAGGAGCATGGCAGCATCACCTTCTATGATTCCTTGGGTTGAGCAGGCTACTTAGAGTACTTACTTAGGGCTCAGGCATGCTTGAGAGGCCTAGGGCACCTTCCTCAGCACTCTCAACTGGGAGGCTTTTGCTGTTTATCCACTGCTGTGGCCTGAGCATCCCAGAATGATAGCCAGCCCCAGAGCAGAATGTTTCAGCATGGCCAGCATGGGAGTGACTCAGCATCACTTCACTGTGTCTCTTTGTCACTGCTTGGATTCCTTTTTGTTGGTGTAGTGGCCATAGCACAAGATGTGAGCCCCAGGTGTCTAGAAAGAACACTGCTCAGAAGATGGTTTTATCCCTGAGGGTTAGAGTGGCCACTCCTTTTGTCATGTTCAAAGACAGCTGTAGCTTCCAAGCAAATAAGAGTTTGTTTAAAGCCATGAGTGAGGAACAAACCAGGAGCAACAGATTTAGGTTGACCTGAGTATCATGTTCCACAGAACAGAGGAGAGATGGGTAAGGACATCACTTAGGTGGGCCTGAGAGCCAGAGAATCCCTGCTACAGGCTCCAGATGTCAACATCCTTAGCTCTGGGTTGCACAGAAGCCAGTGGTCTGCTCAGCAGTGACAGTGCTTTCCAAGCTTTGCTTAGTAGGAGTAGGAAGTTAGGTCAGACGCAGTGGTTGGTAATGAGTGCCTACTAAGAGGACTAACAGTAGAGCAAGATAATTTTGACTATCCAAACCATTGCATCTCTCCACAACCACAAAGGTGTAGCCATTAGTCTTCAAGACCAGTCACACACATGTGGTTCAAGTTCTGAGACTGTACTGATTACACTCAAGTGTATACCAGAAATGAACAGAAACATATTCAATAAACATGGCAGCTGTGCTATGCCTTTTATTTTTATTTATTTTTTAAATTAAATATTTATGTATGAGTGTTTGTCTCCATGTATGTCTGTGTACCTCATGAATGCAGTTCCCAAGGGGGCCAGAAGAGGGCATCAAAAGCCCTGGAACTTGAGTTACAGATGGTTATGAGCTGCCATGTGGGTGCTAAGAAATCAGTCCTAGGTCCTCTGGAAGATAGCCACCGCTCTTAACTGCAGAGCCATTGCTCCAGTCTCTTATGCTTGTTTTAAGAAGTAAAACTGGTAAGAAGTAGTTCCTAAGGCCATCAGGGATGTGGTATGATAGCAGCTTAACTTAAAAGGGTTACAAGGGTGAACTCTGAGATGTGATTCTAATTAGAACAGAAGAAAATGTGAGCTGGAGGCTGGACCTTTGCTGCTTAGCAGGGTCTGCTTCTTAGACCTACTGAAGTCAGAGTTTGCCTGCCTGGTGTCTCAAGCTGCCTTGTTCCCTGCACCTGTCCAGGGTAGTATCATCTCACACCCTAGGAGCTGTGAAGGGAAGAGAGTCCATGCTGTAATCCCTGTGTGCATTATGTAATATTGTAATTCCATTTTAGTTGGGAAATGGGATGCATTTTTCAAAACCCTGACCAGAGCTGGGAAGTGTCCAGTTCCCCCACTCATAAGTACCCTCTGCTCTATGTGTATGTGTGCTGTATGCGTGCTGCCTGGTGCCCACAAATGCTTCTTGAGTGACTGGCTTCCCAGAACCTACTGCGCCAGTGGGCAGATCTTTTCTTCCTCCTTATTAATAAGGGTCAGCCGAAGAAGCAGTGGAAGGCTGGGAGGTTACTGCCATTAGTCTTGTTTTATGACTTGGTTTTGTTTTTTTTTTTTTTTGTAACTTGCATTTTCCGTGTTGTTTTTATTTTGTTTTAAATTTCCACTGGCTGATATGAGAAGGGACTTTCCCCAGCATTACTAATTGGCTTATTTCCCCCACCCCACCCCACTCCCGTAATCTCTAGTAATTAGAGATGGAAGAAAAAAAAATGTCTCACTTGACATGTAAAGAATATGTCCTTGGTGTAGATCTTACCTATCCCTTGGCAAGCTATCTTTGTGTAGATTAAACGTTATCTTTTATTGTTTTGGCTCTGGCGTGTTGGAGTTCACACCTAGGAATCTCAAAAAGTATGCTGGAGACTTGTGATTTAATTAAACAAAGACCATATCAGCAAAAGATGGGGAAAAAAAAATAAATTTACTAAGCTCGCTGACATTTCTAAGCCGGCATGAGCAAAAGTAGACTGTCAGGTTTCTTAAATGGTCCTTTACACCAAAGGCATGCTGGGTAATAGGAAACTTTTACCAGTGTTTAGGGACCACTCTCCAAACCCTCACAGCCCTCCCCTTTATAAAGTCCGTGCTCTTTGTCCTGGGATTAGGTGACCACGTGACTGATTAGCCTCACAATTCAGATCAGACTCCCTGTTGCTTTCCATTCACGGCCTCGGTGGAGCAGAGGCCTGGACAGAGGTCAGGGAAAGAGCACCAGGCTCAGTGAGGATCGTTTTTCCAAAGCTGCGCGCTCCTGAAAGAGCCGGTCGGGAGCAGGCAGCAGCCGGGACACAGTAGCTAGTTAACAGAAAAGGCTGAATGTTTGCTTTGAGCGTGTCTACGGTTTCTGTTTTTAACTTCTTGTACGTTACCCGATTTTACACTCATCTTTCATGTGTTTGTTTTTAGCATGATTTATTGAAAGCCATGTAACAGACCAAGAGCGCAGAAGTGATCCAGCACCGAGGGTAACCCAGCAACGAGGGACACGGGTTTGAGGAATTAACTTGCTGAAATCCCGAGCTGGGCCTGGGAGCCTGGCTGAGTTTGTGAGCCGGCCTCACACCCTCTCTGCAATGGGCTGCTGACAGGAGAAGTGGACTGTGGAATGTGAACAGCATTTGCTCACTGCGGGAAGAAATGGACGAAGAGGAACTAGAGCATCCAAACGCCTCTCCAGAAAAACGCTATTTCCCCGAATCCCTAGATTCCAGCGATGGGGACGAAGACGGGTTCCTGGCCTGCGAGGATCTGGAGCTGAACCCCTTTGACGGCTTGCCGTATTCATCGCGATATTACAAACTTTTGAAAGAGAGAGAAGAGCTTCCGATATGGAAAGAAAAGTACTCCTTCATGGAGAGTCTGCTGCAAAATCAGGTTGTGATCGTGTCAGGAGACTCCAAGTGTGGCAAGAGCTCTCAGGTGAGGAGCCACTGGGAAGGCCTCTGGCCTTGAGGTTTTGCATGTGTGAAATGTTGCAACCAAACAAAAAGAACATTAGCAACCCGGGTGTTTTTAATCAACCTTGGCTATTACACGGGGAACCTGTGTGGAGTTTACCCAGATTATCCTAGAATAACTATTCAGGTGGTTTCATTTGTAGCTGAGGTCTTAGAAGATGCAGTAGGAGTTATTTTCCTAAAAGGTTTTAGAGAATTACCCTTGATATTTGTTTATGTGCCAGTGGAGGTAATCAAGACACCTGACTGTTCTTGCCTTTTTCACCCTTTTTGAAGGTTTTTTTTTTCTTTTTTAATTTTAATTTTATGTGTATGAGTGTTTGGTCTACATGTATGTCTGTGCACCATGTGTGTGCCTGATGCCCAAGGAGACCAGAAGAGGGTGCCAGATCCCCTAGAACTGGACATTTGGTAGCCATCATGTAGGTGCCTCAAACTAAACCAGGCCCTCTGAAGAGCATCATCTTAACTGCTGGGCCATCTCTCCTGCGCGCCTGTGCTTATGTATGAAGCTCAGAAACCAAATGCACAGGGAATTTATTTTCCTTTTGTACTTTGGAGAAACGGTCTCTTGTAGCCCAGGCTGCCCTTGAATGCCCGATCTTCCTGCTTCTACCTGCCAGTGCTGGGATTATGAGTATGTGTCACCATGCCCTGCAGATATCCTTATTTGCCTTGCAGTAAGAAATAACAAGATGGTTCCCAGCACTCGGGAGGCAGAGGCAGGTGGATTTCTGAGTTTGAGGCCAGCCTGGTCTACAGAGTGAGTTCCCGGACAGCCAGGGCTACACAGAGAAACCCTGTCTCGAAAAACCAAAACAAAGAAAGAAAAGAGAAAGAACAAGATGGGCAGATGGATGCTGGTCTGGGATATTGGGTCTGTAAAAGGATGAATGTAGAAGCTAGGACTGTGGCCTCATGGCAGAGCACTTGCCCAAAGCGCCTGAGGCCTAGGTTCCAATTCTAGCATACTAACTACAAAGATAAATTTAGTTTTTGTTTCAAAACTTTTAAAGATTGTGTGTGTGTGTGTGTGTGTGTGGTTTTTTGAGACAGAGTTTCTCTATGCAACCATGGCTGGCCTCAGACTTACTATGTAAACTACCCTGGTCTTGAATTCACAGATTCATCTGTCTCTGCCTCCTGAGTGCTATGATTAAAGGTGTGCTCCACTACACCTGGCTATTTATTTTTATTTATGTGTGTGGATGTGTGCGGGTGACTGTGTGCCCTTAGAGGCCAAAAGAGAGCTGAAATTATAGGTGGTTGTGAGCTGCCCAGTGTGAGTACGGGGCCAAGCTCTGATCCTCTGAAAGAGCAGCAAGTTATTTGTACCCCTGAGCCATCTCTACCTTTTAAAACTAAACTGAGGGAAGGTAACACACACCTTTAATCCCAGCACTCATGAAGCAGAGGCAAGTGGATCTCTCAGTTGAGTCGAGCCTCGTCTACACAGTGAGTTCCAGGACAGGCAGAGCTACGTAGGGAGACCATGTCTTGAAGGAAACAGAGAGTAAGTTGATAAAGCCAGGTGTAGTGCACGCCTATAATTGAAGTACTTGAGAGGCAGAGGGAGGAGAGTGAGCAGTCGCAGGCCAGCATGGGCACAGAACAGACTTGGTCAAGGGGAGGAGGGTGGGAGGAGGAGGGGGAGAGGAGGAGGAGGAGGAAGAAGGAGGAGGGTGGGAGGTGGAGGAGGAGGAGGCATGATGCCCTTCTCTCAGCCTAACAATAAGGACCAGAAAAGGGTGTATAATGTTGGTGTCTCACTTTTTCCTGGCTTCTGGGTATTCATATTTACAAGGTGGGGTGTCATAAAAACATTGAAATCATCCTCTAAAATGAATCCAGAATTACACTGTGTCTCACTGTCATTTAAAACTCCTTTAGTCTGAAACTCTGTAGACAGTCTCCTCCATTCCTTATGACCTTGACATTTTCAGGGCACAGTGAGTTCTGATCTGAGTTGTCATCAGGTTGCACCTGTGGCCGGAAGGCTGCACTAGAGCTCCCTCACATGCTGTCAGGAGGAGCAGCAGGCCTCCTCTGGGCTGCAGATGTTGAATGTAATTACTCAGAGAGATGGCACCTGCCTGGTTCCCCTCATAGTTTCAGACTCAAGTCCACCCCTTGTCACACTTTGGGATGGTCACCTTTCTCTGGTGGCAGCTTGACCGTGGTCCCCCTAATTCTGACATGCCTGGTGGCAGATAGCAGTGTTCCTTCTAATTCTGCCTTCAAGTTGACTGTCTCAGATTCTTGAAGAGTCAGCTCTTGGTTTCTTTTCATTTCATTTTATTTTATTTTTTGGAGATAGAGTCTCTCTATGTAGTTCTGGCTGCCCTGGAATTGATAAGTAGACCAGGCTGGCCTCAAACTCACAGAGATCTTTCTGCTTTCTAGCTGCTGGTATCAAAGGCATGTGCCATCATGCTTAGCTTTACTATTTAAAAAATTTTTTTTTTAATTTTTTTTTTTTTTTGAGACTAGTTCTTATTCTGTAGCCCACATTCACCTTGAACTCTCCCCTCAGCCTTCTAAATGCTGGGGTTGTAGGTGTGAACCACCACACCTGGCTTAGCTTTCTCTTCCTAATTTATTAACTCCATTCTCCATGGGTTATCATTAGTAAACCTATTGTGTTGCTCAGTTTGTCCCACTATGGCGAGTTGAAACTCCTCAGAATGGGCCCTACTCTTCTCCCTTACCTTCAGGGTTCTCAAGCACTTGTTGCTCTCACAGTAAGATGTTCCAAGTTCCTCCCCCCACATTCCCTGTCCAGCCTAGGAAGCAGGCATTCTTCTGAAGGAGTCCTAGTTTCTTTAGCAGATAGCTGCATTTGGAAACTGAGACCTGACGGCAGATGTGCCTGCTGGCCATTGGCTTCTCTTGTTTCTGGCTCTTCCCAGTGGGGAGAGCAAAGAAGTATGTGTTACACGCGCCCATCGGTTCATCTGCCTGCGTGGGTCCACATTTCATCCTACTTCCATCTTTCTCTGTGCATTTCTCCGTCTCTGTACTTGTGTCTACTCCTGTTTGTTCATCTTTCATATTTATCTCCCTCTGTCGGGGTGCATTCATACTAGTTGGCTCCAACCAGCTCAGTTCCATCTCATCGTGGCCTTCCCATTTTCCACAACACCCTTCTCCCAGCAACACGCCCTCTCCTTTCTGTGGAGATATGTGACTGTGATGAACTGAGAATTGCTGTATATGCTGTATATGCTGTATATGCTGTATATGCTGTAACAGTAGTTATAACTGGGTTCAGTTATGGTTTCTTTTGTCACTTTGAAATTTTGTTTGTTTGAGATAACTTCCCAAAGTATCTCTGCCTGGTTCCAAATTTACTACGCAGACAGCCAAGAATGACCTTGAACATCTGATCCTCCTGCCTTCACTTCCTAAGTGCTGGGATAGCACCATTTTAAACTTCTCAATTGTTTTAGTAAGCTGTACTTTCGATCTGTTAAATAAGAAGTCAGTGACTTTCTGGTTTAGAGAAATCAAACTATTCAAATAAAGAGAAAATGGGCATATTAGTTTGTTGTTTTCTAAATTCTGAAAGTAACCTGTTTTGTTCCGTTTCCAAGATTCTTTTCTTGTTCCCCACAGTTTTAAGTCTTTCAAAGAAAAACCTATCTTCAGAGCCAAAGATCTGCCTTCTCTTGTGGTACAGATGTTATAGACTGCCCTGGGAAAGAGAAAGACAATTTCTCATCTGTCTGAGGTGGCTTTTCCTATTACTGTTTCGGGATAGGCTTATGAAAGCCGGAGGGGAAGAGAAGCATTTCTAGAACTACCTACTGTGTCTTTTCTAGCTTTTAACCTAATCTCCCACATGTCAAATGGGTCATCCATGTGGTGGCAAACCGAGGCAGGCACACATGGGGGTCAGTGCTTAATACCACTGACTGGAGTGGAACCAGATACTTACAGAAGCTGCTACCAAAGGCAGCCAGTGATTAGAGAAGCTGCTCAGCAGACTTTTCTGATGGAACAAAGCTTAACTTACTGGGCTGATGCTCTCTGTGGCCAGCAGAAAAACTATGAACTCTTTTAACTTCCTGGGGCTGGCAAGAAAGAGAAGGAAAGAGAGAAAACTCACACGTGTGCGCGCGCGCACGCGCGTGCGCGTGCACAGACACACACACACACACACACACACACACACACACACACACACACGTGAATTCATACATAGAATGGTTAGAACAAAGCTCCAGCAAGGCTGCAAGTGTTTAACACGTACATACATAAGTACGCATGATTGGTGGAGGGAGAAACTTTGTCCCCTCCATAGCTTACATACCCCACCAGGTCCTGTCAAGCAGTTACAGTTATAATGTGAGTACATTTTAGTTTTCTTCTAGTGTATGATTATTTTTCTAAAAAACCTGTGTTTTCCAGTACCTTTACAAAAAATGACATTACAAGGTACAGGTAATGAAAACAGATTATTTTTAAAAAGCCACATATATTCATAACCAAGCAACTTGTTATAGATTAACAAAGTATAAGCAAGCAAAGTAATTTTCTCAGCCAGTTTCTCTTACTGGCTGGCAGCAATTTGCAGTTACAAAGAAAGAAGTAATTATTTATCTTTAAAAGTAATCTTTCAAGAATTGTAAAAGAATCACAAATCTAAACTTTTATATAAAAGTCAGTCATATCTACCTTAAGCCCTCAGAATGCATATCTACTCATCAACAATTTTTAATAAATCATATCAGCGAAGCTGAGGGCAAAAATGGGTATAAGAAATCAGTCATCACCAGTCCAGCCTCAACGAGAGTCACGTCAGCCAGTGCTGCCATTGTTCTTGTTCCCTGATCATAGAGGGTCCCTAGCTTAACTAATGAGAATGTTCCTTTCTCAACTTCCTGTTGTTCCCTAAGATTTTCTGTATCAGAGCCAATAGTGAGAACATCTTTACCTAGCCTCACTAACAACTTCATTTTTCTAAATGTTTTTTTTAAGGGTGGTAGTCATTGCTGACAGTCTGCATTGCTAAGTTCTTCTCTAGGGTGGTGATAGAATCATTAATCTGCTCCAGTAGCAATGTCTGAAAGAGATCAAGCATTAATATTGTGAATGCCAGTGATACTGCCCAGTGAGGGACTGGAAGCCCCCTTGGAGTTTTCATATAACTCTTAGATTAAGAGGGCTGTGAGGGCAGCAAGCAGAGAACTCCATAACAGCATGAAGTCCTCAGGACACACAGTCCTCAGGGCCGTGCCACACCAAGGCCCACCCATGTGGCCGAGAGAACCCACAGACTGCATTGCATGAGTTCTAAAGCCATTTGCAGTTCCTCCTGCATGGCCCTCAGCAGTCCATGATATGACTGAGCACAAAACAGCTAAGATTTAGTTTAAGACACTGGTGGTGGTAAATGTTTCCAGTCTCGGTCAGGGATCCTTATCCACCATTCTGTGCTGATAGATTTGACCTATGTATACCCAAAGCCAAACATGCAGGATTTGTACCACTCGAAACTCACAAGCACCATCCATGGGGAAGTATTCTGACTTGGCATCAGGTAGAGGGAGCTGCCTTGGAGGTCAGCTCCATGGCTCCTCTGCAGGGATCATGTGGAGAGACTTCCATCTTTGGGTGGATTGCTAATCCTTAGGACTCCTTTGGAAAAAGAAAGTCTGTGGTTATCTTGGTATTGAAGAGATTGTCCCTCTGCAAGATTGATAAGACATGAACGAGGGTGTTCCTACACAGGCCAGAGATACCAGCAAGGGCTTAGAGATCTGGGGGCCAGGAAGGGTTCCATGGAATAGTGCTCATTTTCTCTCACAGGAGGCTTCTTGCTTCTTTTTCCAGTGTTGATGGGCATATGCTGTCTGTGGCAGGTGATAGAAAAGTCACGATAGCACCACACCAGTGCTGCTGCTATGGAAGCCATCTTGCCAGATTGGCCATGACAAGGCCATACACAGTGCTGCTGCTCTGAGTTCTGAACTGAATTTGGCTGGTGAATTCTTATAAGAGATCTGAGCAGCTGACCTTAAGTCTCCTAGAGTCCCACAGCCTGCATTCTTGTATGCACTATGCTGTCAAGCACGGGGACTGGAATCTTTTTGTTTCACCTCCTGAATTTGTACTGGGAGAGAGCATCAGTCAGTAATAGAAGGTCACAAAGCCAGTGGGAGTTCGGGTTACCCACCCCTCTTGTTGCCCTCAAGGCAGGAGACATACATCACTGGCATCTACTCTGACACTTGCTCCTGCCCCAGGAGTCCTGGAAACAGGTGAGGCTGTGGGCAGAGTAGAAGGCACGGCTCACTGCGAGGCCTTTTATGTAGTTGGCAGGTCTGACCAGTCACAAAACCACTTTTAGGAAATGGTTGAGAAAATATGATAATTTGACAGATGGGTTCTGAGTGATTGATTTCTGGCTGGTGGGAATTTGTAGACCATGTATCTGGACATGGGAGTTGTCTACTGCCAAACTCCAGATGAGCTGCTTTGAAGAGTTTTCCTTCTCAGGAAGTGAAGGAACGGTTCCCTAGCCTTTTCCCACTGCACTGCACAGCTTTTGCCCTGTGCTGTGTCATTGCTGTCACAGTGTCTCAGAATTCACCTTCTCCAAAGAGAGCAAGTCCAGCGGGCCATGGAAAGATGGAGCTTTCTGCACGCCTGTGGTTCCCCCAGATCCACCTTGATTCCTAGTCTGCCCAAAGTAGGACATTCTGGTGGGGAAAGAACTTCCAAAGAGAAACTGCAGTGAGGACTGAGAGCTCTGAATAGCAGGTGATTGTGAGATGGCCAGAGTAAGGGGTCCTCTTGGGACACTGGAAAGCCACCAATCAAGGATTACCTAGAGGAATGTTCAAGCAAGGAGCCTTAATCGTAGCGGTAGGCAGAGTGTTCACCATTGCAGAGGTACAGAGTCCTTTGTCCCATAATGTTATGAAATGGCCAGACTTCTAGCTTTTTCTTTTTAAAGAAAATATTTTAAATATTTTACTGGATTTTTAAGATATCTATATCTATATCTATCTATATCTATCTATCTATCTATCTATCTATCTATCTATGAATGATCTGTTTTTATGCACACCAGAAGAGGGAATCAGATTCCATTACAGATGGTCGTGAGCCACCATGTGAGTGCTGAGACAAGACCTGGAAGAGTAGCCAGTGCTCTTAACCACTGAGTCCCTCTCCAGTCTGATTCCTACTCTTCAGCAGTACCTGACATTTGCCAAGCTGACCGTTTGCATAGAACAGTGGTCCTCAACCTTCCCAATGCTATGACCCTTTAATATAGACCCCCCAAACATAAAATTATTGCTATTTCATAACTGTAATTTTGCTATTGTTATGAATCACAATGTAAATATCTGTGTTTTCCTACGATCCTAGGTGACCCCTGTGAAAGGGTTGTTTGACCCCCGAAGGGGTCACGACCTGCATGTTGAGAACTGCTAGCCCAGAGTGATAAGGCAGTGATGGTAGGCATCCGAACACCAGGACTCCTCCCTTTTCTGTCCAGAGAGCAGCATTGCATCCTGAAGTTTCAAGGCTTACTGTTATTATCCACATGTAATGGACACATCTTCCAGGCTCTGTAATTAGCTGTGGTTTCTGCTGGGCTGTGAATTTGGTTGCTAAGTAAACATCTGTACTCGGAGCAAAGCAAGCATGTGCTCCCTCCTCCACCGGGTGCTCTGTCTGCCCTGTGGACTGACCTTTCCCGATCACCTGGAACTTGCTGATTCAGCTAGACTGGCCCGTGAGCCCTGGGATCTGCCCTCCTCTGCCTCCAGAACTGCGATTACAGAGGAGTCTTTTTTCACATCAGTGCTGGACATGAACACAGGTCCTCATGCAGCACAGCAAGCATGTCATCCGTAGAGTAACGTGCACCCTGGTCCCCCTTTTCTCCCTTTTATTCAGTCTAGGACTCCAATTTATAGCATGATGCTCTACACACATTTGAGTCTTCCTCCTCCACTAAGCCTTCCTGGACATGCTTCCTTACAGACATGCTCCTGGGTGATTTTAAGTCTATCAGGTTGACCATGAAGGTTTTAACCATTACACCAAGGAACGAAGGAAACAGAATTTTATATGAATTTCTATTTAGGCCAGTGATTTTGAAACAAAGACTATTTAGAATCATAAAAAAATTTAAATATTTCTGGAAAAGTACTTTGCTTTGCTCGATTAACAAATATTAACTGATAACTGGGATAACTTGGTGATGAAGAATCTGAATCTCTGCTCTCACAGGATCTCAGTCTACTGGGGACAGGAACAGAGGGGATGAGGAGCCTGTGGCTCTGGGATGAGGAACCTGTGGCTCTGGGAGGACAAGCACCTTACCACAGCACAGACCTTTCCCACCAGACCTTCCCCACCCCAGGCCTGCCAGCTGTTAATCAGAACAGCAGGATCTCCAGCAGTGAACCTTGGAGAAAACTAAACAGATGCTCAGACTTTGGGGGTCAGTCTCTGTTCAGTGAACTGTTTCACAGACAAGGAAACAAAAGCAAAGGAAAAACTGCTTTCTGTGAAACAGATCACTACCCGGCCAACCTGAGGCTCCTGGGTGCCTGGCTCATTCCTGAGTTAAGTAGTGATTTTGAGTTCCCCAGTGCCTAAACTTCCTTTCATAGAACAAAGTAGGCAGTGAATAAATAATGACTGATAGTTTTCAGTCTATTGACAAGGCTGGCCCCGTAGTGTAGAAGGGTTACCTTTGTGCATTTAGCCATGGCAAATATGTAGCTCATTCTGGAATTACTAACATTTTCAAATTACTATGAGAATTAAAATCTAACAGTTCCATAATGAGTCAGTTAGTCTCAGTAGCAAACCTCAAGATAATCTAAAAATGTTGATAGGTTTTTACTACCCGATCAGTTTTGAAAACACTCTTGGACCATCAGTACCTGTAAGTACACATTTAATCCCTGCACTCAGGAGGCAGAGCAGAGGCGAGGCAGTTGGATCTCTGTGAGTTCAACACCAGCCTCACTGGTCAGAGTGAGTTCCAGGACAGCCAGGATTACACAGAGAAACCCTATCTTGAAAGGCAAAACAGACACTCCCTGGTGGTCTAGTGGTTAGGATTCAGCACACTCACAGCCGCGACCTGGGTTCGATTCCCGGTCAGGGAAGCTTCTCTTCTGCCCGGCAGTGGTGGTGCATGCCTTTAATCCCAGCACCTGGAAGGCAGAGGCAGGCGGATTTCTGAGTTCGAGGCCAGCCTGGTCTACAGCCAGGGCTATACAGAGAAACCCTGTCTTGAAAAACCAAAAAAACAAAACAAAAAAGCAAAGCAAAACAAAACAAAAATACCCATGGACTTTTAAAAATTCATGTACCAAAGCATAGTTTATTATTACTGCCTTAAGATTATAGTGTACAAAATAAATTTGGTACCTTCTATTATAATTCCTGCACAAATGAACTTAATTAAAAGTCAGTTGATACATGACACATTTTTAATTTTTAAAATTTATTTATTATTATTTTTAGATTCATTTTATGTATATGAGTACACTGTAGCTGTCTTCAGACACACCAGTAGAGGGCATCAGACCCCATTACAGATGGTTGTGAGCCACCATGTGGTTGCTGGGAATTAAACTCAGGTCCTCTGGGTGAGCAGTCAGTGCTCTTAACTAGCCCCTATGTATTATTATTATTATTTGTGTGTGTGTGTGTGTGTGTGTGGTGTGCATGTGTGGTGTGTGTGTAGGGGGGGTTGTTGCCCGCGTGCATGTTTCTGTACCACGTGCACGTCTGGTGCCCATAAACTACAGACAGTTGTGAACCACTCTGGGAATCAAACCCAGGTCCTCTGGAAGAGCAGCCAGTGCTTTTAACTACTGAGCCATCACTCCAGCTGTACAACACATTTTAGATACAAGGATTTTGAAAATAAAATGGCTGCAGAGCAGCTTTGCTTGAAATTGAGTCTAGACAAGTTGGTTGTCTCGCTAGTTTAATTTTTAATTACATTCAGAAAACAAATTGGCAAAATATTTTAGCTTTCATTAGTAGAGGCATGTTAAGCAGGCTAATTTGGGTATTGTTATAATTGCATGAATTTAAATGCTTTAATTTTGGGTTGTTATTTTGTATTTAAATGCTATTTAATATTACATTCTTTAAAACATAATAGCTCATACAAAGTAGTAGTTTTGATGGGGCCTCCTTATTACTAGAAAAAAATAACGTGTGACTACACAAGTCTCTCAAAACTGGCCTAGGTTGGAGCTGAGAGGCTGCTCATCAGATAAGAGCGATTGCTGCACTTGGAGAGGACCTGGGTTCTGTTCCTGGCACCATCAAGAACTCTGTGTCTCAGATATCCAACTCCTCCTCCTGGCCTCTGAGGGCACTGCGTGCATATGGTGCACATACATGAGCAAAATACTCACACACATAAACAAGTCTAAAAAATTTTAAGAGGCATATTTTTTTCATGTCCTTAACTGCCTTTCTAAAATCAGTCAAAATGTAATGCTTTCTGTTTTATGATAACAATTGTATGCTCTTAACTTCATTTACTAGTTGCTCAGAGCTCTACTAAGTAAAGATTAATACTGTTTTTGAGCCGCGCAGTGGTGGCGCATGCCTTTAATCCCAGCACTCTGGAGGCAGAGGCAGAGGCAGTTGGATTTCTGAGTTCTAGGCCAGCCTGGTCTACAGAGTGAGTTCCAGGACAGCCAGGGCTACACAGAGAAACCGTGTCTCGAAAAACCAAAAAATAAAATAATACTGTTTCTGACACCATCTGCTGGTAATTAACCAGTGAAAGAAAAAGATCTTCGAGACCATGAAGCCAGCCATGAGGAGAAGCTCCTCTGTGTTTTAAGCTTGTCTGTCTTTCCTAGCAGGGGCTGATCCTGTGTCATTTTTCCCTGTCTAAGGTTCCTCAGTGGTGTGCTGAATATTGCCTTTCCGTCCATTACCAGCACGGGGGTGTGATATGCACACAGGTCCACAAACAGACGGCAGTCCAGCTGGCCCTGCGGGTGGCCGACGAGATGGATGTTAATATTGGTCATGAAGTTGGCTATGTGATTCCCTTTGAGAACTGCTGCACCAGTGAAACAATCCTGAGGTTTGTATGTAGACACTTCACCTCAGCCTAGGTGTCTCTTTCTTGGCTTGGGTTTACAATCCTCAGAGCATTGGCCTGGTCTTTTGCATGTCAAGCACTCCTGGTGTAATGACTGCTCTCTCTAGCCTGACACACGTCCCTCCCTTGTTTTCCCTCCCTGGTATCCTCCATGATAATAGTCCTCAGGGGGGAAATTACAACTTGTTAGTTTCACCCAAGACTTTCCATCTTGTACTTAGAGAGCTGTACCTCCTAGTGAGTCCACCGTCATTGACCGTGTGCCGCCATGTGGCCCCTGTAGCTCTGTGTGATACCTATGTTTCCACACTTCTGTGGCTTGTACCTGTCTACCCATCTGTAGTCATACTTTCTAGTTACTTCTTGGGTCCTATTATCTACCACCCTTCCAACCCCCAATATTATTAGATAGGAGACAAAGGAGGTTAGAGGGGGAAAGGGGGCGTAGACCTCTTTAGACTACTTCCTGTTGATTAGGGGCATCAAGTTCCTAGGGACAAGCCCAATTTTAGTCGTTAGAATATCTCCAACCAGCAAAAGCAGCAGCCTCCACCCACCCTCTCTGGGCTCTTGCAGTTTCACATTCTCAAGCGTCCTCAGAATTCCAAACGTAAACTCTCTGCCGCTGGCAAAAATCAAGAGGGCAAGACAATCATAGTAAGCAGCTGTGGAAAACTGAAGCAGCCCCATATTCCACACCTGGGATTAAAACATACTCACATATTTACATAACATAACTGGGTTCTTAAAGAAAGTTCTCACTCTGCCCATCACTGTACTTGTCCTATCTGTCGCTTCTTCTGGGATTGGCCAATTCTTTCTAGTCACTCAGAACTCACCTGCACCAGGAGGGCTCCCCTGACCTTGTGGGGTGAGCTGTCTTTGAGGCCAAAGTAAGTTATGTTATCAGATATTTGTGTTAACTTTCTTTATCCGAGGCTTCCAAGGGCTGGCTTCAGAGCAGGAAAGAGAAATGCAGAGAGAACTGAAGTGGAGGGCTGGAAAAGTAACTTCTCAAGGTCAGGGCTTCTCGTTCTGTCTCCCTCAGACAGACAGGGCCTGTGCCTATCCCACTCTGCAAGGAGTGGCCAAAGCTGCTTACAGCCAGAGGTGACCACCTGATGGGCTTCAGGTGCCCTGGACAGTTTTCCCCTCCAGGAGCTCAAGAGATCAGAATATACTGGTCTCAGGGTCAGAATATCTGCACACCCATAAACCCACTCGGGTGGCATGCTGGCTGCTGTGTAGCACTCTTGTTGATTAGTTCAGCTTCAGAATTACAGGTCAGGGATGGCATTCTGCACCCTGCTCTCCCTGCGTCTGATAAGCTTGTCCTGTAGAGGGTGTTCCCTACCTAATTCGGTGGTAAGAAGAGGGAGTACTGCCCTGGTCCGAGCTTTGAAGGCCATGCAGAATGCCCTTGTGACTCACTGTTAGAAGCAAGTGTCCAGCCATGGGGAATGTTTAGGCCAGTAACGCCTTGACCTAAATAAGGTTCTTCAGGCTGTTTTACCTTTGTAAAAATTCATAATGTGCGGGACTATTGGGTGTAGATGTGCTTGTAAACTATACACAGCACATATACACAGGCCACATACAAAAGAAAAGCACCCCTTCCCTGCCTCTTAGGAACTCACAAACTAGTTGGAGATAGGTTAAACAGGACAAAAGAAACAATGGGAGAGGGAAGAGGGAGAGTGCTTAAGCTTAGCATTTTCAGTCTCGATTTTTGACTTAGGAGGGGTGTTGAGAAAAGTCTCATTCTGTAGCCAAGGCTGGCCCAAAGCTCTTAGTCCTGCCTCCCCTCCACTGCCCTTCCGTTTTTAATTTGTCATTCTTTGAAGTGGTTTTTGAAATGCCTGTTTAATCAAATAATGGCTTCAACTGAGTTCTGCAGTCACTGCATCTAGACTTCGAAAGCCTAATGGTTTTTATGTTAGTGAGTTTGGAATCATAATTTTAAGTTATTATTGAGAAAGTCACGAAAGTACTTATCCTGGGATGTACTGTCATAGTAAGAATGTAGCAAAACATACTTTTTAAACATCTGTATGTTTTGGACTTGACTTTAATAAGATTATTTTAAACACCGGCTTCTGTTAGGCAGAAGAAGGACTGAGTTTCTGTGTTAAAGTGTTGACTCTGAGTGGGAGCCCTGAGGCTTGGGGTAAGCCATAGCTCATGTGGATGGAATGTTCTGGCTACTGCAGGTTCTGTTCTCTGCTGCTCAGAGAACCTTTCCCTATCTTCATTGTAAGAACTTGTTAGCAGGACACAAGAAGGGTCTGGGCCTGAAGGTGGCCAAAAGATTTAAAGGCCCCCACAGTAAAAGAATACAGTACCCTACTTCCCTCCCAGAATGCTGTCTGCCTAGGTTGCCTCGTGGCTCTACAGCCAGTGTCGCCAGCTTTCTAGCAGGGACTCTGCATAGGTTCCCAACCAGAGCTCTCTGTGTTCAGGTCTCCTCATCCAAAAAAAACCAATGGCTGTTGAGAAGGGCATTGTAAATGACTGAGTGGGGAGGCCCAAAGCATAGTGTGGGTGGTGCTAGTTTACGATTATAATGAAATGTAACTGAATCTTTAAAATTTTTACCAGAACCAGTTTGTTTTCCTGGAGAGGTATGCTGGCTATGATCTTGAGTGTCCTCAGACTGAATGGCAATCTAAACCACAGATGTTTCTTAATGGGCCAAGGCCTTACACATGCTGGGCAAGTCCTCTACCATCGCTGCTTTGCCAGCCCTTCAGTCAGAAACTTTAAAGGTCATTACTAATTAGAGAAGCTAGTGCTCTATATTCAGGTTTTTTTGTTTTTGTTTTTGTTTTTTGTTTTCTTTGCAGCCCTACTGGGCATATCGTAGATACCTGATAGAGATAACGTTGTCTGCCTTCCTTCCTTCCTTTTGCCTTTTTAATGATATTAAAAAACAAACAAACAATGTAGGTCTTTAAGCTTTTTTTCTGGCCTTTCTAGCTAGTAGACACTTACATACTGCATACCTGAAAGTGCTTTCTTCTCTTAATGCCACAGTCTCCTGTGCAGTGGGTCTCCTGTGCAGTGGGTCTCCTGTGCAGTGGGTGTGGCTCTTAAACCTCTAGTTTTCAGAGCTGAAGAGTTTCCAGTTTTCATTAGGGTCAAACTCAGTATAAAACATTTCAGGAAAAAAAGGATACAAATGCCGGGCGTGGTGGCCCATGCCTTTAATCCCAGCACTCAGGAGGCAGAGGCAGGCAGATTTCTGAATTCAAGGCCAGCCTGGTCTACCAAGTGAGTTCCAGGACAGCCAGGGCTACACAGAGAAACCCTGTCTCGGAAAAAAAGCAAAACAAACAAACAAAAAAAGGATACAAATATTAATACAACTTTTAAATATGTTATTCTTGGCTCTTACAAGTCTTGAGAATTTAAGGTGCTAACTGTGGTATATTACCTATCTCACTGTCAGCATATCTATGTAGTTACCATGACAACATTTTTAAAGCATTGGTCACATGAAATCTTATTAATGTGAAAATGAAATGAATCTTGCCAAGCTTGGTGGAGTACACCTTAAATCCCAGAACGCCAGAAGCAGAAACAGGATTTCTGAGGCCAGGAGAGTCTACATAGTGAGCTCCAGTCCAGCCACGGTTAAAGGATGGGGTGGGTGGTGGGTAGGTGGGGGAGGAAGAGAGAGAGAGAGAGAGAGAGAAGAGAGAATTGCATCATCATGCTGAATTTAGCTGAGTTTTTAATAGGCTACCGATCTCTCTCCTTTGAACCAAGGGTGGACATATTTACATAACTCACGCCCCTCCACTTTATAGGAAGCATGTCATCGAGGAAGCTGAATGCTGACTAGATGGTTACTCAGCTGAGTTTTGCTGATAAGGAACAAGGTCATATTTGTGACATGAAAGAAGCTGACATAAACATAATTTGCTTTGAAATAGAACAATAGTAGCTTAGGTCTTTGTGTCCTAGTTAACCTTGCAGAAGATGCCTGGAAAGCTAGATTTTGGATGCATTTGTCTACATCTTGCATGAAATGCAATAATACTGTACTCAGAAAGCTTCACTCTTAGGTTTGATCATTTAGGAATGATCCACAGTTTGATATTGCTTACTTGGTAAGACACAGGATAAGTATATATGAACAGAAGGCAGAGAGTAAAGCTTTGATCTCACAAAGTGAAAGGAAGAACAAATCTAAAATCTTACTATTCAAACCCTGGTGCCTGAGGAAGTGGTTTCTGGTTCAGTAACAGCATCAAGTATGATAAATCATTTGGTTCACATCTTAACCCTGACCTGGATATGGTGGTGTGTGTGCCTTTAATTCCTATGTGTAGTAAGAAGTTTGGGGTTAACCTGGGCTACATTGTAAGTTCCAGACAGACCATGGTTACATGGTGAGACCCTGTCTCAAAAGAACAAATAAACAAAACAAAAAAATCAAACCTTGACTCTAGCTTTGTGACCCTTGATAGACCCCTTAAACTGTTAATCCACTTCCTTTATTCATAAATAAGAGGGCAACATCTTTCCTCAGGATTTTTTCTGAAGGTTAAATGAGAAATGTATGTATTGACCCCGGGCCCAAAGTAGGAACTAAACGGAAACACCTGCTTCCTTACTCTCTGTCTTCCCTTGAAAGGGTATTGGGCACTAGGCCAGGGTCCCCACTGGTCAGGGGCCTCAGATCTATCAGGTTTGTCTGAAGGCTTCACTGTATTCAGAACAGTCTCCTCACAACTGAAGCTTATCACAGAAGCAAATAGAGAGCAAAGCCAGCCAAGAGAGGCGTGAATAGGGTCTCCTCAGAGGAAAGAACGCATGTTCACATGATTCCTGAGCTGATACAGCCACCTCTGTCAGTTCTCCCCAAATTCAAGCTAAATGTCAACCAAGGGCCAGCATTGCCAGCAGACCCATCCAACAACCTCAGTCTTAAGTGCTGGGAGAGGTGGAGAATTCATAAAACTTCCTCTTCAAACAGTAATCTGTATGCATATACAAATAGTATCAGAAAGAAATCTCTATGGTAGTTGATCATTACCATGGGGCCTTTTATTTTTTTGTATCTCAAAGGCTTCTGGGGGTGGGGGGGAATCTATTAAATCACTAATGAAGGAGGCTGAAGCTGGAAGATTTTGAATTTGTAACCAACATCTCAGTCAAACAAATCACTAATACCCTCCCTGCCCTATCAGGCATGCTAGCCAGTTTGCACAAGTACTCCAAACAGATGAGTAATGTGTAGCTACTTCTGTTTGCTCTCATCTGAGCAACATTTCAAACTTGATAATGATGTTAGCACCTTGGTGACACAGTTGCCACCAGCAACCCCCAGTGAGAGTCTTAATGTGAGTGGCTGGGCCATGAGCCGGAGTTCTCTCCTTGTAAAGTGTATGGCAGTACCCAGAGTTCAGCCAATGTCAGGAAGGGAGGTAACTGTCCAGTAAGGGTGTTCCATGATAATACTGTTTAGTTTACAAAGCTGCAGGCAGATGTTACATGCATTTATTATCATTTGTACCAGTGAGTTTGCATAAGCCTGTGATTAACTGCAGGGCACTCAGTTGTGGTGATCACTGGTTACAGACCTATGTAAGGAGAGTCCTCTGACCAGGGGTTTCTGTGGTTAGCCTTGAGGACTCACTGAGCATGTACAAAGGACCTTTAAAATGTATTATGTGGGGTTTTATGCTGTGGCCCTTCAGATTCTATCACCTCAAAGGAATCTTGGCTCCAAGAAAAAATATAACTAGTGCCACAGAAAAGGGCAGAGCATACGTGTGTGTTTTAGGGAGTCCTTTACATGGTGTCTTAGTCAGGGTTTCTATTCCTGCACAGACATCATGACCAAGATGCAAGTTGGGGAGGAAAGGGTTTATTGAGCTTATACTTCCATGCTGCTGTTCATCACGAAAGGAAGTCAAGACTGGGACTCAAGCAGGTCAGGAAGCAGGAGCTGATGCAGAGGCCATGGAGGGATGTAACTTACTGGCTTGCTGCTTCTCCTGGCTTGCTCAGCTGGCTTTATCATAGAGCCCAAGACTACCAGCCCACAGATGGTACCACTCACAAGGGACCCTTCCCCCTTGATCACTAATTGAGAAAATGCCTTACCGATGGATCTCATGGAGGCATTTTCTCAACTGAAACTCCTTTCTATGTGATAACTCCAGCCTGTGTCAAGTTGACACACAAAACTAGCCCGTACACATGGTGTTCGTGAGAATTCTCTAACTTGAATGTGTCTCCTGTGTAGGTACTGTACTGATGACATGCTGCAGAGAGAAATGATGTCCAATCCTTTCCTGGGTAGCTATGGCGTCATCATCTTGGACGATGTCCATGAGAGAAGCCTGGCGACTGACGTGTTGCTTGGACTCCTTAAAGATGTGCTACTGGCAAGGCCAGAACTGAAGCTCATAATTAACTGCTCGCCTCTCCTCATCAGCAAACTCAGCTCCTACTATGGAAACGTGCCTCTCATAGAAGTGAGAAATAAGCACCCCGTGGAGGTGGTGTACCTTAGTGGGGCTCAGAAGGATTCCTTCGAGTCTGTCGTGCGCCTTATCTTTGAAATCCACCGCTCGGGTGAGAAGGGTGACGTCGTGGTCTTCCTGGCCTGTGAACAAGTAAGTTAGGTGTTGTCAAAAGGCTTTTCCTTTGGGAAGCTTTTCCATCAGCAGCTTGTGACTCCCATTGCATAGCCGCCATGCAGATAGTCCCTACAGCACACCTCACTCTACACATAAGCTGTAGCACAGGTAGGAGAGACAAACCTTCGTGAAAGCCTTGCCAGTCTCTTAGGGCTGAGAGGGAGTGGGGTGGCATCCTGAGGATCCTGGGCCCAGCTTGGTGGAGCTGGCCATCTCTCATGGAGACACAGTGGACACAGAGGACTCCACACTCTGCTGCCCTCTCAGCAGTACCTGAAGTAGACAGTCCTTAAAGACCAGCAGGCTGTTCTATCCACCCTCCAGTGTTTCCAGCCTCTCAGTATGAAGCAGGTGTGCAGGAGTTCTAGTGATTAACGGAACTAGAAAGTGTTGGATAAAGGTTAGCTACAAAGGAGTGAGTCCCTGCCTTGGTGTGGATCTGCCAGGGTGGGGGAAGGGGGTAGCTCGGAGGTGTGGCCTCAATTCAGGCTCAGAACTATAGGAGCTATGGTGGGTCTTGAGACTTAAACTTTATTTCCTTAGGGAAAGTAATTTAGCATCTCATCTGCACAAGGACGGTTGTCAGTTGTTTGTGTAGGTGATACACATTCTTCTGAATACTAACCTTCTATGGTAGTGGTTTATTGCCTGATTTGGAATGGTTAAAAAGGCCCTTGGAGAGCTAACGACATGATTAAGGGGCAGAGTAGAGCCTGAGGAAGGAACAACAGTGAAGTTAGGACTAAAACATTTGAAACTGCCAGATGGAGACCAACAGGAGAAACAGTCATCTATGAGATTAAAAATCAGGAATTTCCAAACAGCCAGGCACAGGCAGGCCTGTAGTCACGGACTCACCAGGCTGAACTGTGAAATCAAAAACATCAGAAGATGGAAGCTAGATTTGGCTTTAGAGTGAAACTATCTCAAAAAAATCCCAAATGGATGCTTTGAAAACTAAAGGTCATAACAGGTTTGGGGTAGAGGTTTTCTTAGAGGCTTTGATTCTTGTAAATGTAGTGAGACCTATACGTCAGTGACAGGGTGACCTTTAAACTGGTGAGCAGTCCACGGAACTTAGAAGGTATCCTGTCTGTTAAGAAACATGGCAGTCTTCTCCCATGGAAGTGATGGTCATGAGAACAGCAGGGAACTCTCACCCTCCTGGGCCCAGTACGTGGAGGTGCTGCTGCAGTGGCCTGGCCAGTGCTGGACTCCTTATCCAGGGGCACGGCAGCTGCCCTGCCCTGCTGCTCCACTCCTGCTGGCTCCTGCAGACTTGCCAGAAAGCCTGAGTGTTCCAGGTCTGCTGCCTTGCAAGCTTACCACTATGGTACTGATGAGCCTTCCTCAAGCCGTGCTCCGGTCTTAAAATCCCTGCTCAGAGCTGTTGATTGTTGTTTGCCTCATGCTACTCCAAGCTGTCTTGATTTCTACATACAGTTAAAACCTGCTGTGGTACTTCAGTATCATATAAGACAAACATAGGTGAGAGCTGATTTTTAAGAAATTCAAATTGAAGACATTGCCACTAACAGTGGTTATTGGGAGTCAGCCATGCACTCTTGTTAGGTGTATCACACATCCCCCAGCTGCTGACTCAGCTCCACACCTGCTGTGAGCTGGTCCCCAGGATAGTCACGGGCTTCCCTTTGATTCGGTACTGACAAGACTGAGCACCCTGAGTGCTTCCAGCCTTCTTTAACCTGAGAACAAAGTATGGAATAAACGGGGTAGAAGATGTGAGTTGAGCTCATAGTGTGTGGTCCAGCCAGATCACTGTAAGGGACCGGCAGGCCGGTGCTCACGGGCTCGAGTGGCCCAGGAAATGCCCTGTGGCTGCGGGGCCTCTTTGATCTCAGATACCTTCTCTTGGTGGCTGTTGTGGTCTCCACAGCTTTGCACGTGGTCACAGCAGAGTCCTGCAGAGTTACTGAGTAAGAACTGAGGGAATATGCTGGGTGTGGTAGAGTGCACCCTTAATTCCAGCCCTGGAGAGGCAGGGGCAGGACCTCATGCCTGTCTCACAGAGTGACTTCCAGGATAGGCGGGGGTTGGGGGGACCCTGTCTCAATACATACATACATTTTTTAAAGAGGCCCGGGTACATATTCAGCATTGCCTTTTGTAGTTTTTGAAGATCTGGCCTCAAAGCTGTGTGTGAGCTGTGCTTGAGGAGCAGGAACCACACACAGATCCATTCTGTCACCTCTGCCTTTTCCTGCATGATGTTTTCTTCATTTCTTCTCCTGCAAAACTGTGTGTGTGGGTGTGTGTGTGGGGGGTGACCAAAATTCAACATAAAAAACATTTTAAACTACTAGAAAAGGCAGGTTTCTGTGAGTTTTAGGTCAGCCAGAGTTACATGATGAAACCCGGTCTCAAAAAGCAAAGCAAAACAAAACAAAATCCAGCTTAGTTACCTATACCCAGTAGGGCTTTTCTCTGTCCCAGGTCCTGAATAATGACATAAATACTAACTTATGTATTTATGCCCAGGCCTTATGCAAGGCTTGCTCCCAACTTTTAACTAACATCAGCCTGTTTATACTATTCTATATCTGCCATGTGGCTGGTTACCTCTTCCTCCAAGGCTGGGTGGGAAATCTTCCCACACCTGACTCTTTCCCAGAGTTCTCTCTGCCATTGGCCCACCTTCTGCTCTATCTTTTGCTATAGGCCATAGGCCTGTTATTTTACCCAATCAGAGGGTGCCTGAGGCAGGCAAGGAAGGACAGACACATCTTCACAGAGTGTGCATAAACATTATCCCTGCAGTTACCAAAATTATTTTTTCAACAATATGCTAAGAGGGAGTAATTATTTCACTGCTGTTTGAAGGTTTATATTGGTAAGAGATTGCTCTGAAGTGGGCTTCCTTTTCTATATTCTCTCTTGAGAGTTAATGACACCTACCTGAAGCAGGAGGAATGTGGGTGTCCCCAGTGAGGCTGTTCTCAAAAAAGGTATGTGGTAAAATGAAGCAAGCAATCTGGGCCGTTCATTTCGTCTTTTAGACAGGCAGCTAAGAGCCTCTCAATCCTCCTGCTCCCATCTCCCAAGTGCCAGCAAGAAATAGTTTTCTCTCTCTAGTTGACCAGTTTTTCGCTAGTTGGGATATAGAGAGTTGTACTATTTAGTTTGAGAAAAAAGATTTTGTCAAAGTAAAGTGTGTATGTGCTGGAGAGGGCAGCCTGACTGAGAGCAGGCCTCCTGGGAACAGCTCACCCTGGCTATCAGCAGCCTTTGCTGCCTGAACCCTTTTCCAAACACCCCTAGGTGACTAGACCCACTCTACAAATGGTGTAGAAAGGAAGGCACCTTGAGCTAAAGACAGGGAGAAGGGGGTGGAGCCTTAAAAACTGCAGAGGTCACAGGAGGCCAACTTTTTCCGTTGTGGGGTTTAGTGAACTGATGATTCTGAGAAGCCAGGTGAAGTTCCCATTTGGTGGCTTGCCTTGTCCTTTAAAAGATAGAAAATTTTGCAGCTATTAAAAAGGACTCAGGTTAAGTAGCATCCATTCTCAAAAAATTAGCTGGAATTGAGAGCTGTGCAAACTAAAACACCTTACCTTCAAGCGAGCTCTCTCGTTTGCTTGTAAGGAATTGCATGGCTGTTGATTTGTTCCTTTTCCCCATATGTGGGATGTACATTTGAACAGATTGTTCTAATTGCCTGTGGATGCAGAGCAGCAGAGGCAGTGACAGCTCCCTGCCCACCTTACAGCTTTTCCGCTACCACTTTGAAGTCTATGTGGGTCAAACAATGTCTAAGGTGACCCAGGCGAGGCCCCGGTTGTGCTTTTGTACATGCCTTTATGTTTTAGTTTAGGTTTTTTGAGATGAAGTTTCACGATGTAGTCCAGGCTGGCCTTGATCTCATGGCAATCCTTCTGCCTCCACCCCTGAGCTCTGGGAATCCAGGGATGAGCCAGCAAACCTGGCTGGTACGCTTTCCTTTATAGAAACTCCCAGTGCTGTTGAGCAGCGCTTGGTTCCGTCAGCTCAGAACAGTGATGTGAGGATGAAGTTGATTCCTCTGCTCATGCTAATGTGTCTGTCCGGGGAATGGCATCAGGCTGGGAAAACAGTAGAAGGGAGGAAGGCAGAGAAGCAGGTTGGACAATTTCAGAGAGGAAGGCCATTCTGGACCAACGGCAATGAAACTGGGTAGAAATCCCATTTAACCTGCCTAAAGGGTGATTACATCCCCTTTCCTTATTTAAGGCAACAGCATAGACATTTCTTTCTTTGTGTGTGTTATTGTCTAAAACTTTATAGAATTGTGGAATTGTTTTTTACTGAAATACTGTTATTTATTCTGACGGATGTTTATTTTTTCACTTTAGGATATTGGAAAAACTTATGAAATTGTGTGTCAGGAAGGATCCAACTTAAACCCAGATGGGGGAGAGCTGGTGGTCATTCCTTTGTATCCCAAAGAGAAATGCAGCCTGTTCAGGCCAGTGGATGAAACTGAGAAAGGATGCCAAGTGTATCAGAGACGGGTGGTGCTGACCACCAGCTGCGGGGAGTCTCTCATCTGGAGCCACACAGTCAAATTTGTTATTGATGTTGGTCTAGAAAGAAGACAGGTAATTATCATCTTGGGGCCTGAGTTGGCCAGCCACCACTGGCACCTACTTGCTGGGTTCCTACTACACCAATAGCCGAAAATGAGGGTGCACTGTGACCTAGGGTTCTCTCTCTCTTTTTTTTTTTTTTTTTTTTTGGTTTTTCGAGACAGGGTTTCTCTCTGTAGCCCTGGCTGTCCTGGAACTCACTCTGTAGACCAGGCTGACCTCGAACTCAGAAATCCGCCTGCCTCTGCCTCCCGAGTGCTGGGATTAAAGGCATGTGCCACCACTGCCCAGCTACCTAGGGTTCTCTTAATTGGGTCAGATATACTTGAAGTAGTTGCAGCCACGAGTTAAAGTCTTGGCTGTATCTCATTAGCATATTGGTAGGCTGGAAACAAATTAATTGAGGGTCAGAGGTTTGAGGAAATACCAAAGTTTAGCATAAAGGTATTGGTTCCTGTCTACCTGCCTGTCTCCTTTGTCCCTTCCTTCCCTTTCTTCCTCCCTTCCTTCTCCTTTTTAACTGGGGATTAAACCAGGGCCTGCCACTGAGTAGCCCAGTGCCCAGACCCTTGGGTCTTTAGGTAAGCTCCTAGTACAGTACATTAGTCAACGTCTCTGGTATGTCCATTTATCAGTGCAACTAGCATCTTCAGGGAAATTGGTTTTAAATGAATTGACTAACTTTTGAAAATATTTGATAATTGGACATTTTTTAAATTCCATTTTTAAATTTTTATATATAATTCATTTATTTTATGTGCATTGATGATTTGCCTGCATGGATGTCTCTGTGAGGGTGTCAGATACCTTGGGACAGGAGTTACAGACAGGTATGAGCTGCCATGTGGGTGCTGGGAATTGATCCAAGGTCTTCTGGAAGAGCAGCCAATGCTCTTAACCAGTGAGTCATTGCTCCAGCCCCCTAATTCTGAGTTTTTTAGAAAATAAATTATTAAAGCTGGGCAGTGGTGACTCACACCTTTAATCCCAGCATAATCAGGAGGCATAGCTAGGTAGGTCTCTGAGTTTGAGGTCGGTCTGGTCTACAAAGCAAGTTCAAGATCAGCTAGGGCTACACAGACAAATCCTGTCCTGTCTCAAAAAACATACAACAATAATGATTTAAAGGCAATAAATTATTATAAATGAAATAACTTAATACAAATTATTTGTATCAAGGTTCCTTGAAACAAGTTGTAGATTATCTCTTTTGAGCCAGCATCTTGCCCTGTAGCCTGGCTGGCCTTCAGCCTCCAGGAGATCTTAGTCTCTCACCACCACACCTGGCTTGTTAGAGTCAGTCTTTAGCTACTTTACTGCTCCTCTCGCACTCAGTTGCCTTCCTAAGCCACACACAAGAGTAACCATTAGTGCTGTGTGGCATTTGCAGTAGGTGTACTACCCAGAAAAATTCCATGTGTGTCATAAACATGGGCCCACTGAAGTAACACTCAGCCTGAACAAAACATCAGATCAGTTCAGCCCTGTTGAATGGAAATCCTTTCTTTCTTGTGGCTGTGTGTGTGTGTGTGTGTATCGGGAGGGGGAGTCCCCACTCATCAACATGAGGCTGGTGGTAGGCAATACTGAGGTCCCGTACTTACAGAGTACAGGAAGCAGACAGTTTGCAGATCCATTTGCCAAGTCACTTACAGTTTCTATCTCATAGTGTGTGGTAGACACCAAGGAAAAAGCATGACAGCATTCCTTTTGGGGCATGCTGCAGGGTAGTCACTGTGGGTAGTGGCAGGTGACTGTACCTGAGTTTCCAGGAGCTAACATGCTGTGTTTCTGTTAAAGGTATACAACCCCCGAATCAGAGCCAACTCCCTCGTCCTGCAGCCCATCAGCCAAAGCCAAGCAGAGACCCGGAAGCAGCTCCTCGGGTCTTCTCCCTCAGGTAGTGTGGTGGGCACAATAGCAGTGTGAGGTCTTTCAGGGATGCCACAGCAACACTGAAGCCATTTCTCTTGACTTTTTTAAGGAAAACTTTTCTGTCTGTACACTGAAGAATTTGCCTCCAAAGACATGAGGCCACTTAAACCAGCAGAAATGCAGGAAGCCAACCTGACCAGCATGGTGCTCTTCATGAAGAGGGTGGACATCGCGGGCTTGGGCCGCTGCGACTTCATGAACAGGCCAGGTAGCTTTACGCTCTTCACTTTTTTCCTATTCCTGCAATTTGTTACTGCCATGACTCCTGAGAGCGCGAGGCGTCTATCACTATAAGCCAGCATGTGGTTCATTCATTGCTGACCCTTTCACGGTCACAAGAGGAAATTATCTCAAAATTTAAAAGGACAAAAACCTAGGTAGGGGGTGTGGGGGGGTGAAGGATGTCTTAGTTAGGGTTACTATTGCTGTGATGAAACATGACCAAAAGCAAACTGGGGAGGAAAGGGTTTATTTGGTTTAAACATCCAGATCACTGTTTATCATGGAAGTCAGGACTAGAACTCAAGCAGGGTAGGAACCTGGAGCAGGAGCTGATGCAGAGGCCATGGAGAGATGCTGCTCACTGTCTTGCTCCACGTAGCTTGCTCATCTTTCTTATAGAATCCAGGACCATCAGGCTGGGTCCCACTCACAATAGGCTGACCCTCCCCCATCAATCATTAATTAAGAAAATTCACTACAGCTGGAACTTATGGATGAATTTTCTCAATTGAGGTTCCCTCCTTTCAGATAACTCTAGCTTGTGTCAAGTTGACATAAGACTAGCCAGCATGAGGGCCAAAGGTCAACATTAGGTATTTTCCTGTGTCACTCTTTGCCTTCATTTTTGAGACAGGGTCTGTTATTGAACCTGGAGCTCACTACCTGCTAACCATGGAGCAAGCCCCTGGGATTCTGCTAACTCTGCCTCTCCCTCTCACCAGGCCCTGAGATTCAGATGTGCACCAGGATCCTGGCTTTGGATATGGCTGCTGGGATCTGAATTCAGCTCCCTATTCTTGTGTGGTAACTAACACTTTACCCACTGAGCCATTTCCCTAGCCCAGAGAGTGTCTTATGTTTTGGACACTGTAACCAGAAGGACTGTAGCCAGTATAGGAAGGGACAATGGAGCACTGCTATCTAAGGGCAAGATGAACAGAAGGTAAAAGATACATTCCCAGTGGCTTGCGAGTCCTCCTCATGGATCATATTAGCATCTGGGGAAAACCCACTCAGATTTCACTCCTTTGCAATTGAGGTCAAACACGTAAGGGAGGGGAGATTCCTGAAGCAAGACTGAGACATATGAATCCTAATCTGAGTAGTTTCTTCCAGGGTTTACTGAGCCTCCTGGCCCTGGCTTTCTCTTGTCCCCAGAACTACTGTAATACAGAGGGAAAGAAAGGCCAGTGAAGCCCGGCCAAGCAACTGCTACCTGAGGGACAGCCACCTATGCCCAAGGCAGAGGAGTGTTACCTGCTCAAAAGCAAGCCAGCTTGTTGTTTTCTCTGCACTTCCAGTTGGCTTATCCTCTCTATGGCAGGGTGGGGTTAAATCCTTCTTCAGCTCTAGGTACTGTGTCTAAGAGATGGTGGCAGCTGTACTTGTCAACAACCAGCTGGTGAGGAAGGTCTGCCAGCAGCCATAGTCTGTGTATCTTATCTGTTTAAACCCTGGCCTGTTCTCTAAACACTTGATCATTTATATATGTTTACTGGTGTGTTAAATCATTTAAGACAGTAGTCCAGTGACTGGATGCTGGTGGTTTGTTGGTTTTTGGTTTTGGTTTTGTTTTCCCTCCACTTTACAGATGAGAAACTGAGTTGCTAGATTCAGGGCAACTCACAGATGGAGCAGGTGGTACCTGCCCTGCCAGTGGCTGGTGTCTGACTGTCCTGCCTTCTTTTCCTACTGAAAGTTCCTGAGTGGTTTTCCCTCTTGTCTCTGGTGCTCTTTGTTTGGTGCTCCTTGCCAAGCATGAGCAACAGGTGCCTATAAATAATGAGCTGAAGAGCTCAGCCAGGGGGCTTCCCTTCCCATTTCCCCATCCAACATGCTTCTGAAGCTGATGGGGACCTAGCCCCAGGCCCAGGGAGACACTAGGCTGTTAGGGCAGGGTCCCACTTCTCTCACCTGCTTTCTTCTGTGACTTTGAGCTTAGCTTCCAAAAAGCAAGCAAAATGTCTAGATCACTGTATGAAGGGCTCTAACTTAAAGTATCGGTTGCTCTTCAGTCAGTACCTTAATTTTGGCTTCTATTTATGTGAAAATAACTTAATTTTCCCACACCTTCAGCCAGTGGTTAAACTTTTCCATGATGCTTACCCTAGAAGTAAATATCAGTCTATCTGTAATGTCTGTGTCCTTTGCCATATTTTGCAAGACAGATAAGTCAGCCAGAAGGCCATCCAGGTAGGAGTGTTTGAAATGGGAGCTGTGACCCAGGCTTGTCTGCACGCTCTCCTTTACCTCATCCTGGCCCTGAGGATGATATCTAAGGGGAAGGGTGTCATCCACTTCCTCCTCTTTACCTGGTGGTCCCTGAACTTCACGTGGGTCAGCGTTTGCCACAGGTGGATCTGCTACAGCAATCCAGAAGCCTCCTCTGAAGAAGGGTTTTCACCAATTTTTGTTACTTTCACATTTTGTTGATAGGGGTTGAACCCAGAGCCCAAGCATCCGATGAGAGACTGAGACACATTCCAGACCAGATTTTTTTTTTTTTCCATGATGGTAGAGATAAGCCCTAGAGAATGCATTCTGGGCATGCACCCACTAAGCTACAGCTTTGGCCCCAAGTGCACTTCACCTGTTAATGTTGCCCATCCAGCCTACTGCTTCTGCCTTGGTGCCTTCAGCATCCTTCTGCTCAGGACAGGGGATGTTTGATGGACTAGGTGTGAGGGGAGAAGTAAGAGTAGGCTTGCAAGAGGGTTCTGAAGAAATCAAACATCAGAGATACCTGAAAGGAAGCAGGTGGCTGGGCTGTGGGCTCCCTGCTCTCTGTGCGGGGCTTCCTGCTCCCTGGGTGGCTCCTGTTTGCTGCTTACCTCGTGAGGTTTCAAACTGATAACTGGGAACAAAGGGGTCAGAGTCACCATTTATTTTTGGCTCCTGACAACACGTTCATCTGTTTTCTGCTGTGCTTGGGGAAATGTAGCTGTGGATGAGCTCTGACTCATCATTTTGGAAACAAAAAAAATTTAGAAGATGCTTGTGGTTGATGCATTTAATTCAACTTATAATTTAAATGTATGAACACAGCAAGCTCTCTGGCCTTTTCAGGATCTGTGAACCGTGTGGAAATGGTCTTGGCATGACTAGGCTACTGGCAGTTCAGTGAATTCTCTCCGCATGATCTCTCTTCAGAAACACTAAATCCAGGGGGATTTGTTTTGGTTTGGTTGTTTGTTTGTTTGTTTTTCCTCTTCCTCAGCTGCATGAGGATTGACCTCCACATGAGTGTCACAGCCACTGTTAATCTGGGTAGGGAAGCCTAGGACCAACTGAGTGCCTCAGCAGAAACAGATGACTGAGACTGTTACTGTCCTTGGAAGGCAAAGGTACCTAGACAGGGATTTGGAGAGAAACCAGGCACAATGTCCCAGACTATGCTGAATGTCATCTCTATCCTCTGATTCAGAATTTGTTTTAACTTGTTGCGGATAAAACTGGTTTGGGGATGACCAGGATTTCTGAGATTTGAAAAGAAAACTGAGAGCCAGGCATGGTGATATAATCACACCACTTACAAAGTGGAAGTGGAGGCAGGAGAATTGGAAGTTTAAGAATAAACCAGGATAGGTTATTTCTCTACCAGTGAAATGAGCCAATTCAAGCCAGATTAGATTATATTAAAGGCAGATACTCTGGGGATGGGGGGTTCATGGAGCCCCAAGAACTGAGGCCAGGGGAGTTGCCATGGGAAGAGGGAAGGGGAAAAAAGAGAGAAAGGGGGTTCGTGCAGGGAGAGAGAGAAAAGAAGAGGGGGCAAAATGTCTGGGTTATATAGGGAGGAGCCTCTGGGGGAAGGGCAGCAAGCCTCTGGGCTGGAAAGTTCAAGGGTGGGGCAGGGTCTAAGGGATACTAGGAGAACCTGGAGGCCAGGTCTGAAACCAGAGGTGGGTGGGAAGGAAGGAAAGGAAAGAAGGGAGGGAGGGAAAAATGAACTGTACCCAACTTGGACTAGCTTGGTGTATGTAACAAGACAAGGTACAGAAGAAGACACAAGGTGCAGGCAGGGGCTGGACTGCTCGTTGCGGAGGCCAGTTGGAAAGAGGGACCCAGCTCTGTAGCGGCCCCATCAGGGTCCAGGTGCACATTTCTCAACAGACGGTTCCTGAGTCAGTGAACCTGGAGCCTCTGTCAACACAGTTACACTCCTAGAGGCATTTGTGACGATGCCTGCAAGTCTATAAAGCATTGAAAACACTGGTTGGTTCAAAGTGTCAACAGTCTGTACTAGGGAGTAAGAGAAAGTCACCTGCTAGCTTGGCTCAGTCATCACAGCTGCACCTGAAGCTTTGCACAGGGACTCCTCTCTGCAGGCAGGATGCATGCTGCATGTTACCTCTAAACAGCCCAGAGCCAAGCAACTGCTCAACCACGGCACCTGCAAAGGCCATGGCTAGGATTTTGTTGTTGTTATTTATTTATTTTTATTACATTTGTGGAGGTCAGAGGACAACTTGCAAGAGTCAATTTTCTCCTTCTACCATGTGGATTCCAGGGTGTCATTCAGGCTGTCAGGTTTGTGCTACAAGCATTTTCCCCGCCGAGCCATCCTCTGGTCTGACTGCTAGGTGCTGCACAGACACTATTGTTTATACAAGGGCCATCCATACCGAATTCATCACCATCTTCAGAGAGGGAGGTGTGCATTCTTGTATGCGTGCGTGAGTGTGTGTGTGTGTGTGTGTGTGTGTGTGTGTGTACATGTACAAAGAGGAACATTCCAAGAACAGTTTCCAAGATGGAGTCCATTGGAGCACCTTGGAAACATTAAGAAAGTCATTTTACAGATAGCAAAAACTTAATCAGGGAGGAAGTCAGAGGCATGGAATAGAAATAGTTTTAATGTAACTGCAATCAAAGTAACTGCCTCAGGGCTCAGGTCAGTGAGTGAATGTACTTTTATCCCTTAGAAAAGTGATGGGGATTCAATAAATGCTCGTCATGGTGGGTCTGAGTGACTCCTAGCTGCCCAAGCCTACCTACCTGAGCTGCAGAAGGCAGTTTCCTTGGGTGTGCAGACAGACAGTGACCACAGTGATTATGAGATGTCATCACAGTGCCCCTGAGATGGGCCCCTAGATACTAAGACCACTGGCCTTGCTTGGCCTTTTAGAGTCATGTCAGCTGTGCTGGCAGAGCATGGCTTCTGGAAAGACATTGCTCATTAAACAAACACGGGACCAGCTGTCTGACCACTCAGCCTTGGCCGGACAAGAGAGATTCAAACGTGAAAGTACTGTGGATCTTGTAAAGGTCCTAGGAGTATGGCCTGTGACACTGTCGTAGAAGTTGTCCCCTCCTGTCCTCATCAGAGCCAGGCTCATACTCCCATTTCCAAAATCCCAAAGCTTGTAGAGTGCACACTATCAAAACAAGCACATCTCTTGATCTTCAACTGCGTCCCTGCTTCAAGAGTCTTCACTTCAGTGAACACAGCAGGCGAGGCCCAGGCCCGACATAACTGGACTTGTCCCTTACCTCCCCAAACTGTGTGTGATTTGCTCTTGGTGCTGGCACACAGCTGTCTAGGAATCCTAAACTCCAGTGTCACTTTAGATGACTCCTTGTTACAAACACTAGGTTGTCGCATGTGGATTACAGTTCTCTGTGGAAGAACCAGTGATCCAGCTCAACCTGGCAGAGCAGAACCTGAATTCTGAGTAAGGAAACAGGTATCTCTTGAAATCCAAGCTGTGCCTCAGGAACACTTGGGTGTTTGGTTCTCATCTGTGTCTTTTGGTTCTCCATACACACAATCCCCTCCTCTCCTCCTCTGTCCCATCTGGACAGCAGGATCTGCCTGAGCCTTGTGATGTATGCATGGCCTACGGATGTCTGTGGTACACTTGTACTTTCTGCTGTGTCACGGGCAGCAGCCGAGCTAGCATGGGAGAGGTCTTAGGGCCCAGCAAAGCTCAGCTGAGCTGTCACCCTTACCCTTGAGTGTCTGAAAGTCTGACACAGTCATCATCCGAGAGCCAGGCTCATGGCATGACTTCTACCAGTTACCAGTGTCCTGCTAATGGTTGGAGAGTCGCCCTCTCTCCAACCCTTACCATGTCAAGTGACAGAGGGAGTCATAATCTTTCACCCTTGCTGGTAGGACAGGCTGAGGAGCATGGCTGAAGAAGGCCTGACTATGGCTTTGAGGCTTGCTTACCAAAAGACTTCCTGTCGTATTCTGTTCCTGGAAATACTTACCTATCCCAGACAAGAAGAGACACAGGGTTCTGCTAACATTCCCAAGGGTAACTGTTTGAAAACTTTCCCCTGTAGAATATAAATATAGTCATATGAACTGTACAATGTCAGCAGCGTTCCCAGTCCCTCACTGTTTAAGCACGCCTGTTCCCCCTTACAGCTGCTGCTTGTGTCTTCCCTGTACATCAGGTGCCCCCTTTCAGGTCCCACAGCTCTCAGACGGAACTCTTGGACTACTTTCCTAAGTAACTGGGAAGGAAAGGTCAGTTTCCTTCCTGGAACTGTAGACTCTCAAGGCTACGTGTTTACCAGTATGGTCAGGCCCAAAGTCCCCAGGGACAAAGATAAAAGAAAGCCATTCCACTTAGTAAATTTTGATGGGGGTGGGGGGGAGGGTCAGAAACAATAGGTGACTTCACTGTCTCCCTGAAGGGTGTTAATCTCAACAGGTTCCTCACCACCCTCTCTGTTCTTGGTCTCTTGCCTCAGTTGCTCTGTTCCCCCAGCAAGGCTGCAGGCAGCTTTGGTGTATCCCGGACCACACTTGTGGCTTCTAAAAGCTTGCCTGGCTTCCTGACCATAGTGGAAATCCAATGAAATGAGAGCTTGTGAGTAGGTTGTAGAGTTTCTCAGTGTACCTTAAAATTTGACAGTTACCTTTGGTAGTCAAAGTGTAAATATAGCAAATGAGTCGTTGTTTTCCCGTCAGCCACTTGAAAACTCAGGGACAGGCAGTTGCTTCTCGGGTTAGGCTTATGGGCATTGCCTCCCACACACCACACAATTCCAGGACTGAGACAGACAAAAGACAGTCAGTGACTCTCTGAAGCCCTTCAGTTTCAGGTAGCACAGCAGGAGTTGGTGTAGCCTTTATTGGAATACCAGGTAGCAGACAGGTGAAAAGCGTATTTAATAGAACTTGGTTCTAGAAGGACAGAGACTAAGCAGACTTCTTTGTGGAAATTGAGCAGATATAATTAATACACAGTAGTGCCTGTGTCATCTAAGAAATGAGGGATGAGGAGCACTAGTCTGTTTGCAGACTGTGTTCTGTGTCTGGTGTTTCTTGCTTTCCCTCTGTGACTTCTTTGTTCACTTGTTCTCCTTGTCAGACCTGTTTACTAGATTCTAGACCATGTGTGTTTTGCCTTATTGAGCAATAAATAGTTTTGTCTTTCCCTTAAGTATACTCAGGGCTGGCTTTGTAGGCTTGTTCAGGAGCTGCTTACATGGTTCAGCATTCTGTGCCTTCAGCAGGCTGGCTCACTGGCTGGCCTACTGGTGAGAGCAGGCTCTGCTCCGGATGTGTGAGCATCACATGTTCCCTCTAGTCCCACTGACTGGAGCATTGCTGCCTGGTTATGAGACATCTCAGATCCCCAGGTCCTCAACTTTGACCCCTCAAAACTGCATCAAAATGCAGTGAGTCCCTGGCTGTCTGAGGAGCTGCTACTCTGTCAGGGCCCTTATCTAGATAGCCATAAGACTTACCCTGTCAGCCCTCAGAAGCTACTAGTTTAGTGTCTGACCAATTCTTGCTTTACAGATCTTGTTCATTGGTTGCTTGTTTTATGCGAGAATGAAAAGTCACTAACTGCTGCTGCACCTCAGTTGTGCAAAATTTACTTTTTTCCTCTCTCTCTTTCTCTCTCTTTCCTAGCTCCAGAGAGCCTGATGCAAGCACTGGAAGATTTAGATTACCTGGCAGCACTGGACAATGATGGGAATCTCTCTGAGTTTGGAATCATCATGTCTGAGTTTCCTCTGGATCCACAGCTCTCAAAGTCTATCTTAGCATCCTGTGAATTTGACTGTGTAGATGAAATGCTAACCATCGCTGCCATGGTAACAGGTATTCCTTAAATGTACTTTGTACTATGAATCCACAACAGGCATAGGTTTAAACAGTATAGATGTAAAGGGACAGTGGTTAGCTAATCTATGCAGATGATGGTAAAGCGTTTTAATAAGACTGAAAAGGGGAAACTTTTACGATTACCTCATGCTTGGCTTTTTGACAAAAGGACTACTGTAGTGCAAAACAAGCAAACAAATAATAATTACAGGCAGTGCTTCCCAAATAACTGTGGTTTGTGTTTCCCACCAGCTTCCTTGATACTGGCTCCTATATTTGCATACATTCTTTGACAGCAGTACAGGCTAAATGCTGTGCTACATCTGAACATAGTCCTAAGCCTGCGTCTGACCTTTCGGGCCCCTTGACACTTCGACACACTGCTTCCACCGGAATAGGAGCAGGGTGCTAACTGCTATTGGCAAAACAATATGCACAAAAAGGAAAAAGCATTAAGATAACTCACTTTTAATTTCTTTGGCTTCCCAGTAAACAAGAATATTAAGAACAATAGATTGATTCAGAGATACAAAATAGGAGTGGGTTCATAGACAGGGGTCCTGCTCCTGGGCACGCCACCAGGCCAAGATTTTCCTCCTTATTGCTGACTGTGACCTCTTGCATCTTAAGCTCCCAGTTGCTTTTTGCACGTGCCTCATGGTGCTGAGGAGGCTGCAGTGACTTGCTGGAGAACGTTCTTGCACCCTGAAGGTGATCACTTTACACTCATCAACATCTACAACGCCTACCAAGATACAGTTCTGAACTCTGCCAATGAACGTAGGTGAACATGATTTCCCAAAACCACCTCCCCGGTCCCTCTCCTTTCCGCAGATGAGGCTCAGATACTTGAATTATTATTCACATTCACTAGCCTCCCTTCTCTGATAGTCCCACCAGCCACTTAAACAGAATGGCACTGGGTCCCTAAATGCGCCACAGGCCACTACCATCCAACCACTCAGAGGCCTAGCATGTCACAGCACAGGTCTGGATTTGGAAAGCTTTAGAACTCTGGTCAGCCAGCTTTCAGAAGCAGCATGCCTGAAGCACAGAGATGGGGTGCATCTGAACCTCAGTGGGTATTGTAGTGCCCCAGGAGAGGGCCCACTGCTGGGGAAGCTGGTGGCACCTCTGCCAGGGCAGGGGGTAGCAGTGGACCAGCCGGCTTCCCCAGTGGAGGCTCTTCTGCTTCCCACAGACCAGCCTCCACTTCCTGTGCTCCAGAAGATGGTGTGAAAAATATTTGAAATGATGTAGAAATATTGAGACCAGTTTGCAAGGCAGTGGGATCATGTCAAGAGCAGGGAACCAGTGTTCCTAAGTGGACTGCAGGGAAAAGGGATCAGCTTTTGAGCACCAGGCTGGGTGATGGTGTCTGACCAAGTGTGGACTTTTGCTACTCTGAGTGGAATATGTGGACAGGACAGGTAGATGAGGGTCTGATGTCCATTGGGCCAAAGCTATTTGCATTTTCAGTTAAGACAGTTACAGGTGCCAAGAAAGTACCTTCAAACTGAATCAGACTAGTACATTTGGATGTAAAACAATGGTGCACCTTGGGTAGACAAGGAGTTACAGTTTGACATAATAAGCTCTCAGGTCAGCCTTGGCAGGTCCTTACTAAGTGAAGAATGGGATGATCAGAGGGATAGATGTTAACAGCTCCCCTTTAGCTCTGGGTCTCTAGATGTAATTGCTGTACAGAGAAGGAAGTGCAGATGCTAATACCTCTCCACAGCCACAGGTGAAGGCAGTGTGCTTCTCACTAACACACTGTCTAGTATGGTGGGCTCACAGACCCTCAGCAGCTGCTGTAGGTGTGGCTGATCCCACAGCCCCTGGAGAACCTAATCCTAGCCACCTTCCTTCCATAGAGTTCAGGGAAATCTAACACACCATCTCTGAGTGGCCTTTTCTCCCTCTAGACTGTGTGGAGATGTGGTGTCATGATTGCTTCCTCAGCTGCTCTGCTCTCAGGATGGCAGATGTTATCCGAGCAGAACTCTTAGAAATTATCAAGCGGATCGAGCTTCCCTATGCAGAGCCTGCCTTTGGCTCCAAGGAAAATGGTCTGAACATCAAGAAAGCACTGCTCTCTGGGTACTTCATGCAGGTAAGCAGGGGCAGAGTTGCCCTGGCATGTGGTGTAAGCCCACATGCATGGGAAACTCAGCCAGCGCTCCCTCTTACGGTGATGGTTTTATTGACCTTAAATTTTTTAAGTAACACTAAAAAGATGTTACTTAAGATTTGGTATTTAAGTACACGTCTTCTCAAGCCAGAATCCTATGTTAATTTTACACACCACAGCTCCTCTTTTCTGTGTAGAGTGCCCAGCAAGCCGAAGTACTACTGCCTCAGCTGTTTCTTTCCATAAGGAGCCTCATTAGTGCCCACGATAGAAGTAGATACGTCCTTCACATCAGAGTGGGCAACACTGTACCAGTCTTAATGGAGAAACAAATGACATTTCAGAATAGATTTCTTCATCTGTGAGGAAAAGTAGGGTATCTACGTAAGAGGGTACAGTATGAACTGAGCTGAAGATCAGGCATGGACAGCATGGCAGAGCAGATGGCACGCTATGGTTCATTTCATGACCCTAAAGTGCTGCACCTGACACCATCACCTGCTCAGGTTTACAAAGTCATTGTGCCTTATTTTCTATTATCTGAAAATAGGAAACATGTGACAAGTTTTACTTTTAGCTATTCTGTATAAAAATCATTGGATTTTTTTTTAACCACCATGTTTGTGTATCATTTCTTTTTCTTTGAACCCGCCTTTCAGATTGCTCGGGATGTTGACGGGTCAGGTAACTACCTAATGCTTACACATAAGCAGGTTGCTCAGCTGCATCCCTTGTCAAGCTACTCCATCACCAAGAAGATGCCTGAGTGGGTCCTCTTCCATCAGTTCAGCATATCTGAGAACAACTACATCAGGATCGCCTCAGCAGTCTCCCCTGAGCTGTAAGTCTAACGGAGAAGGAAGGACGTTCTTTACAATTCACCCTTGTAGGAATAAACCACACACGGGATTGTTTCATCCTCAGTTATGAGAGACTGCTAGAGAGAGAGAAGGCACCAGTGCACTGGCTGTATAGAGGAATGGACTTAGCCAGCTTTTAGGAACAGATAGGCACTGGCTAGAGCTGGGGACTGGGGTGATGCAGAGGAAGGAAGGAGAGGTTGAAGAGATGGGTAGTTCCAGAAGGTATACCTCCTTCACCCCTAGTGCAGTGCACAGCAACTGAAGTTTTAGGCAAGAGGAAGGCTCTCTATACTATAAAGATCTCTGTAGCTGCTAAGCAGTGAAAGGACAGGAAGAGCAACACTAGGGATGGAGGCTCTCAGCGCTGACTCCTGACTCAGTCTCAAGGCACTGCGTGATGTTCGAGGCTGCAGCTTACACAGGTAGAGCTAGGTGAACTTAAGTGGCAAAGACTCCCTTGTTGTCCACCCAAAGCTTTTTCCAAGTACCTACTCTGATGCCTCTCATGAGGGTGCGTTGCACTTCCACTGTGTGGCCTCGTACTAGAGAAGTAACATTTGGACGTGCAGTGAGTCTGACTGCACTAATACCAGAGCCTGTGTTATCTACAGAGGCAATACTAGGGACCAAGTCTTCAAATGAAATCTGAATGGTCTGCACACATCCCCGGGCTGCCTGCCATCCCTGGGCTGCCTGCCATTCCCGGTGTTCATAGTATCGTTTGTTTTAAATGAACAGATTTATGCAGCTGGTGCCACAGTACTATTTCAGTAACCTGCCTCCTAGTGAAAGCAAGGACATCCTACAGCAAGCCTCAGGCCACCTGCCCGCCACAGCTGCGAACAAGGACCAGGATGTGTGTGACAAGTGCCCAGATGCTACTGAGCAGAGATGCACGATCCAGTGACCTCTCCAACACAGAGTGCAATATGGACACCAAGGGGAGGCTGGTGGTGGGCTGCTGGAGCCAGGGCATTACTGGACATGAACACTTCAAGTATGATTTTAAAATAAAAAAATAGTTTTTATTAAGTTCTTAAAATTACTATTCCACACTTTTCTTATTGGAAGTTTTTAACCAATCATTCATAATTTGACCAAAATAAAGAGAAAAAAAAAAACCATTTTGTAAATGTGTCACAGACACATGGAACAGAACCCTACTTTTTGTAGAGGACTTGAATCTGAATAAAATAATGAGTTTTTCAGTATCTCTTCAATGGGCTTCTTGGTAATTACACATAAACAAGCCTGTCACTGTCCGGGGGAAATGGACTAGACGGATAGATGGTCTTTCAGGGTTTCCATGATCTCACTCATCCTGTCGTCTGGAATTAACATCACAGTTCGCAAGGGCTTCATCGGAACATCATCGAAGGACCATCTGCCTCCCAGACAAGTGTCGCTCTCCCCCTGCACCGAGTAGCTGAACTTGAGGATTGCCTTCTGCAGCAAAGGAGGAGACACAGAGGAAATGTGGACATCTCAGAGGCAGAGCTCATTTACCCAAATAAAGGACACTGCCTATGTGCAGATAAGAGTAACCGTGGAGGGAAGGAACACTCGGAATAAAGTAAGTTCAAACGCACACTTCAGGGAGAAATTATGAAACACCAAACAAATCTCAACTCACAGGAGGACCATAAATTAAGGAGTACCATTTCAAGGCCAGAACAAGCAGCCAAGTGACAGAGGTGACATTGTTTCTAATTCCAAAGTTACTTTCATGGTTTCACTTGATTGTTAAGGTAATGTTGTGACAGACAGGTAGAACTGAGAACTGTCCTCAAATGCTGATCTTCATATGCCTGGAAGCTTCCTGAGCTTACGAACGCTGTGTCCACATGGCGTTTGCATAGCTAGACCATGTTGAAATCCTACGCAGACCTCCTTGAAATGGTCTTCATTTGTACACCACTGAACTGGAAGCTGACCAGCAAGCTCTCAGGATTCTCCTGTGTCTGTGCTGAGGTTACAGGCAAGTGCCACCATGTCCCACTGTTTCATGTGGGTGTCAGGGATTCCATCCCAGATCCTCATGCTTGCACACCCCATGTTTGCTATTTATTTCTTGTACAGCAAAGGCAGAGCTGAATCTCTACTGCTGTGCAAAGGGTGAACACCCTAGCTTTGCTAGTCTGACCACCCATCTGATCCCTAGAGTCCATCTACACAACTGGATGCAGGTATACATTTGTAACCCCAACACCCCTGGGGCAGACAGAGGCCTGTCAGCATAGTAGCTGCAATCAGAGACCCCACCTCTACAAGGATCCTCATAAGCATGTCATGGCATGCGTACACATACTTGCACATACACACAAATATATATTCTTAAAAATTGTATTATCATCCAATTCAGAAAAAATGTTACCCCTAAGATTTTTGAAGAAGGAGTAGAGAAAGAATATAGGAATGCTGTCTAGGATTTGGTTGCCCACCATCACAATATGAGCCACCAATACAGAAAGTGCTAGAGATCACCAGTGGGGTAACACTCAGACCTCAGGGCACAGAGCAGCTATGATCACCTTCCCTCACATCTGCAAATGGGAAACTCCTTAGAACTGAAACATGCAAACGTGGCTTAACCATCACACTGTAAGCATGCTCTTAAGTGCCTAACTGGTCCCAGGGAGTACCCACCTTACCTCCACCACCTACACACAGTGTACTAAGAAGCTGCTATGTGTGCAAGATGTACTGAACAGTGTGTTAGCTGACAGCCAAAGACCACAGAGAGCTGGGTGGGCTAGAGGACTCGAGGGTAAGCTTTTGGTTTTGTTTTTTTAATTTCTAGAGACAGGGTTTCTCTCCTGGAACTCACTCTGTAGATCATGCTGGCTTCTAACTCAGATATCCTCCTGCCTCTGTTCCCCATAATGCTACAGTTATAGGCATGCACCACCAGGGTCCAGCCTAAGGATGTCTTATTCTCAAGAAAAGCCATTAGCGCTAACAGAGATGAAGCAGGGCACCCTTACCTCATAGAAGAACTCTTCCTCTGCATTTGCAAACATCAGTGATTCCTGTGGAAGGCCGTCCCGCCTCTTTCTGGAACTGGACTTTCCTGCTTCCACAAATGTCTTACTAATCAGCAGGTAGAAGCAGCACTTCCCACATGGCTTGTTGGTTCTTCGTGCCTCAGCCAGTTCTTTCCTACAAGACACACACACAGGTCACCACTGGGTCACATCTATCTGGACCCAGAGAAAACCAATGCAGCACCCTCTCTGGGCTCTGCTGCACACTGGCTGGGCTAACTCATGCAACTGTGAATGTGATAAGACTGGTTTTTGCTGTAAACAGTGAAGAATCTGAGTTCAGAAAGACACCCACTAACATGATCTCAGATTCACTCAAAATCACTGTTTTGTGCAAATTTAAATAAGAACCTGCACATTTTAAACAATATTTAACTGTAAATTCAGAGGCACACAGGCACAGCACATGGATTAGAGCATGTGACTACACAAACCCCGTCACTAGTGTGGCACTCATTTCTAACACTGCAGAAACTTCACAGATTCCAGGATAATACACAGAATGGCAGTAAATTTCCTTTCCTTCAAAAATTAATAAGCTGCCTCTAAACAAAACTAGTAAATTCAGAACAATCCACTTCAGCTCCCTCACAAAATCACAGAAAGTAGTTCAATCCCATGAGACCAAATAAGCAGGAGCCCCGGCTGCTTAAAGGAAGACACATACAGACCATTTAGGGCACAGGGGCAGTGCCAGCTGCAGCCAGGGGTTCGGGTAGGAGAAGGTGCCAGTGAGGGAGACAGCTAGCATGCCTGTCTACACTCTAACCCTGCAAAGCACAGGTGATACCATCCTTCCCTCATGTAATTCTCTAAACTTTGTATTCTATGTTTAAATGTTTTTCTAACTTCAAACTCCTGCATTAAACATCAGGAGGCCAAGAAGTAGGGGCAGTATTAAGGATTTGGTTTCACTAGTCAAACCAGAATAGATTTTTTTTTTTAGTATTTTTTCAACATTCTGTTCAAATTACAGACATCTGTGAATGTGGAAACTGTCAGTCAAATGTAAAAAGTCTTGAAAATGTATCAACTTCTCTACCACCTGAATCTTTGAAAATATTAAAATTCCTGCCACCAGTAATCAAAACTGCTCAAGGGGCTGGATGCAGGAAACGAGTGGCCCCCGTGTACTACTCCACCCCCTCATCAGAGCGTGCTGCAGCCCAGACAACCTACACCTGTTACAGACTCCGTCTCTGAATCTACTTGGGTAAAGAATGAGCGTCGGAAGGACTTCCCAGAACTGCTTACTGAAGCTGCTGGTGCATAGGCAGAGCGATCTGTGGAGGGACGTTAATGAATCTTTCACTGAGCAGAAAGCCCACAGGCTTGCTGGTGTCATTCAAAAGCTTGTCCAGCTGTTCAACCATGCTCTGCTCACAGTTCTTCTCACAGAAGCTTAGAACTAACTCTTTAATTTGTTCAGCACACTGAGTCCCCTGCAAAGTAAAGAGAAGGCTTGCTCTCTGCCTCGAAAGTAGGGGTTTCCTCCCATTGCTGTTACACCCTAGTGTTTCTTCAGTACTGACTGCTGAAGAATTCCCCCAAAGTAACTACACCTAACTACCATCCCAGGATTGGTGGTGAGTGGAGTCTGTCAGTAACACACTCACACCGGAACAGCAACCTTACTTCACCTCACACACACAGTTGGAAAGTATATGAAGGTGGCCTGTGGCCTGCACCTTATTCTCAGAGAATAAGCAGCTGACAGTTTTTATTAGAACCCATAACTGAGTCAATAAAGAGAGATGACAGAATGTAAGCCCATGTTAAGGGCCCGCTCTCAACTCTGGAAGCTGCTGAATGAACCCTCTGTATGCACACTGTACTGGTAGCTAAGAGACTGGCTGCAGAATCCTGAAAACAGATCCTGCGTCAGTCCCACCGCCCCAACACCAGACACTACAATGTTAGTAACCGTGCCACCAGAGGTAACCAGCCTTAAGCTGGTACAAATCACTCCAAACAAGACAGCTCCACACTGAAAAGAACAGAGCAGGAAGGAGCACTTGCCCTGACAGTATCATAGTCTGACACAGAAGACTCCATCCAGATCCCAGGCTTCAAATGCCACTCAGTGAAACTAACCTTTCTTTCAGTTAGATTTAAAAGGCTTATGAAGCCAAAGATCTCATCTTCATCCACTTCATCATCACTGTCTTCTGAAACATCTGTTTGCTGTTTTAAAGGAAAACATTTCAACTTTACCTTATTTGGTTAGAAAGAAGTATAACACCAATTTGTCATTTTTCAAAACTAAAACTTGTTTTTCTGCTGTCAAGTCCTAAAGCAGCGAGTCCTGAGTGCAGTGTGGCAACGTTCATAACACTTTACCTCCAGACATTCCGTTCTCGATGACATCATCCTGCTCTGCATTCCTTTATACAAGATTCTTTGGGTTTCGTTTTTTGAGACAGGGCCTCACTGTGTAGTTCTGGCTGGCCTGGAACTCCCTATACAGACAAGGCCTATTAATGACATATAGCAACAGCCAGAACTACACAGAGAAACCCTGACTTAAAAAACCAAAGAGAGGACCGAAGTGATGGCTCAGCGGTTAAGAGCACTGACTGCTCTTCCAGAGGTCCTGAGTTCAATTCCCAGCAACCACATGGTGGCTCACAACCATCTGTAATGGGATCTGATGCCCTCTTCTGGTGTGTCTGAAGATAACTACAGTGTACTCACATAAAAGAAAAATAAATAAATCTTAAGAAAGAAAGACCAAAATGAAAACAAGAATGATGATAACCCTCTCAAGCAGGTGGATCTCTGAGAAGTCCAGGCCAGCCAGAGCTACATGTGAGACCTCATCTCAAAAGAAGATTCTTAACGGTGTGTTTTTTTAACCAGAATCTCCAGGTAAGGTAGATATTCATGAGCAAGCCCCTTCTCTGGGAGCCTCTAACACTTTATCACCTAAAACTCACATTCACACAATGCAATTCTTGACCATTACAGAAACAACCCGGGTTTATGTGGCAAATATACACACCACATGGGCAAAAGGGAGAAAGCCAACAGCAAGGAACGATAATGATGAGCCAACTTGAACTCCCTAGCGCTATTCTGATTGCGCCTCCACTAGGAGACCAAAGCCCTAGCCAGTTTTCTAAAGCCCTCCACAGGCTGCTTGTTTGCTTGTCCAGGCCATAAACTCCCTTCTCACTGCACTCTAGCACACAGTAAGTACTCAAGGAATCCTCATTGAATGAGTGACAGGGGATGAACCTGCTACCTCCACACCAGAGGACGGTAGGGTCTATGACGGTCTAGTATGCCCTTGAACCTGTTACAGCTGCCTTTAGCACCATGGGCTATTAGTGTTTGTCTACAGCCTTTGGCAAAGATGTTTTTGTTTGTTTGCTTGCTTGCTTGTTTTTTTGAAATAGGGTTTCTTGGTGTAGCCTTGGATATCCCAGAAGTAGTTCTGAAGACCAGGATAGCCTCAAACTCAAAGAGATCCACCTGCCTCTGTCACCAAGTGCTGGGATTAAAGGAATGGACCACCACTGTCCAGTTGGCATGGGTGTCTTAAATTCAACAAAACTAGATGAAAATGAAAAGGTGGCTCAGGAACCAGCCCTGGTTCTCCACCATCGCTTTCTGAGTTTCCCTGTACTTCAGATGACCTGGCAGCAGTGCCAAGACCCATGCAGTAATGCCCCACTCTAAGCGTCCTTGGCTCACAGAACACAAAGCAGGAGCTGAGGTGAATCTGACCTCAGGTCCACAAACCAAACAGATGCCTGTTGCAATTCCAGGCTGTGGGACTGTTTATAACAGCAGGGAACCAGAAGAACTCCAGGGCGCAGGTGGCCGAGCCGGGTCTGTGCTAGGTGCTCATTTTCTATATCTCAACTGGACAAGTGCTTCCTTAAGTAGCCCTTCCTTGCTTTTATGAATTCATATACTGCTTTCCCCTCCCCCTGCAGTCAATCTTATCAGTTCCTGGCAACTCTG
>JADRCH010000138.1:652354-727770 GCA_019843965.1 Rhynchomys soricoides | reverse complement strand
ACCTTATTTCACCTGGCCCAGTACACTATGCCATACCTTATTTCACCTGGCCCAGTACACTATGCCATACCTTATTTCACTTCTCAAATACTTTCTTCTCCCTACCCCAGGGCTGATGCCTGGATTTCTACACAGAGCATCCCTGGACCACTGCAGTAAGCCCAGGGAAGTCCTCAATAGTACTTCCTTTCAGCTGGAGATAAGAGGACAAGGCACCCAGTGTCCATCTCCCCACTGACCTTAATCACACTCCCAATGTGGTCCTGCTGAATCAGGAGATTCGTCAGCTCTGCAGTGTTCACAGGGGCTTTGAGGAAAAGCTGAAAGGAAAAAAAGAAATATTTTAAATTAAGATCAAAGCACAATTTCTAATAATATTGTGATTCTGTTATTCAAACAAAAACAATGAAATGTAGTGACCTGACCAAGGTGGCTGTAAAGTAACCCCAGGAGGAAAACAAACATCCAAAGTCAAATAAACTTCAGAAAAGATAGTCAGTGGTATTTAGCAAACAGGTATGGGAAGAAGATAAACACAAGCCATATTATTTGAAGTAAGGGCATAGTACAGGCAGCAATGTGGCCTTCACCACACCAGCAGGTGCAGGTCTGTGGCTATGACTAAGGACCGAGGCTCTGCTGAGTGCTGATCGGCACTCAGGCTGAGGCTGGCATGGGGCCCTCCCTGCCCTCCCTGCCACAGTGGACAGCATCCCCTCTGAACTGTAAGCCCAACTCTTCCTCCCTTATGAAGTTATTTTGTTTTTTACCCCACCAAGTTTGGGTATGAATTATAAGAGGGATTAGAATCTCAGGCAGTGTCCACATGAAAAGGAAAGCATTCCAAGACACACCAAACTTCAACACTGTAACCAGGAGTGGGACAAGGAAGAAAGGCACATTCACCCTGGGAAAGGAGAGATTCCTTCAGCAAAGTGCAGAAGACAGAAAGTCTGGAAAGCCTGTACCTGTTGCAGTAATTTCTTAATTCCGCCATAATCGTTATCTGAGATGGAAAAAGCTTCAAATTCAATATTCACTTCCTGTAAATAATATGCAAAACAGGTCAGCACAGACAGCTTTACAGACAACACGCAGCATTTCCATTTTGCGCATTTGTCTTTTGCCCCCTTTCCCGTCTTTCAGGTCTGCTCCTCTATTAGTTATCTGCAGAACATGGCTCAGGGGGTTGGCGTTGAGAAGAACATCAAATGTAGGCTAACGTGGTGGTGTAAACCAGCAACTGGGGAGACAGAGGAAGGAAGAGCAATAATTTGAGACCAACCTGGACTACATAAGATGTTGTTTCATAAAGGGAAGAGAGTGGGGGTCATACATGTGCTCGTATGCCACAATACATGTATGGACGTCAGAAGATCATTTACAGCAGTCGGTTCTCGCTTTCCATCATCTCTGTGCAGGGAATTGAACTCAGGCAGTCAGGCGTGGCAGTAAGTGCCTTTACCTGCTGCACTGTCTCTCCTGCCTACCCCCATCCTTTTTAATGGCACATATAGTTACAACTTTTCGTTTTGTTTTGTTTTGTTTTTCAGGACAGGGTTTCTTGGTATAGCCTTGGCTGTCCTGGAACTAGCTCTGTAAACCAGACTGGTCTTGAACTCTCAGAGATTTGCCTGCCTCTTCCTCTGGAGTGCTGGGATTAAGGGTACCACCATCTCCTGGCTGCACACATTATAGTTGCAATTTTAGATTTATTTTCTGTGTCTCCTCCACAAGAGCAGAGTCATTCACATCTGTTTTGCTCACCTACCTTTCTGTCTGTCTGTGACAGTCTATCTATCTATATACCTATCTACCTATCTATCTATTCATCTATCTATCTATAGACATGGTCATGCTAAGTCACTTGATTGGCCCTATCTATCTATCTATCTATCTATCTTTAGACATGTTTTGATATGTCACATTGTAACCCAACTTTACCTTGAACTCCCCTGCCTCAGCCTCAGAGGGCTGGGATTATAGACTAGTCCCACCAGGCATGCCTTCACCATTTCCTCTCAGGTGCTTGGTACCTGCTGTTACTTAGTAAATATTTGCTAAGAGAATAAAGCCTAGCCTCACAGGGATGAGTAAATTAAACTCCAGGCAACTCTGAGGACTTGAAGTGATCTTCTTCTCTATGCATGCTCTTTGGAGCCAGATGAATAATTTTTTCTCTTTCAAGGCTTCCTGACAGTTTTATCTAGATGGGACTGTGTTAGCATTTAAACCAGGTCACTGCCTTTTGGTCCTTCAGGCTTTTGCATCACATGAGGAAATGGTATGATGGCCTTTGTAATCTGTACAAGTGGCAATCTTGGCAGTATTTGCCCTTGTATCCCCCTTTTCTTTGAGAAAGAGTCTCCCTGTGAAGAACATGATGACCTCAAAATTGAGGTGTTCTTGTAACCCTCCTCCAACTTCTGAGTTAGCCCTGCAGCCCTGTAGGCCTATCCTGGCCTTAAGTTCACCCAGGGTGAAGCCTGACACTGACAGTTACTTAGGTAACATTCCTGGGACGGTGTGTGTGTGTGTGTGTGTGTGTGTGTGTGTGTGTGTGTGTGTGTAATGCAGAGTTCCTTTCTCATGACCCACATGGCAGAGTGACAGAACCAACTCACTGCAGTTCCCCTCTGACATCTACACATGTGGCCATGGCACATACACATACAAATAAATATACACAATTAAAAAGATACACTGCTGTTACAGCTTAAAACTAGGAAATCAGAAAGTCAAGAAAAGCTTTCTTTAAAAAGTGACATGAACAAGAGGTACTGAGGTTTCCTGGTACAAGGAACAGAGACTAGAAGAAGGCACATGTCTCCACATCCCCTGGCAGCTTTGGTAAGCACCATGCAACAGAATCTAAGAGAAAAAGCCAGCTACCTCACTTTGTCCTTTAAGGTTGGCACTGCAGAATCTGAACTATGATGTCCCTTTATTCCTGATACACTATTTTGTTTCTGAAAAAATTTGAGGTTGACCTTCCAAGATAATTTTCATGGGTTTTTACATCAAAGAAATGAATTGTGGGTGAATAAATGTGCCAGAGAATGAAAGACTTCAATTAAATAAAGGAGGAAATACCCACTAAGGATTTCAGAATGGAGACATGCCCTAAAAGCTCTAAGAATTTCCTTGTCAGGCTGGATGGCTCAGCAGTTAAGAGCACTGGCTGCTCTTCCCAAGGACCCAGGTTTGATTCTCAGCACCTACATGGAGGCTCACAACCATCTGTAGCCCAGCTCCAGGGGAGCCAATGCTTTTTTGTGGCCTCTGTGGACATGGCATACACATAGTTCATGTAGATACAGGCAAACACACAGACACACAAAATTTAAAGGCATATGTGAGGGGTAAAAGCTACACTGATGGGGCTGGAGAGATGGCTCGGTGGTTAAGAACACTGACTGCTCTTCTAGAGGACCTGAGTTCAATTCCCAGCAACTACATGGTGGCTCACAACCATCCATAATGGGATCCAATGCCCTCTTATGCTGTGTCTAAAGATAAATACAATATACTCATATATATATATATATATATATATATATATATATAAAATAAGTAAATAAATAAATAAATCAATCTAAAAAGGAAGCAAAAGCCACGCTGACTGCTAAGGTCAGGTTGAGCAAGCCTTTTCCTAGGCTTGGTTTCATGCCCTATTCTCCTAAAGCTACTGTCAGCTAGCACACCAAAGAGCACGCACACAACCGGATGGATTCCCCCAACCCTGTTTCTTTTTTCCTCCACGAAACAGCTATATATACATAGTCCCCCTCAACTTGCTGTGGGGTCTCACTTATAAAATACTGGTAATTCCTAAATTCATGGTGCTGATATGAGAACTAAATGAGTCAATATGAAATGCACGGAGCCTGGGAGTATTAGTATTGTTATTATTATTACTATCAATTTCTGGGGGTAAATTCTTACAAGTTATGGAGTCCGGAGTTATATGCACTTTCAGTTTTGGTAAATACTGTCAAAGCACACTCCCAAGAAATCACACAGATTTATACTCCCACTTACTGAGTACATAGATGCTTCTATTGATACACTGTTATCAACAACGGCATTCTTTCTATCGATGTTATAAACACCAAAACCAAAAGCAATTACTTCCAGGTAATTGTTCCTCACTGAAGAAAGTAAGGGCAGGAGCTCAAGGCTGGAACGGAAGCAGAGACCACAGAGAACACTGTTTACTGGCTTGTTTTCTTAGACCACTCAGGCCCAGGGGTGGCACTGCTCACAGTGGGCGGGACTGTCCCCCATCATTCATTCATTAAGCAAATGCCCACTGACAAGCCCACAAGCCAAAGTGATGGAGGCAATCCTTCATCTGAGGTTCCTTCTTCCCACAGCTGCTGATGACAGCACAGTTGTAGTCAGTGGCAATCTGTTAGATGTTCTATGTTAAAGAAAGGAGGAAGTACTGACTTCTAAAATCCTAAGGTAGCAAAATAGCTAGTAAACATTTTTGAGTCGGTGTCCAAAGCAAGATGGCCAAAGCAAAGCAATGACTTGGAAGCGAAGACATGCTGTATAGCCACACCACAGTCTCATTCCCAATGCTGCACTACAGTCCTTGCATGCTCGCTCTGACTCATGCTAACTCCAGTGAAGACTTTTAGTCACTCTCTCTTGATTTCTATGAGCCAGCCATTCTGTCTGGAACCCCCTCCTCCATCTTTCAATCACAGGAGTTGGGATTTTTCTATAAAGGAAAGAGAAGCCCTTGGAGCATTCAAAGACAGAGAGTAGAATAGGCCAATCAGATCTCTCAGGCAGGAAATGGGGATGAGGACGGCAAGGTAGGTCAGTGAACAGTTATTAGAGGGAGCTGGGAGTGTGGCTCAGTGGTAAAATGCTTGCATCATCCTGGGCTTGACTATCAGCACTGCAAAAACAATAAACTAAAGTTGCATATGATTTCACTGTAGTTATCCCAGCCTTAATTTCATCTTTTGAACATGAAGAGGAGGAGGAGGAGGAGGAAGAAGAGGAAAAGAAGGAGCAGGAGCTTTATAGTAACCAGGCAGGAGACGATGGAGGTATAGACCAGAATAGCTACAGGATCAATTTCCAAACCATTTCCAAAGTCAACAGAAAATACTTGCACATTAAAAATAAAGAGGCTTTGATAGTAGCAGATATACTTAGCATGTGCAAAACAGTGTCACAGAACCTGAACAGTGAACCCGCAGCAGAAGAAATAAACTTGTATCACCATAAGGTGTGCCTGCGTACTGAAGGAAAAGCTAACAGAATTTACTGATGGACTGGTGTAGGAAAGGAGGAGTAATTAAAGTCAACGCCCAAACTTAGGGTTTGAACTGGGAAACTAACAGGAATGGTGAAGAGACGGGGATAAATTACAAGCCCTGCTTTGGAGAGTCAATTCTGAGACAGTAACTGTCGAACAATCACTCATACCTAACTATTCACCAAGAAAGAGGTGCTTACATCACCTGAAACTAGGTGATAAGAAGTCTGAGGACTCAGGAGGCAGAGTCAGGCCAGAGCACAGGGCCAGAGCGAGGCCCAGGATAGCTAAGGCTACACAGAGAAACCCTGTCTGGAAAAACACAAACAATCAAACAAATCTAATGAAAGGACATCAGTTCTGTGAGGCCATAAAACCAGTCTGACTAGGTTGGCTGTCCCAGATTGGCAGTAAATACTGTCTAGCTGAGATGTCTATAAAGGGAAAACTGCGTAATGAAGCGCATTTGAAAACCGTACAAGAGGATAAGGCAGGGAGCCTTTAATCAACTACTGAGGGCCAGCGCGAGCTTGGCGGTGTAGACGGTGGAGAGCTGCTGCAGGGAAGAGGAGAGACTAAACTTGGCGGGTCTCTGCCCGCCTAAGTAAAGACGTGGGCCACTGAAGGTAAGTGTGCGCGGCTGGCGGCTTCTGGGATGGGAATAACTCATCCGGGAAGGGATACATGGAGCAATGTGTAGAAAAGCCTGCAGTGGGAACCTGGGTAAGGATGTGTCCTATACCACAGGGGAGGGAAATCACAACTTCCCACATCTCCCATCACGTTCCCACAGCTTCGGCTGCCTAAATGGTTTTCTCTCTCTCAGATCTACACCAAAAATGTGGTCACGTGTGCCTCTCACCTCATCTACGATTTCGTCGTCTTCATCCTCTTCTTCGTCACTGTCTTCATCGTCTTCTTCCTCATCCTCCACCTCATCCTCTTCTTCTTCCTCCTTCCGCTGGCCGGGTGCTCCCAGCGCCTGCTGGACCCCATTTCCCACCGCTCGCTTCTTAGCCTTGGATGCCATGTTGCCGGTCACACTGCGCCTGCGCGAGTCCCGCCCCCGTCCTTCCGGACGTTCTCTCTCGTCGGACTTGGGGAGAAGACTGTACGCACAGGCTCGCCGCGGAGACGGCGTCACCAGAAAACGACCCGGTTGAGTCCCACTGGACTGATCTACCAAATTTACTTCCATCTTGGGGTCAATGGTCTAGCTTTCTCTTCTCTCCATCTTCCCATCCTCCTCATTCTCTTCGGGTCTTCCCCTGTGCGTAGTGGTTTGGCCCATCCGTCTGAGTTCCTTCCGCCGGCGCCTGGCCCACGCTCCTCGGGTCTGAGGTAGGAGCGCAGAGAGCGCTGGCTGCTGGAGGAGAGGCCGCGCTCTGTTATCTGTGCTCAGCAGCCCCGGCTGGGACCTTGAGACTCCTGCCCCGCGGCGTGCAGGTTGTCCTGCCTCTTAGTCCGCGAGGTAGGTGTCGGGCTCAGAACTGGACTAGGGACACAGGCCTGTGGACATGCTCGCAGGTCTTGGCGATCCCTGACACCGCGGGGCGGGATCCCTGCGCAGCGGCCAACCTTGGGCGTACCGGCGCTCCGAAAGGTCCAGAGATCCAGACAGGGCCAGCCCCACGCCATCTCCCTAACAAAGTTCTAAGTAGACAGGACACGACGACTTTTGCTACTTCAGGCCCATGGTGTCGTTGAAATAATTTTTTGAAAAGAACAGAACAGAAAAGAGATCGCGGCAAGTTAACGGGGGTACCTCACCTGTGACACCACTTGTGGCTAAACGAAATACTTGTCCAAAGTTTCAGATCTATTTAAAAAGAAGCCGGATTTTTGGAAGAAATTCCTAATGGCTAAAACCCATATCAGATAAATCAGGTCTACCAGTCAGATTTATCCCTCAGTCCTTTTGCAGTTTTTAGCTTCTTGTAAAGATTGTTGACAACAAAATCATTAAGTAGGGAAAACATTAACTTTCTGACAATAAACTCTGTGGTTCTCCTTTTTCTCTAAAATAACAACAGCTTATGAAGTATGTTTGATTCCCAAACCAGAGTGAGCTGGCTCTAGAAGTAAGGAAGCCTTTGCCAGAGAAATTTAGGAAATGTGAATAACCCCAGTGATCATCAATAGGAAATAGTCAGGATACCAGGGATCCCCATTAGCCCAGAGCCCCCAGATAGTATTCTGTGGGATCCAAGTGTCCTGGGAGTGTCTTGTCTACCAGGCTGTATCATGGACAGTAATGACACCAGGACTCCATCTCTGATAAAGAAGCTTTAAATGGCTGCCTTGGGTTTTGAAATTGTCCGAAAGTGTTCTATAATCTATTGCAAGGCTAATAATAGCTTGTCATGCATACCTATCCCAAGGTATAATAATAGAAAAAAAAGATTTAAAACATGTCAATAGAATTGCACTGAGACTCCTGAACATTCCCACCTCCATGTCTTTATAATTTGTTATGGTAAAGTAGGCATAACCAAACTTACCACTTGAGTGCCTGGTTCTTGGCTCACATTCATCCATACTGTTCCACAGCCATCACACTATTCATTCTTTTGATTGTTTATACCTTGTAAAACTATTCTTTAAACAGTTCCCCAGTATCAGTTCAGGAGATGCCTTAGTGGGTAAAATGCTTGAATCAGTACCAGCATTTCCCAGCTCCCACATGCTACAACTGTAACCCCAGCACTGGGGTGATGGCCAATCACCCAGTCAGTGAGCTTCGGGTTCACTGACAGACCTGTTCTTTAAAAATGAGCTTAAGAGCAGTAGAGACAACACCCTTCATCAACAGGTACCCAAGCATACACAAAGAACCAGCATCGCTTTTCCCAGCCCCGGCTGTCATCTGTATAATATAACGAAGGGCTTTAATCACAGTACTCGGGCATCGCAATTTCTTACCTAAGGCTAAACAGTTCCCGAGGCTCACATGGTCTTCATATTTAGTCTTACATCTGCGGATACTTGGGTTTGCTTGTAGGTTTTACCTATTAGTGCTCCTATGAACATGAGTGTACAAATACCTCAAGTCTAATTTTTTGTATAATTATATTTTTGTAATCTGCAAAAATTTTCCACCAGGAGCCTGTATTGCCTCGAAGGGTGGAAAAAAGAAAGGGCCTCTTTATGTCCTCCGATTAATTCCTGATATCAAGTCCACGGACAGAGTGTAGTCTAGCACCTGTAAATAGATGGCTCACCTGTGTTGTACTGACTGCAGGGACTTTAGGAAGTGAATTGATAACTTCTGCCTCACTCTTCCTTTTTAGCACAGAATTTGTCTTAAAGGTCAGCTGGTAGCCAGTGGTTAGGAGGATGAGCCCCAAGCTTCAGATTGGGATCCTGATTCTATTTCTATCATTTATCTTGCTGACCATGAGCAAATGAAGAGCCTTGGTTTCCCTTCTTGTTAAATGAGGATCATAGCTGCTTTGCAGGCTTAAGTGCGGATTGTGGATTGTAAAATGCTTAGTCCACTGTGACAATTTGATCTGTCAACTTGACTGGATTGTGAAATACCCAGCTAGCTGGTTAGGTACCTTCCCAGTGTGCCTATGGAGGTTTCCAGAAGGGACTTTCGTGTGGATCTGTAGGCTGAGCACACAGAGCACGTAGGCACTGTCTAATCTGTGGGCTGCAGAGAGCAAAAGAGAAAGAGCAGCCTATGTTCTCCCTGCCTCCTGCTACTTGGTGCCCCTGGCTTTTAGGCTCTCAGCTTTGGACTAGAATCTACCCTGTCAGTCCCTATCACTTCAGACTTTACTAACTTTTCTGTGTGTCTAGTGCTCAGCATGTTTTGTGAGCAAGCATTCTCTCAAATAAAGGGTTTGCCGAGCTATAGGCATGCTAGCCAGAAAAGGATCAGATCCTGGAGCACATTCTGTAACCACCAGCAACGAGACAGTGGTTGGATCTGACAGCCAAGAGAATTTTTATGATAAAATTTTGAGAAAGGAAAACAAATTGTCTACATAGAACTAGCATTGGCTATGAATAATAGGGGGAGGGCAATGGAGTCCCGACATGGGAACATTGTGCATGGAAGGCAGTCTGTAAGAAGCACTTGCTGCTTCTGGATTCCAGGTTGGGGTAGTCCAGAAAGTTTTTGGGTACATTGCAGCTGGTGGCCTCTCAGAAACTGGCTTTTTTGAAAGTTTCTTTTCCCAGCAGTATTTGTTCATACTGTAGAAAAACGCTTTAAATGTACCCAGCATCTTTGGAACAGGGAAAAGATTGCATTTCCTTAAAGAGAGTGGAAACTAACTCCATGCTCTGGGTTAAAAGAAATCCCAAGCCCTCCTTAAGCATACCTGCTCTTTCATGAAGACATCCAGGATTTCTGCCTGATGCTTGAACATTTCTCCTTACTGTCCAATTCAGGTAGTAGTCAGGAGTCAAATCCAGGGCCTAGTGCTTGCAAAGCATGGTCTGTCCCTCTGGCCTATGCTATTGTCATTCAGATTTTGATTCAGACATCAGCTCCCCAGAACAGTCTCCCTGGTACCTGGAGAGGTAATTCCTACAGCTGTCAGAACACTAGTTACTATTTCACCACCTCACAGCACTTGTTAGTACCTGAAATTATCAAGTAACCTTAAGTAAATCCTGTAGACTTGACTCTCACGAGGAAGCTCCCAGGCCCAGGACATTTGGGCTCACTGTCCGACAACTAGAAATACAAATGAGAGATTGACTTTATTATTTTTTTTAAAGCATTACTAAAATGTCTTCTGTAGAACTGGGGTCTAGTATGCCAGAGCCTGGGGCCATGACGGGCACATCAGCAGTTGGAAAGCAAGCAAGGCTACAGGATTACCTGTTTTCCACGGCATCATAGTTTGGCCTTTTAATCCCCACTCTTGTTGCTTGCATTGTGGACCCCAGAAGAATTCATTCTTCAGCAGAATATGCTAAGTTTTACTTGCCACTAAATTTCATACCAGATTCCTGGAGCTCCCATTGGAAGGCACTTTAGAATCGAAGCCAAGAGACAGGCAAGAAGTATATGCTAGGAGATGCATTTGAAGAAAATTGCCTTGCACAACTGTGGGGTTGTCGGGGCAGGTTGGAATCCACTGTACAAACCAACAAGACGGGCAGGCCAATGGACATGCGCGTTCTGTTCAAGCTGCAGCTGGGTCTAGAGGAAAAACATTCCTGTTTTGGGGAGCCCCCACACTAATCTTGCCTGAGGACTGATCGAAAGTCCTGGGAGGACTTTCGGGCTCCCCAAAGTTATCCCGGGTGGTTTCTCTTCCTAAAAGTGGTGGCCTTGGTCACATCTCCTAAGCACCTTCTTAGCAGCACTTGGGTTACCATTTGCAAACAGGTGGAAACCAGCTATTGATTGCTTTTCCATAGCTGTGGCTCAAGGACAGAAGAGAACAACTTAGTGAAAGTGGTCATGCATTTAGGCTCATGGTTTTGGAGGTTAGACCATTATGGAGCTAAGGCTTGGTACTGTAGAGCAAGAGGTGTGGATGTTCTCTTTTGCCTCTTATTCCACCCAGGCCTCTCTAGGAGAGTACATTCCTGAGGCATGTCTCTCCCTTTAATCCTTTCTGAAAACACCCTCGAAGATACACCCGGGATGTGTTTCACAGGTCTCTTGAGTGCTTTTCAATCCAATCAAGACTTAACTTATTGAGGTGTAGTAGTACATGCCTGTAATACTAGCACTTTGTAATACATGCCTGTGACACTAGCACTTTGTAATACATGCCTGTAATACTAGCACTTTGGAGGCTGATACAGGAAGATTACCTTAAGTTCAAAGCCAACCTGGGTCACATAGTTCCAACCAGCCTGAGCTATACTGCAGTGTGGTGTCTTATTTCCAAAAGACAAGTCAGAGCACAAAGTAAAATAAAAACTTAGGATTTACTATCATAAGCTTGGAAACTGAAATGACACAAAGATGTGTGGTGTGATCCCACGGAGGCCAGGTCCCGGTTAGCGGTGAGACATTTTGAGGACCTCAGGGAGGGACAGGAACCATGCCATCTGTGTTTTCACCCTCCTCCATTTCACCCAAACAGCGGCAGTAACTAGAGCATCCCTCCCTAATCCTGTCCATTCGCTGGATTTGGTAACTGAGATGTAGAGCGATTCATTTTGAGCTAGTTACATGAGAGCCATGCCTCCCAGAGCTCACTTGCTTCTGTTCTGCTTCCAAGGATCTTCTTTGGGTGGGTCTCAACTAGATTTACTATGCAGGTCTTCCCTGGCATTTATTGTGAGACTATTGATTTTTAAAATGTCTCTTATATAACCAGGAAGATAATACTCATAACACTTTTAGACAATAAGGAAATGGAAAGGAAGAAAAATCATACTAACACCTACTCAGAAATAAGTACTATTAATATTTTGGTGTGTATTTTCTCATATATTTGAACATAAAGCCAAGCTACTTATGTAACTGTTCTTGCATGTTTTACTTAATATGTTTGATTAGATAGCACATGTAATTAGGTTATTTGTCAATATTTTAATGATTTTCTAAAACCTGCATCATAGTTTACTTAACTAGCTTCTCATTGGATGCTTATGTTGTTTCCAGTTACTGGAAATTATAGAGATGACCAAGAAAGTCTTCTGTTTGTTTGTGTGGAGACAGGGTTTCACTATGTAGCCTTTGCTGGCCTGAAACTTGCTATGTAGACCTAGGTAGCCTGACCTCACCTGCCTGTGCCTCCCAAGTGCTGGGATTAAAGGTGTATGCCATCACATCCAGCCTGGAATGAAATTTTTATGCCAGTCTTTGTGTATGGTTTTGATTGTTGTCTTGCATTTATTCTTACAAATGAGATTACAGGAAGAGGGTATAAATTATGTAGGCCTTTATGGGTGATACATGTTGACAAATTGTGTCCAGGTTGATAGATCACATCAGGAAACTTGGTTAACATTTAATTAGCATGGCTTGAGAGGTGGAAAAGCCAATGTAGCTATTTCCTAAAGAGCTTATGAGTGGCGTGGTTTATTTATTTTGAAAAGGAAATAAATTTGCTCTTACTCATTTATTTACCTCCTTAAAATTAAGATGCTCCTTTCTCTGTTTGCTACTGGTCTGACACAGCATGTCTTTCTGATTAGCCACCATTTGGCTTAGACACTTGATTTCACTAATGGCCCTCACTTGCCTTTCCAGGCAGTATCAGCTGCTAGCATGCTCTCCTTCGGCCTTATCAGTGACAGGGGTCTTGAGAAAGACCAAGCCCATTTAGCTCGGCACAGGCGATTGATTGCCTCATCCTTGCCTCTATCCCCTTCCAGCATTGCCTAGGAACAGTCTGAGATCTAATTAAGATCCGTTTCCTTGCTCTGTTGCAGCATCTTTTATAAAGGCTGCTAGGCACAATGAAGGTTCTCTTACTGAAAGATGCCAAGGATGATGACAGTGGCCAGGATCCATATATCCAGGTAAGTGGCTGAGCCTTATTCCTAAACTAGAACCCCCTTGCTAACAGAGCTTGGGGTGGGGATGCTAAAACTCGATGACCACACAGCTAATGTGATGCTGTGCTCCCTCGTTCCCAGATAACAGTTGGTGGTTGATATGATGTCATGGCCTTCCTTTATTTTTAAGACAGCCCTGGCCAACCAAGAATGACATTCTTTCATTTGCAGGAACTGCGGTTGTATGGCCTGGAAGCTACACTGATTCCTGTTCTGTCATTTGAGTTTATGTCTCTTCCCAGTTTGTCAGAAAAGGTAAGCATCCCATGCTGAGGCTTGCTCTCTGTAGAATTCTTGCCATACCAAGCCATGAGAGTGTTCACCTCATTTTACCATTAGACATGACCACAAGGGCACTTACCTGATTGTGGGGAGACTTCTTATAGGCTTCTCTTCCTAAGCTCCTGACTCCTTCATCAGGAGGCCACAGGCCCTGGAGATCACTCGGGCTCTCAGAGATAAGGACAGTTTAGTCCACTTCTGGCCTCTGCACAAACCACCAGGCAGGTGCTTCTGATTTTAGTGTGAGCTCTGTTATAGACTCACGCCATGCTCCTGGCCAGGAAGGCAGGGCCAAATGTAAGCCCAGGGCTTCTGCCCACCACCTTGCCCCGATCAGCAGGTACTGCAGGAGTCAGACCCACTAAAGTCTTAAAGTGTTACAGACTGATGGTGGCCTGAGGGTGTGCTGAGTGTGCACAACCAATGTCTGGTACCCAGTACTGCAAAAACCTTAAATATTAAGTCGGGTGTACACAGCAGCTCAGTGCCTGGCTCAGAAGTGTTCAGCAAAGCATTGTATCTGAAGCCCAGGCCTCAGCTGGGTTTTACCTCCTTCATAGTCTGATTGTGTTATGGATGTAGATCAAGTTTTCCCTCCTGCCTGCACCTTACTCCACTGACATGGCCCATGCTGGGTCAGCTTGCCCCTCTGCTCTGCTCATCTGGGTTGCAGTTGTCTGTCTCTGTCCTTGAAGGAGCTTCTTGAGGGAAGAGCTGTGGCAATTAAGGGCTTGCCTACAGCCTAGAATGGCTCCAGGCCCATAGTTGCACTAAACAAGTGTCAGGTGGTGGAGGGATGAATGGGTAGAAGGACCAGTTGCCCCCATTTTTGTGGATGCATTTGGACTTTGGGTCATAGCTCTTTGAGAGGTGGGGTCTAAGACAGCCTCTGTTGGTTTTGGTGCAGCTGTCTCATCCTGAAGGCTTTGGAGGACTCATTTTCACCAGCCCCAGGGCAGTGGAAGCAGTGAAGCTATGTTTGGAGAAAGACAATAAAGCTGAAGGTGAGGGTGGGTCTGCTCTGGAGATGGCTGAGTGCTCTCTCACTAGCTGTTTAAGTTGTCTTATCATATTTAATATTATTTACTAACTTGTTTGTTGGGTACATGGCATGATATGTGTGTAGACATGAGGGGACAGTCCACAGTTGCTGGTTCTTTCCTTCCACCTCATGGGTCCCAGGGACCAAACATAGCCCGTCAGGCCTGGTGGCAAGCAACTTCGCCAGCTGAACTATCTCACTAGCCCTCCATTACCTTCTCAATGTTCACTAACGTGTCCTGCCAGTTTCTTCCTCTAAAAGTAGGGTAAGTAACACTTTACTCAGTGGATGATGAGAAAATTTAGTCACGGGGAAATGCTTCATGCCTGTCCCTTCCTCTCCATTACAGCGGTATGTGGTAAGCCTGCCCATTTCCTGAACCCAGGCTCCAGACTGGCTGGCTACTTAGCTGACACTAATGGAGCTCCTGTTGTACTTTAGACTGAGTGCTAAATACAGTCCTGGGGTGTGCACAGAACTGTGACCTCACTTTCCAGTCAAAACCCAGGCTTGGAGAGTTCTTCCAGTAATTGGGAGATAGTTAGCACTGGGTTTTGGGAGTCCTATAGGCCTGGATTCATGCAGCCATTCTGGCCACTGTGAGCTCCTTGATCTTCCTTGCCCTCAGTGACCTGGCCTTGGGGTAAACTTCATAACACCCAAACCATGAGGTTACTCTCATTACTAGCTGGAACATGCCATCTGTCTGCTCTGTACCAGGTGTTCTGAGCCACAAGTTTTTGATGGACACTGCATATACTCTGAGCCCCATAGAGGGGCATCCAGGAGATTGCAAGGGACAGAGTGGGTAGTGAGGGACTGAGGGTGATGCTGTTGCTGCTGTTGTCTCTTTGTGCAAGTAGATGGCTCACTTCAGAGCCCAAGAGACTAGTTTCCTGCTGAAGTAAAGTCTGGGGCCTTAGAATAAGAAGCAAATCACACCAGTGACATTTAGCTGGCCACTTTGTATGCATAACTTACGTGTAATTTTACGTTTTACAGCCTGGGAGAAGTCTCTGAAAGACAGATGGAATGCCAAGTCTGTGTACGTAGTTGGAAGTGCCACCGCTTCTCTAGGTAAGGAGTCACGGGAAGATGAGGGTTTGAATCCTAGTCTAGATGGATGAGGTTTCATATCCAGATTATATACAATCCAAGACCTATGAGCTGCTTATTTCTGGGACTTTCCATTTAGTCTTTTCAGACCATAGTTGACCAAGAGTAGCTGAAATGGGGTAAATGAAACTGTAAGTCAGGAATGGGGTGAGGGTGTCAACACATGCCTACCGCACTAACCGCCAACCTCACAGCAGTTCGTCCTTCCTCAGCTCAGTTCCTGGGGACTCTAGGCTGCTTGGCTCACTCATCCTGAACAGAGTTTACACCTCCATAAGACTTTTTCCTCGGGCTCAGTACCTTTCTAATAGTTCAGGAATAAAAAGCCTGTGGTGTCTCCACTGAAGCTGTCTTTGGTGGTAATAGGTTCCGGTTGTTTAGCTCCTGAATGGACTGCTCACCATACCTCTTTCCTCTGGAAGTCGTGTGTTCCTTTGTGCAGATGGCTGTCCTGAGTGGGCCCTATCTTTATCTATATCCTCTGAAGATTAGCCTCGTGTTCATTTTCTGGAGAAGGCAATGAGCCTTCATCTGTCTGCTTCTTCTCTTCAAGAAGAGGAGCTTGTAGGGTGCAGTGGCACACACTTTAACCCCATCCAGCACTCAGGAGGCAGGCAGGAGGATCTCTGTGAGCTGGAGCTCCAGTACTGCATTGAGCGAGGGCTGGGACAGCACCCTCCCTAAACTACCATATCAATAGTGCTATGGGTCCTTGTTGGTTGTTGTGAAACCTATCCTGTGCCCCCTCCATTCCAGTCTGGCCATGCCAGCCCATTACCCATTTCTGGATGGAAGCTGATCACATCTCCCTGATGATATGAGGGCTCTCTAAAGAGATGCTTGCAAAACTTAGCAGCTTCTAAATGCTAACTGTCTGATAAGCAGATGCCAATAGTTGGCCTCATTATCACATGATCCCCAAGACAGTCCTATAGGGCTGGTGTTTCTGGCTCATGTAGATAAGTGGGGTTCAGAGAAGCTAGTTAAGACAAAGACCCCTGTCTAGGGGAGGTGTGCGCAGGGCGCCCTCTGAAAGGATGGCCGTGGTCTTACTACTTGGCTTCCAGAAGACACTTCGCTGTGAGTGGGAAACAGTCTGGACATTTGCACTTTAAAGGTAGTGCAGGAACAAAAGGGCTTCAGCAACTGAAAAAGGAATTCACCTATTTGTCGTTTTCCAGTGAACAAAATTGGCCTGGATGCAGAAGGAGCGTGCAGTGGGAATGCAGAAAAGCTTGCTGAGTATATTTGCTCAAGTAAGTGAAGACTGACCCGGATGAAAGCCACCCTCCCCCACAAAGTGTGCTCTCAGGAAAGAACTGACTTCACATACGGCTGGTCAGCACATGGACCCGACTCTGGGGTTGCTTGGATTTAGATGGTGATTTATGTTAAGCTACAGATAGGGTTCAGGGCTTCTGAAGAACACAGAGGAGAGATCTGTAGAGTGCAGATTTTGGAGTGAGGACAAGAAGAGTGTGTACCCTCTACGCAGTGTCTCCTGTCCTCTTCCCTGTCTGTCTAGTCCAGCTGTAGACACAGGTACTTGCAGTGTGTTACTCAGCCACACGGATTGAAGTAGAATCCTTCTGCTCAGTATCAGCAGAGGAAATCTGGACCTGCTCACAAGGTCAGCCAGCCAGGTGTTTCCAGCCTTGCAGGCAGGTTTCTGTCAGAACTATTAGACGCTGCAGTTGGAACAGGAGAACAACAGGGGAGAATATAAACCTGGTGCTCGCCTCTGACTGGGTCTGTAATGTGCTGACTGGCCCTTCTGGAGAATTGCGTGGGGACCTGCTGGGCTAGAGTGCTGGCATGACTTTGGCTTTCCTCAGAGGTAGTAGTAGGAGCTGGGCATCTTCTTTCCCGCATATTAAATGGGTGAAGAGAGAAGGACTTTCAATGGGTCTTTTTATGCTTTTCAATGATGGATAAAACAACATATGTTTGTTGTAAACTGTAGCTTCTCAGGGTGGTACTGGCTTTTGTGATTTGTAAACTTGTATGCTAAAGTCTTCTGAGGTTCTCTTGCCCTAAGATAGTCTTATTGCCAGAAGGTTCTTTAGTGTTTACATTTTAATGTTCCTCTGGAAGCTGCCTTTTAAAAAACCCCTGCATTTTGGATTGAGGCTTCCTAGATTGTAGACAGATGCTGGGCAGAGCCATGGGCAGATTTCAGCAGGCAGGCAGGGAATGGCAGAGGCCCTCTGCAAGTTGCTGGTTCTTCACTTTTTTCAGTATGGAAATGGACAGCTGTTTTGGTTAGCTTTGACTGTCAACTTGGCATAGCTTAAAGTGACCTGAGGAATCTCAACTGAGGAATTACCCAGATCAGACTGGAGTATGGTTTTGTCTATAGGGAACTGTCTTGGTTGATAATTGATGTAGGAGGGTCCAGCCCACCGTGGGCAGTGCTATTCCTTGGTCAGGTGGTCCTGGGTTGCTTAAGAAAGCTAGCTAAGCCTAAGTCTGTGAAAAAGTCAGCAAGGAGCATTCCTCTACAGTCAGTTTCTTGTTTCAAGTTCCTGCTCTTACTTCTGTCAGTGATGGACTACAACCTGTCAACTGAAATAAACCCTTTCCTCCCTAAGTCAGTTTTTGTCAGAGAGCTTATCATAGCCACGGAAATGAATTTAGAGCATTTTTCTATTAAATTTTTATTTTATTTTTTATTTTTTACTTATTCGCTTTACATCCTGCTCACCGCCCCCCTCCTTATTACCCCCTCTCACAATCCTTCCATATCCCCCCTCCCCTTCTCCTCTGAGCAGGTGGGGGCCCCATGGGTATCCCCCACCCTGGCACTTCAAGTCTCTTCGAGGCTGTATTAGTAGCATATCAGTTGTCTTTCAGAAACAGTTTCAAAGCTGGGGGTATAGTTAGTTGAGTGTCAGAGTACTGCTCTAGCATGTATGAGGTCCTGGGTTCATTCCCCAGCACCAAAAAAATTTAATTAGTACTTACCTTTCTGGTGATTAAATGCTCAGCATTGATACTGAAAACTAGTGTTAACAAGTGCTCAGTGTGCTTAGGAGCCAGTCTTCACAGCCAGCCAAGGAAGGTAGGAGCTGTGTTAGTGACAAATGTGTCATCCAAGATTGGTAGTCACAGTAATCCAGATTAAATAAAATTCCTCAGGCACACTGGGAACATTTCATAGTTCAGCCGTCACTAATGGCCAGTGGACCTATGTCAGACAGGGAGGCACTCCTGTCATCTCTGGTAGTTCTTTCTTAGTGTGCTATGCTGAGTCTCTGGAGACTAAGGCTGTACACTGTGAGGTTACAGGGTTAGAATTCAGACTCAGACCTGCCCATCACCTTCAGCAAACCTAACTGAACCCTGCTTTGTGTCCACTTGCCTTCAAGGACTGCTGGCCAGGTAGATTAAGAAGGGTCCCCACTGAGGTGAGAGTTCTAGGGATCTGACTATGGTGTAGCAGAGCTTTGAGGGTACCTCCAGCTTGTAGATACCTGAGAGGGCCCCCCTGATCACTCTTCTTCAAAGATGGAGCTCTAGCCACAGGGTGGTTTACCAAGCCGACGTTCTCTTGAACCCCATGATCACTGGCATGAGGAGGCCTGTTGGGCACTTGAGGCATGTACAGGACCTCTTTTTCCCACTTCCAGAGTCTCTGCTACTTCATAGGAGACCAAGTCAGTTCAGTCTCAGGCCTGTGAGAGTATAGGGACGCTGCAGTGTTCCTGCCTCCTGGGAGCTCCAGTTTAGCCAGGCTTGGTGACAGGTGAACTAAGCAGTGAAAAGAGCAGTGGGAGCCGCTGGGTGTGATGAGGCGACTGCTACTAGCAAGCACTACATGGGTTTTCCTCACACCCACAGCCAGTTCTTCAACTCCTCAGACACCAGCCGGGTATCCCATACTGTAATTCAGCTCTGAACCAACCCACAGTAAGTGCAGACCCACAGGAAAAGGTGCAATCCTACAAGGCTGTCCCCAACTTTAGATGTAAATATTGGGTGTCCAAGGGACCCATACTCTGTCCAGCTGGGTTACAGATCTTGTTCCCAGAGCCCCTCCTGAGGGTCAGTAACTTGGTAGAATGGCTCCTAGAACTCAGGGCAACACTGCCCATGTGCATTGTCTATTATAAAGGGCATAATAAGGATACAGGTGCCCAGCCAAATTTAGAGACACCAAGGCCTGGGATATGGCTGGGTACAGCACCAAAGTCTGTCTTTTAAAAATGTACACCTAAATGTAAAAGACAGATCGGTGCTCTCTTAGAATTATGAGGGACAATTGCCTGTTCTATAAATGGGACAGTTTGCTTCCACCTGTCTCCAGGGCAGATCTTAAGCATACTCAAATTAGATGCATCTGTTTGGAAGGAGACAGAAGTGCTGAAGCCATTGTTCATTATAAGGCCTAGGGCCACCAGACTGGTTTCCTTGCTTTGTAAGCACTAGGCAGAGGGTCAGTGCCATTTGCGAATGCTCACACTGCGCTCCACCTGACTGGCCCAGGCTTTGCAGGGCAGATAGTGACATGCTTTGCCCTGTCCCTCAGGATTGGTTCTCTCCTACATGTGGGTTCTAGGGTTCAAACTCAGATCATCAGGCTTGGACACAAATACCCTTACCCACTGAGTCTTGACACCAGCCCTGGGGTGCAGTATTTGCAAAGCCATTGTTACTTCTATTTTATTACCAGCAAGTCTGTAGGCCTAATAAATCTTCCATTTGCAATTAGAATATACAAATAGCTGGGCAGTGGTGGTGCACGCCTTTAATCCCAGCACTTGGGAGGCAGAGGCAGGCGGATTTCTGAGTTCGAGGCCAGCCTGGTCTACAGAGTGAGTTCCAGGACAGCCAGAGAAACCCTGTCTCGAAAAACCAAAAAAAAAAAAAAAAAAGAATATACAAATAAAGTCCTAGTTACCTGCTGCTAATGAGGACCTTCACCTTGGTTTTTTTACCAAGGCATTAATGAGTTTCTGTTGAAGTAAACTTTGTGGTTCAATTTTAAAAGCTACAAATCTTCTTCCAGTGTGTGTTGTAACAAAGCCAGCTCCTAGTTGTTGTTCATTCTTTTACTTAACTATTATTTACTATGAGACAGGCACTGTTGTGGGCACTTAAAGCTGTTAACCCATTTAACATGCTCACTCATAGACAGTTGTCCTCTCACTGGACCTGTCTTTGAAGGAGAAAATAATATCCAGGTAAATGGCATAGGATCAAAGATAGTCATGTTTAAAGAGACAAAGAAGCGGAGGACTGTACTGCCTTTGTTTGAAATGGCTTCCTGGATGTGCAGAGTTCCTGTTCCCATGCTCCAGGTAGCCTTAGGGCCCTGTTGGTCTTCAGTTGAGGCTGAAGTGCACAACTCAGTTCTTACCTACATCTGGGGCTGCTCCATTGTCTGTGGAGACTTCCTCAGGTCTCTCCTCAGCAGCAATGTACTCCTTTGTGCCTCAGCACTGTCAGTCTTCTCTGGCAGTATGAAGAGGTGAAGGGGAGACTCTTGAATCACCCAGAAGCTCTTTGGCTGCCTTTGGGTAAAGATTGCTGGAAAGTTGAGCTGTTTGGCTTCCTGTAGGAGGAGCTTTAGCCCCTAGCTGCCTGCACCTTCAGCCCACCACTCACAGGAGACTCCTAGGCTAGGGTTGAGAGCACAGCACCTGAACACGCCTTTGAAAAAGTTTGCCTAGGAGTGGTACCTGCAGCCCTTCACTAGAAAGAGAACTCAGCAGGCACCTGTGATCTATAGTTAATCATCTCTCAGTCTGTTTGCTCTTCTATGTCGATACCAATATTTACAGAGCAGTTTGAATAAAACATCCACCAGCATGTCACTGTTGCTTGTACTTCAAACACTGTAGCCTCCAGCTATGCCTGTCACTCAGTTACTGCTTCCCAGAGCGAGTGTCAGCTGGGAGAGTTGTTTCATTCTTTCTGATCTCAGTCACCAGTGGTGTGTTCAGAAGGATCATTTGGTATAGGAAATACATGATGTTTGTGCACAACCAACATCTATTACATTTCTTGATCTGATATGGAAGAAATGGTTGGTTTTAGTAAAATACTTTGTGTTCACCATTGAGGCAAGTTCTTGCATCTGACAAGCCCTCAGTTTGATTGGATGGTTTTGTTACAACATTCTGTTTGTTCTGTCAGTTGCAAAGCGCTCGGGGTTGAACATGGTCTTGGGTCTCCACACATGGAGGTGGGTGGTGGGAACAGTGAGATTCAGGGCCATAGGAGCAGCCATCTGTCTTTTGTGCCCTTTGGGCACTTGGTCAAGAAACTTCTGGCATGGTTGGTTGAATAGTAGGCAGGGAACTTGTCTTTGTTGAAGGTAGCTACAGAGGCACTCCAAGGGGCCAGTCCCTTACTGTCTCCTCTGTGTGTGCCTTGCTCATCCAGCCCTTCTCCAGAGCTAGGAAATCTCTGCCAGTGCCAATACCAGTCTTACTTAGTTAAGTACAAGGCCTCCATTCTAAATACGGACCGCGAACCAGGGAGCCTCCTCCTGACTGTTCACGCAGCAAATGGGACAGTGGTGCCTTGTTTCTGTGCCTTAGTTTTCTAGGCTCTTCATTGGTATTTCCCCTCGGTTCTTCATGGAAACTCTCAAGGTCAGCACAATACAGCAGTTGCCCTTCCTGGTGACAGGTGTTAGAACTGAGATCTTAAAGCAAAGCTGAGCCTGTTGTCCCCACCTTCACCCTCCTGGGAGCCGCTCTCACTGTCCCTTTGTGTATGTGTCACCCTTTGAACTTTTACAAAGCTCTTACAATGTCTACTTCTGTGTCCACAGAGCCATCTTCAGAACTGCCTCTTCTCTTTCCCTGTGGAACTATCAAAGGAGATACTCTTCCAAAAATGCTCAAGGACAAAGGTGACTAGAATTAGCTAATGACCTCCCCAAAGCTGAATGTCCTGAGACCCAGGAGGCAGACTTGACCATGTACAGGCAGAGCTAGGATGCAGTGGGTCTCCTGATGCTAAGCCTTTCTTGAGAGCTGTCCTAAACTGGCTGCCAGCATGACTGTGGGATTTATGGAGCAGCCAGGGTCAGAGCTGTGTGGACAAACTCACACAGACATGGGAACCAACAGCATGTGTGAGTACCGAGGAAGACTCTGCTTTCTGGACCTTTCTTTGCTAACTCAGCCTTCCTGACTGTGGATTGATTCCACAGTGCTCTGCAGGTCACACAGGGCTGGGCAAGGTCATTTGCCTCCTAGCTTTCCATTTCTGAGGAGCTGGTTCTCAGAAGTAATGGTGACCACCCCCATCAGCTACAGACTGCAGAGGGTGCAGAGCCCCCATTCCTGTTCCCTGTAAAGTGAAGCCTGTCTGATGGTTTTAATTGTACCCAGGGATTCCCATGGAAAGCATGCATGTCTATCAGACAATTCCACACCCTGGAATCCAAGGGAGCCTGGAGAGCTACTATGAAAATCAGGTAGGTAGGGTTTCCAGGAAAAGCAAGTCCTGGCAGGGCAGACCCCAGGGGAGGAGCAGGAGTTGGGGGCATGAGATTGCAGGTGTTGATCTCCTTGGTGTTCTGTCATTTCCAGCCATGTGACTAAGCAGATGGCTTTTATGCAGCTCTTTTTTTATGTATCTGTGATACAGGAATAGACCCATCCAGGGAAAGCTGAATAAGGATTAAAGGAGAGAGTCCATCCAACCCTGTTTGCATAATATCGACCATATATAAAGGCCCGAGATACACAGCGCCTTGTTATTGCCTTTGTTCTCCATTGCATGGAGCAGAGGCTAAGCGCACAGAGGAAGAGCCCACTGTGGAATCTGGTTTGGGATTGTGGGACCTGAGGCAGAAGAGTAGAGAGTGCTTGCTTCTGAGTTAACGACTACCACCATCATTTCCATTCGGAAGTCACATCCTTTCGCTCCCCTAGGACAGCTTCTGCAGATCATGCCTGCTGTTGGGACAGTCCAATACAGAGAAACCATGTAGGCTGGCTGGTTGTTGTCTGCTCTTCCCCTAGTGGGTGGAAGTTGACAGAAGCTAACAAGAAGACTGTTGATTCTAGCAGGGCTGTCTAACTCAAGGAGCTGGGGATATCTTCATTGCTGAGCCTGGGCTTCAGGGAGTCTGTGTCTTCTGGCCAAACAGACCGAGGGTGGGCAGAGCAACCAGTGAGAACTGCCAGCCTCAGCCTGTTTCATGAACAATTCCATCAAACTGTGCCTTGGAGGGCTGAGAATGGCACCTAGCCAGGGACTATTCTGTTGCAGAGACCCCTGGGTCTGCTGGAGCTGAACGGGTTGGTGTTGGTGACCTGAGGAGTGCTGTCTAAGAGCAGAGGCTAGATCTCATCTTTTCCTTTCCCATAGGGTATCCCAGCCAGCATCACATTTTTCAGTCCCTCCGGCCTTAAATACAGCCTCAAGTATATTCAGGCATTATCTGGTGGCAGCATTGATCAGATTAAGGTATGATATTCTGTGGACTTGGCCTTTTGCTCCTTACTGTCTCCTGGAATTTATACATTGAGTCAGATGCAGTCATCAAATTTCTTACAGTCATATCTTATGCTAATCTGGTTGTGGGGATCCAGCAGGATGGGGGTGATTGTCCTCCTTACAGGGTGGACGATGAGCACAGAGAGGATCAACACCTTGCCAGGATTACCTATACCGTATTACTAAAAGCCAACTTTTATGACTGTTAGTGGGGGAGACACCTGATTCCTGCAGTCAGGATGGAAGAGAAAATGGCCCATGGGTGCTCAGCACGGTCACTAGTCAAGTGAGCACTTGGGCACTAGGGAAGGTTTAGCAGCAGTGCCAGTGCTGCTCATGTATGTCTCTCTGGGTGAGTCATCAGGTAACCGTGGAGTGCCTGTGCAGCTTGCTGGTGGGAACGTGCCTCAGAACTCACCTGAGCTGACCGTGCCACAATGAGAACTTGTACTGCTCTGACCTTACTCAGTCCTCATCCTAAGCAAACCCAAGTTGGAGCAAAATAGACACTGGGAATTTCAACTTAGGAGTTTGCTGCCAGTACTTTGGGCTCTGCAGCTGCCAGGAAAGAAACGTTCAGGGCTAACATTGGTGATAAGGGACTGTGGGTTATTCCAGAGCCAGAAAGCCAATATAAATTAAAGAAAGTCATTGTTCATCACTAGGACTTAGTGACAGCCCACATGGGAACTTTTGAGGCTCACAGAGGACAGAGTCCTGAGACCCAAGCATTGGATGGCTTAGCATTCGTGTCTGGTCAGCTCTACCCCAGATTTGACAATGGCCTGCCTTCCTTTGTAGGAGTCTTTTGAGACCCAATGTTTATACAGGATTATTTAAAATACAGGGCATTACAGAAGGTTACTTCCAGAGTAACTTCTGACCTGTGCTTGCTGCTTATGGCTGACTTACATAATGGAAGCCATTGTATTGTCTTCCTTTCCTGCCTTCTCACAGTGACCACATAGCCTGTTGGGTGGCTGGCTGTATACCTAGAGGTCACACATCTGTCAGTGAGCATGTATCTGTGTCCAACATTGACCAAGTGGTTCATACTGACCACTTCAGTAATCCCCCAGCAGCCCAGGGAACAACCTGGTGGGGGGGGGGGAAGAGGAGGGGATGGAAGGGGGAGGAGGGGGAGAGGAGGGAACAGAAGGGGGGGAGGGGAGGGGAGGATGCCAAAAGCCTCTCTCTGCCCTACGCTGCTGGGATTTGAACTCTGGGGTTCCAGCCTATGACTTCTGTGTGCTTGGGGGATCCAGACCCACCTTAGCTCCCCATGCTCCCCACCCGCTCCCACCTAGAGCCCCTGAAACTGGAGCAGATCTGTCTGCAGGTATAGTCCCTGAGGAAGATAGTATTTCATCCTCACCATACCCAAGCCCTAAGGATACGTACACTTGTGGCATGAGGTGATAGTGAGATCCTGACTGAGGTATTGGGCAGACTCAGAAGCCAGCTTCAAGTTAGGTGGCACCGTTGTTCATGTGAAACAACATGCAGGAAGGTCCTAACAGAAAGCATCCAGATGACGCCTGCACATAGCCCTTGCTGTGGTGCTGAGGCTGTGTCTCTTGTGTCCCTTGCAGTTTGTAGCCATTGGCCCCAGTACAACTCGTGCTATGGCTGCCAAAGGCCTGCCTGTGAGCTGTACTGCAGAAAGCCCCACACCACAAGCCCTGGCTGCAGGCATCAGGAAAGTGCTGAAGCCTAACAACTGCTGCTGAGTGAGGTGTGTGCAAAGCCAGCTCCTTCCCTGTGTGGGGGACAGCTCACTGCTGCCTCGAGGATGGAACCCAGATTCAGAGAGGAGCTCTGGAGAAGATGCCTGTGAGCACGTCACCATCCTCCATGGAGTCCAGCTTGGAACCCAGGCCATTAGATGCGGGGAGAAAGAGAGCTTCCTATGCCTAGAAAGAAGGAAATGAAGTCCACCACATGGTGACTTGTGGTTGCTGCCCACTGTTTTACAAACTGTAATTCTTTTATGTGTTTCAGTGTCTTATCTGCATGTACATCTGTGAGCCATGTGCATATCTGGTGCCTGGAGAAGCAAGGTGGAGGCAGATCCCCTAGACCTGGAGTTATTTAGAGACAGCCAGGAGCCACCTTCTGGGTTCTGGGACTTGAACCCAGGTCTTCTGAAAGAATAAGTACTCTCAACCACTGAGCCATCATTTCACCCCACTATTATCATCTGTGGTTCTCAGTGCAAAGTGGTGTTCTGGGGCAACAGAACATCATAGTCTCTCTGATGCTGACCTGGTAAGAATGATAAATCACTATCTGTGAAGTAGGTTTAGTCATCATACAAAAAAAATAAAATAAGCCTGAGCCAAGCATGGTAGCACACTCATCAACCCAGCGGGACTATATAGTAAGACACTATATCTAAAAATTAGAAAAAAAAAAGGAAGGAAGGAAAAAGAAAAGAAAAATAAGATTTAACTGTTTGGCTTTCCCACCCCACCCCACCTCTGTGGATAATTATTTTAAATACAGATTTTTTTGTTTGTTTGTTTGTTTGTTTTTCGAGACAGGGTTTCTCTGTATAGCTCTGGCTGTCCTGGACCACACTCTGTAGACCAGGCTGGTCTCGAACTCCCAAGAAATCCGCCTGCCTCTGCCTCCCGAGTGCTGGGCTTAAAGGCGTGTGCCACCACTGTGGGGGTTTTTTTGTTTGTTTTGTTTTTTCATTCTGAAACATACCTCCAGCATATCCAGCTGCTTCTGGACTGTGTGTGTACATGTGCATGTACGTGTGTGTGTGTGTGTTAGAAATGTGAAAACCTGCAGAAGACTCTGAAAACCATGTCCCCAGCCTATATTTCCACTCAGCAATCCTGGACTAGATTTGAGCTATGTTAAGAAAGCCTGTGTTTGTCTTTTAGCAGCCTGTGGGCTGGTGGTAGGAAAGACACCATGTACTCATGGAGTTGGCTTCATGGAAGGCCAGGTTGGAAGGCATCTTTTCTTAAGTGCACACCATGTCCTGCCTGATGCAGTAAGCTTTACACATGTGATCTGATCCTCAGAGCAACTCTGAAATCCCTGAGGCACTCCACATCCTCACCACAGTAGATGAAGGAGGAGGGGTCTAGTGCCATGGCTTAGTGCTGTGGTTTGGGCATGGTTTGGAGTGTGCCCCTCTAAGTTTGATATGGCATGTTCTTAGTCCCCAGATGTTCATGGAACCTTTAAAGAGGTTGGGCATAGGGCTGACAAGTTGTCAGAGCCTCAGTGGAATAAAGGCCTTGATGCCAACTTTCATAACTAAGTTCAGTCTCTGGAATCCACATGGTGGAAGGAGGGAACTGACTCCCACAGGTTGTCCTCTGACCCTGACACATGGTGTGGTGCTAAGCAAGTAAAGAAATAAGTGTGAAAGTGGGGTTTAAAAGGCTTTAAGCAGAGAGGTTACTCAGTGGTTATGAGCGTGTTCTGCTCTTTCAGAGGACCTAGTTCAGTTCCCAGCACCCATGTCAAGCAGCTCACAACCCCCTGTAACTACAGCTCCAAGGGCTCCCCTTCCACAGAGACATATACACGTAGTTTTTAGAAAGCAATAAACCTTAAAAGAGATGGAAGTTGGGCTGGAGAAATGGCTCAGAGATAAAGAGCACTGAGGTCCTGAGTTCAATTCCCAGCAACCACATAGTGGCTCACAACCATCTGTAATGGGATCTGGTGCCCTCTTCTGGCCTGTAGGTGTACATGCAGGCAGAATGCTGTATCATAATAAATAAATATTAAAAAGAAAAAAGAGATGAAAACTGGGTGGTGGTGGTGCACGCCTTTAATCCCAGCACTTGAGAGGCGGAGGCAGGTGGACCCCTGTGAGTTCGAGGCCAGCCTGGACTACAAAGTGAGTTCCAAGACAGCCAGGGCCACACAGAGAAACACTGTCTGGCAAAACCAAAGTGGGGGGAGGGAGAAAGGGAGAGGAGGCCTAATGGGAGGCCCTCGAGTCACTGGGATGTGCCCTGGGAAGGGAATGGGGAAGTGTGGTTTCTAGCTTCCTACTTTAAGATATGACTCTTATTCCTAAACGTGTTTCTGTCACTACTGCTGGCCATGAAATGATACAACTAATGGGGAGGAAAAGGGCTTACAAGGATGGGAGTGCCATTTGGAAGTCCTGTCAGGCCCACATGAGCTACATAAGGACAGAAGAGCTCCACACACAGAGTGGTGCAGCTGCAAAGGTGCTGTGGTGGTTTTGCATTTGATCTTAGAACCTATCGTAGACTTTCTGATTTGAAAGTGATGGTGATTCCCCTGCAGGCTTTACAGCAGGCATGGAAAAAACAATCAGGGTGAGGTAAGAAGGCTCAGCCTGATTTTATTGTAACCAGTGCTGGACCAGGACTTCTAAAGTCTGGCCCAGATCATTTTACTTCAGCCATATTTAATTAAGCATAACACAAGACTAACCTGGCCCTAAGATAACATGGAAGTCACTTAGGCCTTAAGTAACATCACTCATAAGAATGGGTTTTATGGTCTAAAAGCAATACTCACGATTTAGAGGAAGTGGGTCTGGGATAGGTAAAAACATAAATTGTGGGTGATACAGGTAGAGCCTGTCTCATCAGACAGCACAGGATCACCAAGTTGTAAACCTACATCATTCCCGGCCTTCCAGGAAGAGCAGCTACACACCTCATTTCATCAAAGAGGTAAGCTGTGTGTTTAACTTCCCTGGCTTCTCCAGTGCTTGTCTGTGTGCCCCTGCCCACCATCTCACCCCCTGACCTTTTTTTCTCTCTCTACAGAAAATCATATTTACACTGTTAACTTTCAAATCCCCCCATTCTCAAGGAACCCTCCTCTGGAGGTGTGGGGAAGAACAACCATGATTGTCAGTGCTAAGGATGCTGGCAGCACCTTAGAATTCAGCTTCCCTGTGCCAGACGTGCAGGAGCCCCGGGGCCAGCAGCTGTATTGACTGAGTGCTCCCTTCTGGCAGACACTATCTCAGATTACACCCTCATTCCACCTCCACGCAAGAAACAGAGAGCTTGTGCCACAGCAGACTGACTCTGTGGGGCTGAGGTGCACTGGGACAGGAGCCCTGTGCATAGGCTCCTGTGTCAGCAGTGCCAGCTGGCCTTCATCATCTACTTTTAGACCAGCAAAATGGCTCAATGAGTAAAGGCCCTGCCATGCAAACCTGGCAACCTGAGTTTGATTCTTGAAACACTTAAAATTAACAGAAGTGATACCCACGGAGTTGCTCCTGATATACAGACACACACAAGTGTTAACCACAGAGTTGCCTCTGATCTACACGCACACGCACACACACTCCCCAAACACATAATGTACACTCAAACATACACATCCTAGAAAGGTTCACTTAATTCCTGTACTTTTGGCTGAGGCAAAGCTATGAAGAACAAAACCTTTAAATTAAAATTCCCATAGAAAAACCTTGTTTGGTAGAATTCTGTACCACAGGACCAAGTTTCGTCTCAGAAAACTCAGTGAACAGATTTCTACTCCATCTTTAAATGATTTATTTGCCAGTCTGTGGTGGTACATGCCTTTAATTCCAGCATTTGGGATACAGAAGCAGATGGATCTCTGAGTTCAAGGCCAGCCTAGGCTACAGAGTGAATTCAAGGACAGCCAGAACCTTGGGGAACATGAATTTTATTTCATGTTCATTGGTGCTTTGCCTACATGTATGTGTGAGGGTGTCAGTTCCCCTGGAACTGGAGTTAAGGACAGCTGTGAGCTGCCATGTGGATGCTGAGAATTGAACCCAGGTCCTCTAGAAGTTAAGAGCAGCCAGTGCTCTTAACTCCTGAGCCATCACTCCAGCCCTCCATTCTGTTTCTTTCCTTCCATTGTTTGCAAGGCTGGATGTAGCAGGGAACCTAATCAATGAATCAATGTATCTAGGGTAAACATTAGAATGAAATAGCTGGTTTTTGCTGTATCTAGGGTAGACATCAGAATCAATAGTTGTTTTCTAGAAGTACTCTGATCTTGAAGAAATCATTGTAGGAAAACATGACTGTTTTCTGTTTGTTATCTATAAGTTGTTTTTCTGAAGAGCTGAAAGCCTTTTCATGACCCTGGTCACAAATGGTTCCGGCACACCTGACATGTATTGCATTACTGAGAGCTGCAAACAGTGCACAGTAAGAACTAACACTGCAGGGGAGTGATATTTTCCTTCAGGAAACTATAGATTAGATTAGGGGCTTTGGGATGAAGAACTTGTTTACCCAAAAACAACTTTTGTGTAATAATCTAATAAATAGGCTTTTGATGGCTCTTTGAAAGTCAGTCCACAGAAACTGGATTTCCCTGCTGCCAGCAAGGCTGAAATTCATCTTTATTCGATTGACCAGTGACAGTTGGAGGCTGTTGCTATGGATCTCCAGGTCACCCAGTGATCACACGGTACAGAATCACCTGTGAACCTTCTCTGCTGCTGGTCACCTTAAAGCAGAATGAGGAACAGGTCTCTACTAGTGAATGGGCAGGATTGTCCTCTCCAAAAGAAAACAGGCCAGAGAATGGCAGGATTTTCAGAAGTGACTATTTCAGGGCTCTAGAAAAGATGCAACATTTGACAATGAGGACCACGAATGGTGCTGCCAGGTGAGGCTGGACTCACCATGGCAGGTGCAGGGATGATGGAGGAGGGAAAGGAACCAGCTGAGGCAGTTTGCAAAGAAAGCGGAAGAGACAAGGTGAAAAGGGGGTGCCCCTGCTCCTAGGGAGCCTGAAGGAGAGACAAGCCCACTGAGAAGCAGCAGAGCAGGAGGGTGCTCACAGTTGGTGGGGAGGGCATTTCCCTCCATACTGTAAATGCCGCGTGTATGGTCTTCCATGTCTGGTGCAGAATGGCATTGGTCACAACAGGGCCTCGAGCTAGGCAAGGCAGGGCTTGGGTACAGATGGGGTCATGAGATTTCAGGCTCAGCTCTAGACTCCAGGGAGTGAGGACTGCTTCCCTTTACTCCTTCAGGCTGTATAGTGTCACAGGCCTCAGTGGTTCTAGTTTACCCTCACAGACTCACGGACCACAGGACTCCACAATAAGTACCTGTACTCAGGAAGACCCAGACACCCAGGGCTTTCTATGGAGTTGTGACACATGTACAACGTACATACACTTTACAGACACACATATGTGTTTGCAAGAGAATTCAGCACGGTACTGCCCACCACAGGAAAATTTTTTCTTGCACTGGTTCCAAAATTTACTTTGCTCTATTCTGAACAGACATTCTAATTTTAAAATTACATTATTTGCTATTTATTTGGGCAGGGAGTATGCTCATGGAGATCAGAGAGCAACTTGCAGAATTTGTTCTCTCCAAGCACATGGGATCAGAGAATTGAATCTAGGTCTCCCGTTTGGCAGTAAGTGCCTTTACTTCCTGAGCTATCCTGTCTACCCTAGACATTCTTTTTATATATAAAGGAAAACCACCAGTAAGGAAAAGAAAAAAGAAAAAAAGAAACTAAAGTCTGAGAAACAAATTAACATGCCCTAACCCCAGACCACCCAGAAAAAGTAGACTTTAAACCAAACTGAAGGTTATGAAAGTTATGAAGCCATAGGCCGGGTCCTAAAAGGCATGTTGTCAGGGGGTAGGCTCTGCCTTGCAGCAGCACAGGTGAATGCACCCAGCACTTTTCCCTCAGTTCATTTATTAGCAAACTCAACCACTAAAGTCAACACAGGAGAGCAATCCACAGGTTCACCACTCAGAAGTACTGTGACCCAGGACTGAAGGAAGAGGGATTGTCACACCCATGAGAAAAGTGGCCCTGGAGTCTTCAAAGGCAGCTCACATGGGCCTCAAAAGCAGCCTCCTAGCAGGCACACTTCAGAGCTGGGTGACAAAATGCTTGCTTGCTCATAAAAGGGCCCCACCATGCCCTGTTCCTTAGGAGGGAAGACAGAGACGCAGCAAGGTGGTAGGACCAGAGTCCCAGTGAAGCCATGCTCGCTGCCTCTGTATTGCGTCTGACACTGCTGCTTTGCTGGCTAGTTGCACCCCAGCCCATCCAGCCTGAGAGGCTCTTCCACAGCCGGGACCGTTCGGACCTGGAGCCATCTCCCCTGAGTCGGGCCAAGCCCATTGCTGACCTCCATGCTGCTCAGGTAAGAGGAGATGCACAGAGCAGCAGCATTTGCATACACACACGGCATACATTACACATGCATGCACACACACATATGTAGAGGCCAGAGCATAACATGGAAGGACAGCTGTGCAGAGGCAGAGAGTCTTCTTAACCCGGCTCTATCTTTGTGGAGCTGGGAATGAAAGCTGGAGCCTTATGCACGCTAGGTAACCACCTCTACCACGGAGTTGCACCTACTTCCACCTGATGTTAACCCTAGAAGCATCGGTGTCTATGCAGGATCAAACCTGCAGAGAGCAGCTTTAAATGTCAGTGTACATTTTAAGGTGAGCATGCTGTGCTGTCAGAGTCTAAGGCACTGTGCTGGTGCCATCCCTTGGTCGGCCTCCTGCCAGCCTGGGTAAACAGAGAAAGGACAGCCCCAGCAAGGATCCCTGCAAAGTGCTATTGACTGGCATTTACTGCCACAACCAGACCAGGGCTCACTTTCTCCAGTCATGGGTTGGAGTAAAAAGACTTGAGCAGATCTCCTGCCCCTTGACAGCCCCTGAAGTCTGGTACTTACCTCAAGCAGACAGATGATCAAGATTTCTCCTAAATTTCTGGCTCCAGGATGTTCCTTGTGTGGAGGGCAGTGAGAAGCGATCATAGGCCAAACTTGCCTTGGATGCCAAAGGCACCCCTACAGCCCCTGCCTTCCCTGCCCCTGCATGCTAGAAGTCCACCAGCCCACACAGTGTGTTCCACCTCTAGCCTTGACCTCTGGCATGGTCCTTTCCCTCCAAGTCCCACCACCTGGCTGGCTTCAATTCTGCCCCTCCACGGGTCATGTGGCACCCATGACTTCACTCTGGTAGACCCTGGATAAAGTCCTTTTATCTCTAGCTTCACTCTCTATATCTCTTGCCTCTACCCAACTACCACAGCGCAGGAAAGTCCCAAGAGGCAACCTTATGAATTTAGGACTTCTCTTTCCCACAGAGCTTCCTATTGAAATATGGCTGGTCAGAGGTGCCTAGCCCAAAGGAGTCAGCAGGAGTCCCTGAGGGTTTCACCTTGGCTCAAGCTGTGCGTAGATTCCAGAAGGCGAACAGACTGCCAGCCAGCGGGGAACTAGACTCACCTACACTGGCAGCTATGAACAAGCCACGCTGTGGTGTTCCTGACACACGGCTACCCCCTAAGGCTGCCCTGTCAACCCCACCAGCCCTGCCAACCCCTCTAGGTCTCCAGCCCAGGGTCCGACAAAAGCGCTTTCTTCAAATGTTGCTGCCCAAGCCAGGCAGGCAACATGAGGACCCCTCAGACACTGGGGCCAGCAGGACCTTCTCCAAGAAGACCCTGACCTGGAGGCTAGTGGGAGATGCCTACAGCAGCCAACTCTCTGGGGATGAGCAGAGATACATCTTTAGACTGGCCTTCAGGATGTGGAGTGAGGTGATACCACTGGACTTCCGGGAGGACCTCACTGCCCCTGGCCCCTCGGTGGACATAAAGCTGGGTTTTGGGAGAGGTAAGAGGGGTACAGACTAGGGATCCCTTCCTGCCTACTCTGCAGGTACCCTCTGATTCTTCCACCAGAGCCCCATGCCCAGTATCATGCTGAGGGCAACCTGGGCCCATCCTAGCTTGATTACCTTGTTGCCCAAAGTGGTGTGGCTCCAACTCCTACCTGCTGGGCTTCTTTAGAGATAACACCTAAGGGGTAAGGAGGGTCTACTCTCCGTGGATTTCAAGGTCTTAGCTGTTGGGGTTCACATGCCTGGAGCCACCCACTCTCCTGGTCACACAGAGATGCAGCAGGTACAGCATACCGACCTGTGAGGAGACTTATACATAAAGCCACCAGTACCTCCTTGTTGGCAGACTGGACAGATAACCTGTCTTCCACAGCCCATGAGACTAGAGGTGTTCCCATCCACTTTGCTGCTCACTGGGTTAATTTCCTAATTCTAGGGTATATAAGATAGACATGGTTTGTTATAAAAGTAACAAGGGGACCCAGCTCCAATGCTATCTCCTCCATCAGCACTAGAATCACGCGCACACGCACACACGCACATACACATACACAGGGCGGGGTTTGGGGGGAGAGCAAGAGCTCACAGCATTTAGATGTTTCTAGTCTTTTTGCTTTTTGGTTATGTGTGTGTGTGTGTGTGTGTGTGTGTGTGTGTGTGTTTTTCCTTTTCAAGATAGCTTTCCTGTATAGCTCTGGCTATCCTGGAACTCCCTCTGTAGACCAGGTTGGCCCAGAACTGAGATCTGCTGGCCTCTGCCTCCTGAGTGTTGGAATTAGACATTTGCCAGCAGGCCCTGCTTGTTTCTAGTCTTTATAGCCTCACAGTTCAGACGCCAGGCAGCTCAGTCTCCACAGGGCCCATAGCTGCATCAGCTCCAGGAAGTTGTGGTGCTGTCAAAGTCTGTGCTGTTAGAGACTCAAGATGGGCACCTTCACTCACTGCTACCCACCCCTCTCCCCACACAAGGCCGGCACCTGGGCTGTCCACGGGTGTTTGACGGGAGTGGACAGGAGTTTGCACATGCCTGGAGCCTGGGTGAGATCCACTTCGATGATGATGAGCACTTCACTCCTCTCTCCAGTGACACAGGCATCAGCCTTCTCAAGGTAAGAGGCTCCAGCTCTGTTGGGAAGGCAAAGCACACTAGCCCAAGTTCCTTGGTGTGTGCACATCCTTCTAGAGATAGAAATTTAGCAAATCTCTAGTGGTGGTTCTCCAATAGTCACCATTTGTCTCCTAAACAAGCACAACTCTGCACAGGGCACAGGCCAGGCGTCTATAATTCAGTGATTGGTCCCAGCAACATCAAAGACTCAGGTTTGGTCCTACACCTGTGGCTTGTGTTCCCCTCCTAGGTAGCTGTCCATGAAATTGGCCATGTCCTTGGATTGCCTCACACCTACAGAGTAGGATCCATAATGCAACCAAGCTACATTCCCCAGGAGCCTGCGTTTGAGCTGGACTGGTCAGACAGAAAAGCAATTCAAAGACTATATGGTAAGATGGGTCTAGGGCAGGCCTTGCCCAGAGGGTACTGAAGAGGTTAAAGCCAGCAGGCTCTGCTATGCTCATTAGGAGGCTGATTCCCAAACAGGTTGCACGGCTGAAGAGCTGCCCTCACTCTGTCGGCAGGCTTTTAAGATGATCACACTAGACCACACAAGGCTACAGGCGAAGATCAACAATCTTTTTGTGCCTTCTCTTCCCCTCCTTCCACACTGGTGAGGACAGAGGACATCATGGCTTTTAGATACCCAGGGCCATGCCTTAGCATCACAGAGCTATGTGAATGCAAAGCCACTATAAGAAGCTGTGTTTCCAGACATCAGCCTTACTGCAAAGTTTCAGTTGTTATGCCAGGCACACTGGCTACTTAATACAAATGGCGGGGCAGAGAGATGGCTTGGCAGTTAAGAGCACCTTCCAGGGGTTTCATTTCCAGCACCTATATCTAGTGGCTCATAATCACCTGTAATTTCAGACTCAGGGGATCCAACACCTCTGGCTCCTGTGGGTACACATACATACATATATACATACATACATACAAAGTCCAGTCTTTAAAAATGAAAAAGGTTGGCACAGATACTCAACAGAGAAAGAAAGCACTTCCATTCCTAGACCCTCACATCCCATCCCAGTTCTGTTCCTAGGTGCTCTCACTCCTGGCAACCAAAGCCTGTTTCAGCCACATTGTCATCCTCTGGTAGAAACATAGTTTGTGTGTGCCCAGAATCAAAGTCTTTCCTCTCATGAAATTAGACTATGGAGAAGCCATGAGCCAGCTGCACTTAGGGTGGCCATGAAACTGTATCCAGACTGCGTCTGAGAACCCTATGAGCAGCTTTCTAAAATTCAGCCTACTCCTGCTCAGACTTCTGTGATGCTTTGCTTTAAGGCATTCCAACAGGAAGTGCTAGCCACGTCGTATCTCCATTTGGACAATTATGAATGGTGATGCTTATAGTGACAAGTGGCTGCATTTTTTTCTCTATTTAGGTTCATGTGAGGGATCATTTAATACAGTGTTTGACTGGATTCGCAAGGAGAGGAACCAATATGGTGAGGTGAGGGTGAGGTTCAACACCTACTTCTTCCGCAACAGCTGGTACTGGCTCTATGAAAACCGTAACAACAGGACTCGCTACGGGGACCCCCTCCAAATCCTCACTGGCTGGCGTGGGATTCCCATGCAAAGCATAGATGCCTTCGTCCATGTCTGGTCATGGGGAAAAGACGAGCGGTATTTTTTTAAAGGTAACAAACAATGCTCCAGGTGTGGCACCATTTCTCTTACTTGAATTTGTACTTAGGATATTTCCAGCACTTATCAAGAAATCCACTGTAATGTACTGGTAATCACTGGCTTTTCCATTTGATTAGGCAGACTGCAGGCTCAGGGTGGGTTGTATCCTCTGATCTTAGGAAGTCACCAAATAAACTTTGTTAGGTGCCTCTACCATGGAAAGGAATGGAATGGTCTGTAGACTAAGACTCAAGATACACCATGATGTTCATGGGCTTTCATGGTGAGAGGCAACTAGCATTCCAACACAGCAGTGATGGGCCAGGCAAACATTACTAGGGTCAAACTGAGAAGTCATGGGAGGCCTGAGCAGATGGCTGAGTGAGAAAGTCCTGTTTCTCTGGAATCATGGGAGAGGACCATGCAGGGCTGACTTAGAACCTATTGGCAGCTGCCCTTTGGAGTGACACAAAGTGGCATGCCAGGCTCTCACAGGGCATCTCTGGCCCATGCCATATTTCTTATGGTCTGGGATTAATAAAACCACAATGACAGTTTTTGGGTTGACTCTCAGGAAACCAATACTGGAGATACGACAGTGAGAATGACCAGGCATACACAGAAGATGAACAAGGAAGGAGCTACCCTAAACTGATTTCACAAGGATTCCCTGGCATCCCCAGCCCCCTGGACACTGCCTTTTATGATCGGAGGCAGCAGTTAATTTACTTCTTCAAGGAGTCTCTAGTAAGTATCACTGCAACCAACTTCTTAGTTAAAAGAAATCCTCATCACTTCAGATCTACGAGACAATGGCATATCATCAGATGGAAACATTTAGTACTTGACGTCTACAGAATTCAGTGAGTCAACAATCCTCAGCAACGTGTCTATCTGCTTTACTTTGCAGGTATTTGCATTTGATGTCAACCGAAACCAAGTGCTTAATTCTTATCCAAAGAAGATGAGCCAAGTGTTTCCAGCAATAGTGCCTCAAAACCATCCATTCAGAAACCTCGATTCAGCGTACCCCTCCTATGCACACAACTCCATCTTCTTCTTCAAAGGCAACTCATACTGGAAAGTAGTTAGTGACAAGGACAAACAGCAGAACTCTCGGCTTCCTCTGAATGGTTTATTTCCAAAAAAATCTATTTCAGAGAAGTGGTTTGATGTTTGTGATGTTCATACCTCTACACTGAACATGTAAAAAGAAGAAGAAAATCAAGACTAGGACTTAGGAACAGCTTTAAAGAAAGCGTCAGCCTTCTTTGCAAAGAAAACAGACCAGATTCCTAGTAGCTAAAGCAAATATGACTTCCTAAGCTAAACCAAATAAGGAAGCATTACTTGAACTTTAAAAATAGGTTTAAGGATCAGTTGCTGGGCAAAACTTTTAGAAACACCAAAAAAAAAAATCTCTAGGGAATCCCCATCTTTTCTTTCGATGCCACATAAACTCCATTCAGTCCCAATAGTGCCATCAAGGGTCCCACCACTGTGTGGTACAGAAATGGCTTTTACAGCACTTAAAACTGAGTTCTGGTCTGGGATAGGGCACGGAATTGAAATTAACCGCAAAACACATGTCATAATGACATGTTTACCATTTGACTATAGGGGTGGTTCTGATGCTGTCCTGTTCCCCAATTGGTTCTCCATCTGTCAGTAAAGAAGCCATGGGCCAATTGCTGGGTGGAAGGAATAGCTGGGACTTCCAGGTCCCTGGAGTAAAAGAGACAGACGCAAGGGAGGAGTTGACCAGGCTTCTCATGAGTTGACCAGACATGTGAGGTCTTGGGTGGAGAGGTAGCCTGTGGCTGCTCCTACAGGCAGTTGGGAATGTAACTGAGCAACAGGCGGGAGGGGCGGAGATAAGAATGCTTTTCCAGGCAGGAGACAGTGCCCAGCAATTGTGTCAAAAGGAGAGTTGAAAAGGAACAACTGTGTGTCTTTTATCTGTGAATTCAAGGGAAGCTGGGTGCTGACTGGTAGCACAGCCTGTTCATGGAGCTTAGGCAGGGTAGCAAAAGCTACACACATTTGCCATGAACCAAAGGGCCCCAAAGTATCTGTTTGGGTGACACAAGGACAGGCCTTCAGGTATTCCCAGTATCCACATTATGTCCGCACCGTGATGATTGCCTCCTGCTGCTGAATGCACCATGTCTGTCCACAGGGCTTCCTACTAACTGGCTCTGCAGATCATGGCTTTTCTGGTTCACTGTAGTTTGGGTTCTGTCCTTGCAGAACAGTGAACCCCCCCCCCCCCCCCCCGCAGGCCAGGCCAAAACAGGGCCCTGGAAGCTAGCTGGGTAACTGTAATTTTCCTACTCTAGGACAGGCACTAACCCTTAACTTCCACACAATATGGCTTATGAATTCTTTAGTATTTTTTTTTTTTTCAAGACAGTGTTTCTCTGTGTAACCCTAGCTGTCTTGGAACTCTTTCTCTAGACCAGGCTAGCCTGGAACTCAGAGATCTGCTTGCCTCTGCCTCCCTGGTGCTGGGACTAAAGGCATGTGCAGCCGCCGCCGCCACCACCACTACTACCTACCACCGACCCCCCCCCCCCCCCCGTTGGCTTAAATTCTTAACACACAAAAGCCAATGTCATATATGATGATGATACCTGAACAATGAAACCTGAGTGACCAGGCCACAGTCTTCTAAAGGAACAGCTAAAACACATACACTTCAGGAAGCTTTAATTAAAAACAACACAGTAATTACAAATACATTTGAGAAGTGTCTTTTATTTCTCCTGCAGAAATTTTCATGTTATTGCTATGACAAGGGAAAGAGCCAGAATTTCTACTTCCTTGCTTAAAATCTATTTTCCTCCTATCATAAGGCTTTTCAGCTAAGGAGAGGGTCTTGGAGACAAGTAGTCTTAATTCCCCAGCTTGTTTCTAAGGAAGCAGGGAAACTGTTGGGTTCATCTGCTCCAGATGCACTCTACTCAACAGAAGCAGCCAGAGGGCTCTCCAGTGGAGGAAGGGCTATGTTACTGTGTATACACTCGCTACAGGGCAAAGGACACAATCGTCCTCTAATGGGACTGATGAGTTGGCTCAAAGCTTTAAGGTTTCACCAAAGCTTTAAGGGTTGCAATGATTAATTTCTTGTAAACAGACGCAAATATGCTCCAATGATAATGCAAACCAAACAAGGAACTAGACAAATAGTGAGAGAATCTGCTTTACTGCAGCTGAGACCTGCTTGCTCCAGTGACAGAAACCCATGGCTGCAAGTGGGGCTGGTGTGGGAGGGGATGCAACAGTGGCCAGACACTAGAGTATCACCTAAGCAGAATAATCTGCCAGATGCAACTGCTGCACTGCCTTGAAACTGTTAGTTACAGCCTTACAGCCCCACATGCAGTAGGCTTTGGACAAGATCCCCAGAGCAGCAGGGCACAGCAGAATGTCCCAGGAGCATGAATGTGTGGGAGACCTTTGCCTTGAACATTAGAATCTAAGTGCTTTGTAAAGTTTTGAAATCATAAGCAAGCAGATCAAATCACAGCAGTGTGAAGAATGCAAGTGGGAACTACCAAGGTATTTTAAATAAATAGCTTATTTATTCAAAATAGTTCTCTTACCTTATTCACAGTTTCAAGTTTAAAATGAGAAAGTGATAGGACCTATTCTTTACCAATGTCACACACAGTCAAAGAGAAGTGAGTCCTTTCAGAGCATGCACTGAAAGGAGACCTGCACAATTTTCAGTCTTTGAACCTCCCGCGCTACAGCTTAGAAAGAGTACACTTTTGTGTCATTGAGAAGGAAGTGTTGGTGTGCACTGTTTCTACATGCCATTTGAACCTGTGAAATCACTTGAATGAGAGTTCTCTTGGCCAGAGTAACATTTTATCCAAAATAATCTCATCTTACACTTACGTGTTTTAACATACTTCAAGAATATTTGCAAATCTAATTACATCACAGGAGGTCTGTTATCACTAAGAACCATGTACTTCTCGAAGAAATACATTCAGAAAGCTTTTGGTTGTGTTATAATTTCTCACCTTCACAGGAAGAAGCCAAACCACCCCACATCCTCTGCCTGCCATAGGAAGCGAGTATCCACTGTGGACCTGATTAAATGGCATTTCCTCATATTTAATAAGTCTCAGCACCGAGTGGTCAGAACAGCTCCAGGATGGGAAGGCACTGACAAGACAGTCCTCCGGAACAACTTCAGGTCAGGGGACAGCACTGCCACTCGATCTGCTGCTACCAGATGCAAGCTGCTCCAGCAAACAGATAATGACTTCAATTCTCTCCAGCAGAGTTGAGTTTCTGTTGGCAGTCGCTCTCAAAAGCTGGGAGTAAATCTGCTTGTTGGTTTGGAGGACTACATCTTCTTCAGCATTACTGCTAAGGTTAAAAACAGACAGGTGAAGGGAATAGAGGGCGGGGCTGGAAACAACAGGCACTTCCTAGAGCATCTGACTTCTCTACGGCTGTTGAGTAATTCAAACAAAGATCCCTGCCTTAGCAGCAGGGGCACTGGAAGAAAGCACAGTGAGCAGCCATAAAAAACATGGTCAGAGAATAGCCACCGAGAAAGTCGAGTGGGTTCAAGCTGATCAAGCATGAAGAGGCTATGTGGCCATTCTTCTTTCTACTCAGCAGTGCCTTTCTCAACTGGCAGCTGAAGTCTGCTCACAGACTCCTGACTGAGCTTATTACAACTTGTGTGGATCACGCCTTTCTTACCTGTTGTCACCCACTGAACTGAAGTTACTATTTACAGTCTCCACATGTCAAACAGATCGTTTTCCTCTTAAGATAATTAGCTGATGTACCTCATCTACCATTTTACTCATCTAAATACTTAATGTTTGGACCTGGCTAAGGAACGCCCACAATGTTACTAGTTTCTTCCCTGTACTACAGGGCAGGGGGCTCCATGATCCTCAGATGTTTTATTACAGCTTTTCCATTTCAAATTCTAATGCCTCTGAAATGTCAAGAGGTTCCACTCTGCTAGAGCAGTGAATGCTAAAGGGCGTGGTAAGAACGGCTCAACTTTTAATCCAAAGTGGAATAAGTCCCCTGCAACTTAATAAGCAAAATGTGTATTCTGTCCAATAGCACCTACACAGTTGTCATACCATGAAGCACACACTACAGCCTGAAAATAAAAATTTTCAACAAGAAAATTAATCCTAATTTTCTTAGAGCTCACTTTAATTTCTGGGAACCTAAGTTAAACTTTTCAATTATTAAGCCCACTTTCTTATTTTGCCTCAGGCTAAGGGGGAGAAACAGCAGTCAAAATAAAATAAACTACTAATATTCCTTTCTGTTAAGGTCACATTCTGATTTCCCTTTCTCTTTAAGAACACAACTAGGTCTGCTTTTTCAACAATAAACTTGTCAGCTGTTTTCACCTCATGTTCATGAGGTGAACATGAATGAAACACAACAGAAAGTCACAGACTTGGTAACCATAGTGATCTGCTTCAAACCTGCAGAGTGTCACGTTTCTTTTGTTTAATAAATCTGAAAGCACATAGGACATTTGGCCTGCATGAAAACTTTAGATTAAAAATTTCTTCAATAAGCCAGGTGTGGTGGCACATATCTTTAATCTCAGCACTTAGGAGACAGAGGCAGGCGGATCCCTTGAGTTTGAGGTCAGCCTGGTCTACCTAGTGAGTTCCAGAACAGCCAGGGCTACACAGAGAAATCCTGTTTCAAAAACAACAATAACATTTCTTCAACACTAATTAATAACCTGGTCAGAGATAAAAATTACATAAGCCCTACATAGGACTATTGTGATAACATATCAAAAGAGACTAAAACTATTACCTGTCAGACAATCACTCAAACCACCAATCTGTGAGAAATAATTGAATTAGCTCACAGGATCCTATATATACTGCCACCTTGTGGACACCAGTAAATCTTAAAAACCTACCTGCAGTTAAGTTTTAAGGCAGTAAAAGCTAAGAGTCTCTTCTCCACTGTGTGTTATTTACTCTGCTTTCTGGTTCTTTGCAAAGATAGATACATGCACTAAACTGTAGTGAACATACCAACACATCTTGCTGCATACTTGAGACTTCCTCCAATAAAAGCTCTCCTTAGGTGAGAAAAAGTTACTCAGAAGGGTGAGTTTAAGATTGAGGTATGCCCAGAACAACTAAGTCATGGCTCCCTTGGTCCTCCCTTCCCAGATTGAGAGCATGGGAAGGGATGCAGGGTGCAATGTGGTTTACAGTACCCAGCATGTGTGAAGTCAGTCTCTCTGAGGTGTGGTGTGAAGGGATAGGGCACAGCAGATGTTAGGAACCACTTTCCACAGAACTTCCTCACTCTAAATGCAAGGTATAATCACTAGCCCCCTCTCACCTTCTAACACTCTTGGTGGGTCCTGAGCCTAGGTACACTGAGTACACTGTGATTTTCCCCAATACATGATAAAACTGAGCTTATACTAGACCAAGGGTTAGCAAGACTTAGCATTGATTTATTTCCTCTCCCCCCGCCCCCCTTTTCTTTCTTTCGAACTGTATCCCTTGCCAAAGCTGGCCATATTCAGACTGTCAGCATCACTGTTCTCTTGTGATCTGGGGCCATTAGGAAGCAAGACAGGGGCTATATGGATATAGGTCACCAGTACTATAACATGCTGATCACCAAGCAAGCTACTAAATAACTAAAGAGGTAGACTAACAGTATGTGTAGTATGACTACGCTGGACAAGGGAATAATTTACATCCCGAGACAGCATGCACTTCATCAGGCTATGCGGTGTGGTGCACAACAAAATTGCAAAATTTTTAAGTACTATTCCTTGTTAGGTAAGAATCATGTCCATGTGCTTACTGCATATTCATAGGGTATATAACACTTAAAAACATGTTTTTGATGTGAATTTGGGGCTATGATGTGGATGCTGAGGGCCAAACAACAGTTGTTTATTCTGAAATTTTTCACTTAATATTTTGGACTAGAACTGACTAAAGGAAAACATCAGAGGTGGAACTTTAGCTGTGGGCACCTACTATTGTTACAACTTGGACCCTGTGCTATACAGAAGGTTGCAGTTTAAGAAGAAATTCTCAGCTGCAGCTCTGTTCAAGTTATAAAGATGAACTCTCAGACGGACCAAACCAGCCTCTGCGGTCCTAACAGATGTCCAGTTTCAACACTTCTGAGCAAATATCCGTACAGGCAGAAATAAAGAACAGCTAACTGGGCAGAGATGATAGTGAGGGGCTACCTCATGGGGGCTTGAAACGACCACTGTTAATGAGAGAGGCACTCTCTGAAACTGCAGGAGGTCAGATTGCTTAACGTCAGCAAGAAGCAATTTGTGGAGTGATGGACTTTGTTGCATCATGGATGTGGTGGACAGAAACTTTTGGAATGCTAAATGCTGTCAAAGCTCAACACTGAGTCACACTGTGTATAAATTAAAACATAAAACGAAAAATTACTTACCTGTACACCAAGATAAAATGGTAAGACAGATTTAACTAGTAACAATGATGTATGTGGTGCATTTTCTTTTACTTTTATCTGTTTTCCATGTTTTATAATATGGTCTAGACTGCACTTGTGTTTTTATATCATGATCCTGATGTAGTTACTTGGCACTCAATTTCAAGTTAATGATGCTGAAGAACAGTTCTGGTGAAACAGCGCACTGCACACATCAGCAGAGGAACCTGGGAACGGCTGTGCACCTGATCATCATTCTCCCTCCCTAATATCTCAGCTTCAGATGCTCTAACATTCTACTATTTATCTTTAATGGTACAATTGGCCCTCAGTATCCACATCATAGCCCCAAATTCACATCAAAAACATGTTTTTAAGTGTTATTTACCCTATGAATATGCAGTAAACACATGGACATGATTCTTACCTAACAAGGAATAGTACTTAAAAATTTTGCATTTTCTACACACAGCATAAATAATACAACCTGTTCTTTACATCAATAGAAGGACTCATCGGTGAGAAGTTAGCAAGGAAGGTTCAATAAATAACCGAGTAATTTACCTCATTTTCCTTTTCGATGATGACATCAGTTTGATGGACTGAAGGAGAAGGAATGACAGACGAGATTCAAATATACTAAGGAGCTTGATCACTTCTTCTCGATTAAGATTAGGTGAAGAATCAGCAGCTGGTGTAGCCTCATCATTCTTAGGCTAAAGACAGCACAAAGTTACTTTACCTAAGCTGCCCTCCTCCCATGTTTCATACACAGTGAAGGCTAAGCAGCCTCTTCAAATCCAGCAGACTATGGAATCATAAACAGAAAGCAGACCCAAAAACCTCCTGATAAAGAATAAAGCCCCCATACCTAAGAAATACTGACATAAAAGAAATGAATCCTACATGGAATTTCATGACTTCCCAGCACTGACTGGTTGCTACAGAAGCACCATGGAAACAGGCACTGCCTAGCTAGGACCCACCAGGGACGGAAATAAGGGGTGGCAGGAGCCTGGGGCACACTTAGCAGAAATGCTGGACTATGCTGCAGAGCTTTTGGAATGAATGCTCCTGGACAGTCAGCTGGGGATGAGAACACAGCCTTCCATGCTCTTGTAAAGCAAAGGCAAAGACAATCAGAAAAACAACCTTACGAGGCTCTGAACAGGCTTCTAACAGGTAACTACGGCTCATTAAAGATTGGGGTCAGTAATGCAATCATGCAAACACAGCTGCTGTGCTTTGAGGCTCCTGTGTAGTGTGTGGCTGTGAGCTGATGAACTTGGGACATGGGCACAAGGGAAGGTAACTGGACCACTGCGCCCTAGCGTTGTCAATGTTGCCTCTGGAGAGTGTATCAGGTTAAGTGTAAACTAAAATTCCCAGGGGGTGGGTACGTGGGCGTGGGATCTGCATGTGTGTTAAAGATTCTACAAGACTAGCTGACTGATTAGAACTTTCATGACTGTAGAGCTGGAAAGCAGGAGGTCAAATCATCTTGGGCTATCTTTAGTGCCCTTCAAAAACATTCACTGCCTACCTGTGTCTGGCCTAACATCCATCCTTGTGATAATTAGGCAAATCCTTTTGGAATGCACCCATAGAACTCTAGCTTCTGTCAACCCAAAGATTAAGGATGCCCTCAGATAACATCTGAGGCCTACCTAAAACAGAGAAGTCTTTGCTTTCTTGTAAGTCGTCTGCATGATAGTCTCACCAACGTATTTATAAAGTATTCCTTTCTTGGTTCTATTACTACATGATTTCAGGAAACTGGTGACTCATCTGTATTCCCAGGCATGACCAACCATGTTGCTGCAGAATAAATGATCTCATTCTCTCTTGGTGATGAGAGCTATGTCTCTGCATCAACACTGGGTTAGGTCTTGTAAGTTTAAGTTACTGCAGCTCCATTCTGCATGCAGCCTGCCCCCTTTTCATTTCACCATGCTCAACATGGTTAGAGAACCTTTACCAGGACAATGGTGCCATCTACTCGGATCTGCTAATGTGGACCACAATATGGGCTAATGAGCTTCTTTTGTAGAAACCTACCCAGCCTCCAGTATTTTGTTATAGCATACAAATAGACTAAGACTTTTAATTACATAAAAATACATTAATTTATATATATATTACATTATAGTTTAAATACATTACCACACACACATACATATTTATAAGTATGTGTCATATGCCTGTTACATACATTTACCATTTAGCATAGACATAAAAATGTTTTCTCCAATTACCTGGTCACATTCCTCTACAAGCTCCTTCCGGATGAGTTGGAACGCATGCTCAGTTCTCACCATGATATCAAGTGCCCCAGATAATGTTTTTAATTTTCCAACATTGCTATTCTGACCTTAAATAAAAACCACAAATGATCATTCCTAAACTACAAGCCTATGAAGCCATCCAATGTTAACGTTACTGACTTTTGGCACTATAAAGGCAGCTTGTGACAATCCTAACAAACCAAAAGCCAACTTGTTTACTAGTTGGAAAAAAAACAAAACAAAAACCACTCAGCCTACCCAATGCACTATACTAAAATAATACCTTTAACTTTTTAAAGTGGTTGCAGTAATGCTCACTTGCCTCAGCGTATGTCTCTATATGGTAAGCATACAATCTCTCTGGAATAGGAGCTAGTATTTAAAGTATTAGGTTACAGGGGACCAATAGACAAGAGCCTATGGGTCAAATAAAATCCCATTGTTTAGTTGTGTGAAGTTGGTTGAGTCAATTTAGTCCTCAATATTGGCTGTCCTACTGTAAAGTATCACACTTTTTGTTCAAAGGTAGATCAGGTGAGTATTACACTCACTCGTCTATGTCTCTCAGCCATTGTAAGACACCTCTACTCCTGTTCTGTTCACATTCAGTATGTATAGTGCACTGCTGTGAATAAAGGATTCATCTCCATAGAAAGGTCTGGCCATTCTCAGTGGCTCTCAAGACCATCTACAGTTCTTTACAACAGTGCAATTTCTATGGAGTCCCTGGGCTACAGAGTAATAGCTTGTCTTCTAGATAGGATGGAGGCTAAGTTCTACCATGCACCCAAATTCTAAATAAGCACACTGGACACCATGTATGGTAGCACTTCCTGGGGGTAGTCACTGGGCAGTTATACATCATTGCTGGTATGAGGTGGGATCAGTACTACCTGCACTGAGAACACAATGCGAGCTTTACTTCTGGGGCACTCCTGCTCTTCCTTGGCTGATTTTGCTTTAGGAAAAGTGAGTTTTGGGTCCTTCTGCAAACCACTAAACCCCACAGACAGTGTCAGAATCTTTAAGTGTGCAAGAAGCATCAGAAGTGAGAATGGGCATGGGAATCCCCCACCTGTTAAAGGTCACCTCCTTCCATTACAGTATAATCTACAAACAGTATAATCTACAATTTTCAAAACAGCCCACTACCTGGAAAGTCAATGGACAAATAAGATGTCATTGTAGATGTGGCATCTGAGAGTAAGCCACTGACTATGTGAACTGCCTTTAGGAAAGAAGCAGACAACAGAGACATAAGGGAGGTAAGCAGGAGACCCATGCACTAGGTTAAACTAAGATGAAGTAGCATCACTGATGACAACACTTAGTAATATTGCTGATAAACCCCACAAAGCTGGCTAACTCCCCTTCTCTTAAGTATCTCCATTATTTTTCCAAGATATAGTACTGGAATGGTTCAAAGTGTTTTATTAAAAAAACATGATTTTATTGTAAGTGTGTGGGGGAGGTACGTTTGTGTCATAACACGTGTTTGGAGGTCAGATGATAACTTGTGGGTCCCAGGAATGGAACTCAGGTCATCAAATTTGGTAGCAAGTACCTTTACCTGATGACCTGTCTCATCTGCCCTTAAAATGTTTTCCAAAGGCAATGAACTACACCAATCCAATTCTGTCTCCAGTGTCTCTCTATTCTTTTATAAACATATGTGCTAATCATGAAGAATTCAAACATGTCAGAAAATTGCAAGATGCAAGTGAAAGGTTACCCAGAGCCTAATCCATCCATATACATATGCCATGCATACACACTGCCAGAAGAAAAAAAAGTCAAAGAGAATAGTTTTAGAAATGGTAATGAATCCATTTCTAAATGGGTCTACAGAAAATGGTTCTCCTATCCTCCTAGGGTCCCTACATACAGGCAATAAACCTGGAGTTTCTTATTATCAAGGGCTCTGTATCTCACACAGGTTAACATCTCTAATCAGACTGTCTGGGGTCACAATTTTCAGATCTTGCCTCCCCATTCTGAAGTGGTTATAGATTTAACAGGCTGAGCTTCCTTAAATCAGGCATGGTCCAAAATCCAAAACTTTATAAAGTTTAAATTTGTAATATTAAAAAATCAAGATAAAATAAAATGAGTTGGTGTACTGCAAACAATAGTTGCCACCATATAAGAGGACTCAACAGCTAGCACTGCAGGCAAGGGGAGCCCTGGGCAAGAACCCCAGGGCAGGAACCCTGGAAGCATTAAGTGGTCAGAATGTTCCTTCATTTTCTGCTGTGAAGATGACATAGAACGAAGTCCTCTCACCTCCTGCCACCCTTCCCCATTCCTCATCGATCTGAGCTCAAGCAGGTACCATAGCTGCACCCATCCCCCCCCCACACACACACACACAAAGCCCTCAAGGTCAGTTCCATATTTAAGGACTGACGACCATGGCTCTCATGCTGCTGCTTCTCCACCCAAAACTTTTCATACTTACAAGTCTCTATTCATTTTTGTAGGTTTTAAAAAGCATTTCAAAAAATATAGGGAAAGCTTTAGCTATGGGCACATTAACAGTAAAATGGTCCTGTTTATATCCAAGAGCCACACACAGCATGGCCTCCCTCTAATGTAATGCAGAATACAGCCAACACACACGGATCTGAGAAGTCAGACTTACTGCTCATCTGAAACTCCGCAAACGCCACTCTTTCTAACTGTACTCTAAGCAGTTCACAGGGAGCGTCTTTGAGAAGCTGAAAGAGCTTTGCAGCTTTGCTGTAGTGGAGATCTGCCAGCACTCGGTGCTGCTTCCTAAGATGCTCATCACCAACCTATAAATAAAAATAATGTTAACAATAAAAAAAAAAAAAAAGTCCCAAGGCTAGGGCTTCAGTATTATTACTCAATTCTGCCTGCATCACTAAATGCACTAATTTTTATTTTTTTTAATGTTGTTAAGTTTTAAGTTCATTAATTTAAAGTATCACTTAGTACCTGCTATGGGAATAATATAATGAAGCAGGAAACTAAGAACCATGAGTTCTCAGTAAGCGAGCTACTATACAGTGAGTTCTAGGCCAGTCTGAAATGACATAGTGGGTCCTTGTCTCAACAATCTTAAGGGACAAAAGGAGTAAAGTTCAACCAAAGAAACAAGGGGCTCCATGCATTAGAGACAAGGCGTTCAATGACAGGCAGTGAGCCATGGGAGGGAAAAGGTTGTAAATAACTCCTTCCATCAAGCTCAAATCAAAAACAAAAATACAACTCATTTAGTTGTAAAATACAGAGGACCTAAACATGAGAGAATATCTGGGACAATGTAACACATTAGAAAAGAAACCCAGGGCTCTCCAGAGCACTTTTCCATTCTCTGGCCTCCAGAGCAGGCACACTGGGGGATTCCCTCACATTCTCTCAACTGTGTCCCGCTCCTCTGATACTTTCATGTGCACTTTCCATTTCACAAAGATGGGAGGGCTGTATTGTAATCTTAGTTATGTAATGTGGAAGAGGAGTATGTGCATGAGTGCAGACGGTTGCAGAAGCCTGCCTTGGCCAGGGGCATTGGATCCTCCTGGATCTGGAATTATAGATGGTTATAAGTTGCTGATTCTCTCACTCCTGCCCTGAGAAGTCTTTTAAAATGTAGACAGAACTACTACTACACAAAGCTTAACTACGGTTATAACAAATATTAAGTAGCATACCCAGGAAAACACCTGATTTCCACACTAAGACACAACCATTTACAGTAGAGAAAAGTACATGTCATGGATGGAAAGGGAGAAGCACTGACATGCTAAGTTCTCCTAAAGCGGCGAAATCAGCTAACAGGAAGAGGTGGCATGTAAAACATCCACAAAGCATTGGCAGGGGAGGGGATACTTCTAAACAAATACAGCATGGAGTTTAATCTGGATGGCCACACCTGGTTCCTCAGACAGCTGTGGTACATGGAAGCCAGTCTATGATGGATGGTCGCAGCTCGGTACTGACAGAGGGGCTGCCGAGCAGTTGCCGAGTCAACATCGCAGTGCTTCAGGGACTTCATCATAGCCTCGCTGACTTCCTTCTCAATCTGTTCATAGATTTCAACAGGGAAGAATAAACTTATAACTTTATACAAACTTTCACATTAAATACTGCTTGCTAAAGATGACTGATGTGCAATATTAAATACAGGAATAGGTAGTGTTGACTTCAGTTTAAAATCCAGAAAATCTTATCACCTGCTCCTGAGCTTTTCTGGATAATGGAGCATAATCTTGCTGTAGAGTCGCCATGGTGAAGTATGTAGTGGATAATTCCCAGTTCACAGAATCCCAAACAACTGGGTGCATGTCTCTCGTTCCCAATGACCTCAGAGCCTTCAAATAGTAGTCAACAGCCTGTGAAGAGGGCAAGTGTTAAACATGTGCAAAGAGCACACTGAAATGAGACATGCCTCAAACCACTCAGACATCAACCGAATCTGGGAGAATTAACTCAAGGACAGCATCGCCAAGTATTTAGTAAAGAGATGACTCTGAAGCAGACTGAATGTCCCTGCAAGGTCTGCCCTTGGAGCTGTTTTCTGACTCAGGCTGATGCAGGAGGATGGACTTCGTTGGTTCCCCCCCGCCCCCACTATGAAGGACAATTACTTAGTATAACTAGTAAACTACAAAACAAATTATTGTCGTATAAAAATTAATCCTCTCACCCCCATCTTCAAATACTGGCCACAGCATTCTCACAGCAGTCACTAAGCTCCATCACCCGCAAGGCTTACTACATTTCAGGTAAGTATTCATTAACTGCTGTGAATACTTTAAAGTTTCAAAACAGCTAATAATTTAAGTACTCATGTCTTTTTATAAAACTTTTGTTTTTATTTACTTTCTCTGTGTATACATGCATGTATTAAAGTCAAAGACAACTTGTAGGAGGTGGTTTTCTCCTTTGACTGAGGGGACTGAACTCAGATCATCAGGTTTGGTGTCAAGTGCCCTTACCTTCTGTACTGGCTAGTTTTGTGTGCCCAACTTGACACAAGCTGGAGCTATCAGAGAGAAAGGAGCTTCAGTTGAGAAAATGCCTCCATGAGATCCAGCTGTAAGGCATTTTCTCAATTAGTGATCAAGGGGGAAGGGTCCCTTGTGAGTGGTACCATCTGTGGGCTGGTAGTCTTGGGCTCTATGAGAAAGCCAGCTGAGCAAGCCAGAGGCAAGCAAACCAGTTACATCCCTCCATGGCCTCTGCATCAGTTCCTGCTTCCTGACCTGCTTGAGTCCCAGTCCTGACTTCCTTTCGTGATGAACAGCAGCCATGGAAGTGTAAGCTCAATAAACTCTTTCCTCCCCAACTTACATCTTGGTCATGATGTTTGTGCAGGAATAGAAACCCTGACTAAGACACCTTCTGAGCCACACCGGCTCATTTCTTGTACTTGCTCTCTCTAACGCTGGAGACAACGTGACAATTTGGTAAGTCAACTCCTGTCTCTGCAAGGTAGCTTGTAATCCTCCTGCCTTAGTCTCCTAACAACTAGAGGTACATGAGTATAACAAGCAGCCCAGAGTCATTCCTTAGACTGATGTTTAGTGTGTGTCTGTGTCTGCTGTAAGAGTGGGGTACATACAGAGGCAGGAAGAGAACAATGTGTCCTCAGAAGCTGGAGCTATGGGTAGTTGTGAGCTGTCCTACATAGGACCTAAACTCTAATCCTCTGGAAGAACACCAGACATTTCCAATTGCTGAGCCATGTCATGTTCAATTTTTCAACGTAATATAAACTGTAATTTTAAATAAAAATAAACTGAGCATTTACTTCCTTTCTTCATACCTTAACCTCACCTCTGACCTTACCTGTCATTTGTGCTCTGATCCTGTCTGCTAGACTGTGACCTGCTTGCATGCTTACTCTCTTGTGTACATTTCTATCTCCCATGCTGGCTGGGGCACACAGCCTTCCACCTGCATCTTCTGGTACTTCCCCAGTTTCTCTCTCTATGCCAAACTTTAGTACTCTGACCTCCAGCTGCATCAATACCATTTACCTAAGCATCTTTCCCCCAACAGTTCCATAGGTCATCCTCGGCACTAACCTCCTACTGTTCCTAATCACAATGCTGCAATCGTATCTAGTTTATTTAGTGGAGCAAAGGCCAAGTTCAGATGGATGAGCGTGAGTAGATGAGGCCTGCCGTGAAGGCAACCACCTTACCTTGCTGTAATACAAGCCCTCTTCTGGAGAGAACTCCCGTTTGAACTCGTCCTCTGCACCACAGTGCGCCTGGGCACAGACCCGCATGAGTCTTCCTGTGTTGCACAGCAGAAGGGCAGCATTTGTAGCATCATCAATCGACTCAAAGTTGTGAATCCCCTTTTCAAAACAAGAAAAGCTTTTTTTCCACAATTGTTGCTCTGCAGCAGACACAGATTTGCTCACTTCACAAAGAAAGAAAGAAAACAATTGCATAAGCAGACATCAGTGTGAACCCAATAGGGTCAACTGCAGCATTCTCTCTGATGCCTGTCATATGAGGAAACACTTTCTTCAGGAGTCACTGGGGTAAAGCACTAATTCCCACTAGCTTATAACATGACAATACTTAGGATCAGGTCTTTAAAGAGGTGATTAAAATTAAATGAGGTCATTTAAGAATGAGACTCCGATCCAATATGACTCAGGGAAGAGATACCAAAGGTATACACAGAGAAAGGGCCTTGTAAAAGTACAGTAGGAAGGTGGCTATCTGAAAGGCAAAAAAAGAAATCTGACAAAAATCCAACCCTGATGTTGCCTTGACCTTGGACTTCCAGTATTCATAACTGGGAAGTATAAATTCTAAGATGTAAGTTACCATGTGAGGTACTTAGTAGTCCCAGTAGACCAACACATTTAACCACAGCCATTCAACACCAACCAAGTAAAGACACCTGAGCAAAGGACTACATTATAAAGCTTCAAACACACATCATGGTTCCAATTGAGTTTTAAGAGGCTATAGTTTATGTTTTATATAGTTCTCCTGGATTCTTACTACATACCACATGCTCTCCCACTGACAAACTCCAGATGTCACTTAAGCACTCAGGTTCCCCCACCAACAATGAACTTTCTAGAGCATCATTTGTAGCCTCTGGGCCAAGCATAGTTCACAACTCAGCAGACATAGATGAGTTCAGTTTATCTGTGGCCCTCAGTCCCAGCTAGGTCCCTTCCGTTCTCATAGCACCTAGTCTTTCCACTAACAGGCCCTCTAATGGCCTCAGCTACCACCCTTATGGGGATGCTTTCCAATCTGAGGAGCATCCCTTTACAGCTCTCAGCACATTTATAATCAACTACTAAATTAGATCTTCCCACATGCACAGTCCACTGGTATCACAAATCAACCCAGTGCAGCCTGAGCCTCTACTCTCTGCTTCCTGAACTCCATGTGGTCTTCTGCTGCTACCCTTATCCCAGGTTCTTGTGCTCTGCATACTCATGCTCCAGAGCCTTCCCTTCCTCATATTTGCATCCAGAGGTCCTTTTCAGGGACTGCCTATGCAACTGTATCATCTTTCCCAAAGCCTTCAAATACAACCAGGACAGACAGCTTCCTCATCCACTGCACTGCATGCATCTATCTTTTAGCACATTTTCCAGAGCTCTGCATTTATAGCAGATTTTCCAAATGGAAGAGGTACTAGCTGCACATCCAATACAGAACCTGGTACAAGGTTGGCTGTCCAAGCTGTTTCTGAATTGACTAGTCTAAAGTATGGAAGATACTGGAAAGAATGAATCCCAAGGGGAAATGTTTTTCCTAGTTTTATTTCCTAAGATTCTCAGCAGAGAACCTTGTAATTACACATCTTCAGGTGCCAGTTCTTTGTTCCACCCACTAACAGTACAACTGATTCTCCAGTACAACCGGGAATGAAGAGAGGGCCATAGGAGACACTTACCTACTCGCTCGCCCTGCAGTGCAGCAGCCTGATTCATGTAGAACACACCAATTTCATTTCTAATGTTTCCCATTCTCTTCAACACTTGTACATAGTGTTCTGGATTCTGATTTTTTAAGTCACTAAATTGCAAGATTTCATTAGCAGCCTCATAACATTTACAACTAACTGAAAGCTGGCTTTCTAAGTCTGTAGATAGATCTGTTGCCCATGCAAATCCTAAAAAAAAAAAAGAAAAAAAGGAAGAAAAAGAAATATCAGGACAAGTGATGTTATGAGCCCTTACTCCTTAATACCTGACATTTTAAAGTAAAAAAGGAAGTACAATACAATGTAAATACAGACTCCATCAATACAACAAAAACTGTAAATGTCACTGTAAAATGTCTATTCATAAAATGGTATTTTCCTAGAATATTCATGTTTGTTTAAAATAGTATCTTTCTGTCTATAAATACCAGCTATTTCTACCACTCAGACCTTCCCAATCTACTTGTACTACTAAAGGTCTTTACTGCAGTTAGGAAGCTTTGCCACTTGTTTTGTTTGGACTGAAGGGACCAGACCCTGAAGTAGAACACATGCCAAGTTTAAGCCACCAAAGATACCAAAGAGGCTGCTGGGTGATGCTAGACTCAGCATGGCACTACATCCAATCCCTGAGGAAAATGTACTCCTGCCGTGACACCAACGCATGGGGGGGGGGGGGAGACATCAAAAAGTATTTTAAATGAAATAACTATGAAGAGATAAGTAAAATCTCTAAGGATTTTCCCACTGTGGCTATTAAAATAATTATTTTAGAAAGAGAAAGGGAAGAAAGGGTAAAAATCCTAGGAAATGATCCTTCTCTCTTCTAGCACTCTACACTAATGGTAATTACCCAAGACTGATACTTAAACCCTACTGGAGTGTATTCACATGGCTGCTCTAAGCTGTGGTTAAACCACTCTCTCTCTTTAGAACAGATGGTAAAAGCATATGGCTATGAGCTAACTTTCTCTTAGCTCTTTGGGCTCATTCATAAGGTACTCAACCCACTTTCACCAACCATTTTTCTCTCTCCCCAAAACCTGGCTTGCAGAGTTGCCTAGATGTGTACCCACAAAAATCGCATCAAGAGTGAAAGACTGTACTCAGACCTTAGTTAAAATATCTGAAAAATTATTTGATATTAACACATAGGATCATACTCTTTGTTTTTGAGACATGGTCTCACTATGTATTCCTGGCTGTCATGGAACTCACTATGTAAACCAGGCTGGCCTCAAACTCAGAGATCTGCCTGCCTAACTCCCTCTGGTGGATAAAAAGTAATTACAACCACACTCAGCAATTTAAAATGGTCAATTTTAAAGTTTGAAAAAGAATGGTATGAAACACTTAATCAAAAGGCTACTGTTCCTGACACTTGTGCAGCACACTTCCTGAGCTGAACAGATTATCCTACTGTGAACAAGGAAGATGTCTGCATACCCTGGCAGCTGGACTCTCTGTGGAGACTGTGGAGGATCTCCTGGTCTTCTTTTGTTTGGTAATTAAACTCTTCAAGGTGTGCTGCTCTGTTATTTGCGTTCTGGGCCAGCATGAGTTGGATGTCACCGCAGAGTGTCAGGTATTGAGAAAGAAACAGCAGCACTTCAGAAAGCATGTTGGTGCAGAGGCAGCAGTAAGTATCTGTTTGAACAATGGTGAGAAGGAGAGCCCACAAGGATGTTAGAACTGATACTCATGGCAAATGTGAAATCTCTGTGCTGCCACTGTCCACAGCAGGTGGCCCAGGGCTTCACATAACTCCACACCAAGATGTTAAAACACTGTAAAAAATAAAATACAACATGCTGGAAGGTGCTGCTTTAAAATTGAATTTTTTAAGGAAGAGGAGTGAAGGTTACTATGACAATGCTTCCCTCCCTCTAGGACCTTTCTGGACATACTCAGTTATGGTGGCTTACCATGGCTCTGTAGAGCTAGCTTAATGTATCTCAATGCTCTTCCGTACTTCTGAAGACTCATGGCAGCATCTGACAAAATGTAGTAGGCTTTTGATGACTTGAGAATTAGCTGAAGTTTCATTTTATGTTGCCAAGAACCAGGGGTCATTCCAGACTGCCCAGAACAATTGCCCTTCTGAAGGGAGCCCACTGTAACAGAAAGAAACTTCACATTTTGTCTGAATTTTTCAGTAGAAAATAAAAAAAAAAAAAATAACCTGACTCAGGTACTACTGGCAGGCTGAGATTTGTAACTTATGGCAGGAGAAGAAAGCAGCAGTGTCATGGCACCTTTGTGTGGGACTTCTAAGGTCTCTGGTTTCCCTACTCTCAGACACTGTCACTTTCAACATGAAAGTGACACCTGCCAGCTGTCTACAATTTCTGCATCACACTACCAAACAGTATATACACTGTAAACAGAGCTTGTCCCCAGATATCAGACCAGCTTCTCTATTCACATGCTAAGCTGTTTCCCAGCATTCTTCCTGGCTCACACCCATTACTGATCAGCTAAAGCCATTTCCTGTCTGTGGCCTTCAAAGATGCTTGCTCTTCTCTGTTCCTCACTGTACTTTACCATTTTCTCTATCAAGAACACTGAAGTTGCCAGGTATAGTGACTCATGTCTAACGTCAGCACTCAAGAGTCTACATGTGGGGCCAGTTTGGGTACAAAATGACAACCCTGTCTCTTATGAAACCATAACACAAAAACCAATCCCACCAAGGTCCAGCCTCATTACTGTCTTCATTCTGTGAAATAATCACTTTACACTAAGCATGGTACCAGACACACGACACAGTGACACAAAGTCAGAGGAGCACCTTGCTAACATACACTGCACCAGTAAATACACTGACAGGGTCCAAACACCGTGGAAGGTAGAGCAGCACTCCCAGCCCATGGTTTAACTTCTCTCTCTTTTTTAATTTTTTTGATCACTTTTTAATGCCACACAATTTTTCAAGGTACTTTGTTGCTATGACCTGTGATGGCCTGGGTTGTGCCTGCATCCTTTTCTTCTGTTGCCATAAACATTCTCTGCCATGTGAGGCACTGTGAGGTCTTGCTCACAGCTGTGTGTACTGAGAGCTGTTTAACACAGAAGAGGATTAAGTTTCAGTGCAGTTTCTGGTTTCACTGCGGACACACCGTTGACATGGGACAGCAGCATAGAGAATGTGAATGAGACTGATATTTTTTTCTTCCTTCCTTTCTTAAATTTTGTGTGCACTGGTAGTTATTTTGTGATGGAGTCAGATTCCCTGGGAATTACAGACAGCTGTGAGCTGCCATGTGGGTGATGGGAATTAAACCCAGGTCCTCTGGAAGGGCAGCCAGTGCTCTTAACCACTGAGTCATCTCTCAGCCCCATCTTCCCTTTTCTTGAGTCTCACTCTATAGCCCAAGCTACTATTGAACTTGCAGCAATCGTGCCTCAGCTTCCCAAGTGACAGGACTACAGCTAAGCCACCAAGCCCACACTGGGGCAGGGTTCTTCAACAGGGAAGAGAGACAAGAAAAGACATTTTAGACAACAGTAAAGTCTTGCTGCAGTTCTCTGAATGCAGAATGAGCCTCACACACAAGGAACACCATATAAGTACTAGAGAAAGAAATCTATCCCCTCTGCCCCTGCCATTTCTACATGTGTATTACTTCAAAACAACAACAAAACCAGACTTTCAAACTATTAAAACAAAACAAAAAAGCTAAAACTGGGGGACGGATATGATGGCTCAGTGACTGCTCTTCCAAAAGACCTGGGTTTTGTTCCCAGCACCCACATGGTGGCTCACATATGTAACTTCCAGTTACAGATGTAACTTGTGGCCTCTGTGAGCACTGCATGCATGTGGTAAAACTGACATGTATGCAAAACACCTATACAAGTAAAAAATGAGTAAAACCTCAAAAACCAAAACAACAAAAACTCAAACTGGAACTGATTATCACAGTGCAAATGGAAAAGGAAATACAATTCATATTAAGATAAGAAACAAGATTTGTATTTCCAAGTCCACACTGTCATTGTGAAAGGTAACTGAGATGGACCCTTTAGAAATTTTAAAAGCTATTTCTAGCTTATTCAACGATGGCACAATAGCAGCCATCTCTTATAGGTGCTCATAATGTGCATAGCTCTAAGCACCTATTAGTCGTTTAAATCCTCTAAAATTTAAATGTCAGAGTACTCTATCTACATGTTATACCCACGTGCCAGAAGAGGCATCAGACCCTTCACAGATGGTCGTGAGCCACCGTGTGGGTGCTAGGAATTTAACCCAGAACTTCTGGAAGAGCAGCCAGGGTTACTAACCACTGAGATATCCCACCAGCCCACCCTTTACATCTTCTAAGATCCTCTAAAGAAGCTGCTGTCAATGTCTTCAATTTGAGAAAGAAAAAGCAACTTAACGGAGTAGAGACCATGTCCTTCAGAGCCAGTGAGTGGTCTGGTTTTCCTTGCTCAACTCTTTGCTCTTAAAAGACTCCACACATTTTACAAGGCAGCAATTCCCTAAAAATCTGTTGGGTTTTCCAAGGTTGACAACAAGAAGCAGCAGGTTCCTTAGGTTCTCACTAGAAAGTGTACAAAATCTCAAAATTATCTTTCAAGGAAAGGCTTCCCTGACTTTTCATTTACATTACTTTCTTTTTCTCAATCCTTTCTAGGAAGTGCCTGACACAAAGCTTTCTGGATACAGGGTAGTGTGTTACTCTACCGAAGACATTACGTGCATATCAACCAACTTACTTTTGTCCAGGAACAAGGCCATCTGCTTCTCCAGCCCCTCAGGACCACCCTTTGTGGATTCATCTTCATATTTTAAGGGGATAGGAGTGTTGGGGTCAGCTGCTGGAAGGTCACTTTCTTTTTTGATGCTACTATCTACAGATTTTAAGCCCTTTAAAAGTAAAAACACACAAATACACACCTTTATTCCCTTTAAAAAAAAAAAAAATCTGCTAGATCCCATTCACAGCAGTCAACCAAAACCTAAACACACAGCATTTCTACCTCAGATATTTACAACTACACGTGATCTCAAAGACTTGGAAAAAATGATTTGGTTTTCCCTTTAGATGAAGAAAATAAAATCACAGCAGAGCATCATTCAGAACATTTAGACACCAACAAACACATGCTACTTGCAAATAAGCACAGACTGCTGATCAATGAGCAAACGTAGACCTACCTCCAAAACATAGCTAAGTACGAGTCGACAGCGCTCTTCCGTGTCATGGCAAACAGGAAACGCACAACTGGGCTTCAAAGACAAACAATGACAAGTTATCAGCATGCCATCACTACAACAGACCAGCTCTCATTTCCCAAAATTATCACAACTTTGCAAAGTAGTGATTTAGAAATGTGCTTCAAATTGAAGTTGGTGAGGTATCTGATACAAATGTTTTCGCACTGTTTCAAATCTTGTTTAACAAAAGACTGTGTAGCCCAACACCTAAAGTTCTAATAACTCTATCTGATAAAAACGAAAGAGCAAGAGTAGTGATGCTTTAGAAAATGAACACCAAAATAACTAGATCAGCTTACCTTTCATTAGTGTTGACAGCAGCACACTGACAGTAGCACCATTAATTTAGTAGTAGGCTTAACAGGAACCACCCATCACCAGGGTCCCTCCCTTTCTGTAACTTATTTGCTTAATTAAGAAACAAAACTTGTTAACAGCCTCTGACTACTAAGAGGCATTAAATGCAAGGGCATTTCACTTTGCTGCTCCCAGGGAGGCTGGAATCACCAGCTTTCACAGGAAAACTCTACTCAGATGACTCAGGAGTTTGTCAGAGGACAAAGTGAGTAAATGGAGAATTAGGAACCCAAGAGAGCAAACTCCTGAGTCCTTCCACACAGTCCAGACAAAAGAGGACGACACTCTTCTGTGTGCCTCAGACACCGGTAAAGAGTGTTCTCTATAAAATCAGAGGATCTTAACACTCCATACCATCCTTAAATCTGTGAGCCCAGGGCTCTGTTATAATGCAGTTTTCCCAGTACACCAAAGTACAGTAATCACGGATTGAAATGGAAAAATGTGGGGCTCAAACTAAATGTAAATTAAGATTTAGACAGACAGACAATGACTTATTTGTAAGCACATTACTCGTCCTAGATGGAACTTACACTCTAGCAAAGAGAGAAAACATACAGGGCTATCAGGTACAGACAGGCTCTGAGAAAAATAAAAACAGTATGGTTTGGCCTAAGTGATTAGGAATCCTGAAGGAAGAAGTAACACCATTTAGTCAAGACACAGGCCTAGAAAAAGGCAGCCATGAAAAATATATCAGGAAAAGCTTGTGTTAAGCAGAAGCAACAGCACAGGACCATGACTGACTCTGATACTTTTCTTTATGAAACAATAAAGTGTGGGAGTGAGAAAAGCAGGTCAGAAAACCAGGCAATGATTTAGGATAAAAGAAAGGTATGTTTTCAAACCCCGTACCTAAACTTAGGGAGGCAGTGTACAGAAAAGTCCACTGTTGCCAACAGATGGACAACAGGGCAGTGTGTGACCTGTGCCAAGAGACAGATCTAAAGAGGATGAAGCTGTTAAGGTTCACCTGGCCCCAACCAAGGCATACACAAGACCACAGAAACAAGTACTGGCAATGGAGTGGTAATTCACCAGTTTTCTCCACATGGACACCAAAGAGTCATCGCCTTCTCAACTCTGACTCTATGCTCACTAAACAAACAGTAATCCACCAACAGCTCAAATACTAAACAGCAATGCCCTGAAAAAGAGAGACCAATGCTTTATATTGGTCACCAGAAAGAAAAATTCCCCTCATAAAAAGTGAACTCCCGGTTAGCACACTTGTTCACCATGGCTTTACATAATGTGGGTCAGTTACTCCAGAAATTTTACTTCACTGTGTGTTCCTAAAGTCAAGTTCTAGAACTCCTAAGTGAGTTCTAAGAATGTCCTATTTTGCAAGGATGACGACATGAATACAAATGAAGCGTGCTTACCCTGATCTGATGAATCGACTTGTACTTCTCTGGTACTGACAGTTCTCCAACAGACTTTATTATAGCCACTGCCTTATTATCGTCTGCTAGGTCAGAGCTGGTGCTATAGGAGCCATTCTCATCACTGTCCGCCATCTCCTCCTCCTCCTCCTCACTGTAGCTTTCATCCGAATTCTCATTTAAAGGGGAGTCTGAATTTTCTTCCTTTTTAGGCTCATCCAACTGGAAAAGCTCTGAAAGCATGTAGTTGGCTGAAGCAATAATCTTATTTAAAAAAAAAAAAAAGAAAGAAAGAAAGAAAGACATGTAAAAACTGAAGCAGCCTCACCACACTGAAGTCTTAGGGGAAGCCTAAAGATCAGTTGTTTTCACCACTGACATCACACAAAGGACAGTTCACAATCAAAGCTACAAATACTCTGGGTGTGCTCTGTGAAACCCAGACTTTTCTTCCTTCTAAGAAATTAGGTATACTCTGAGCCCTCCTCCTCCACTGCAGACAAGCTTTCATGTGCACAGTGTCTTAAGTAGGATACTAGCAAATTCCATCTCATCCCAAGTGAGTGTCTCTTTATAAACTGTGACTGTTAATCTTTAATAGGCAACTAACAGTTACTATATAACCTATGGCTAGAGGGAAAAATCTAAGAATGGACTTGAGCCTCCCTTACTAACAAATCTCATTTCTGTAATAAATCCTTTAAAAGACTTTCTAATTGTGATAAAGCAAAGGAAAAATGTACTCTACTAAGATTACATGAGTGCTTGTCTCTGAACACAGCTGTCCAAAGGAATGTTAACAGGAGCCACACATGAATTTTAAGTCTTTCAGTAGTCATGTTCAAGATGTAAAATCTAGTAAACAATTTCATATATTTAATCATACTTCTACTAAATGTTTCAATGTAACTTTGGCTCTTAAAATTCAGTGTGTATTTTACACTGGCAGATGCCTCCATTCAGATTAAGCTCACACAGTCCTTAGCTACATGCAGTTAGAGGGAAACAGTATGGAGGAAGGATCTGACCAGGTCCCACTGCAACAGTGCTCTATCAACATTCCAGGACTGGCTTACTCATCAGACATGGCAATCTTACTTGAGGATGTCTGCTTTTGTCCAACAACTTAACACAGTTGAGAAGTAATGTTCTAATAGTTCCATAGTGTTTCTTGTTTTGATTTTTCTTCATCATCATGTTACAAGCAACCCTGAAAGAAAAGCATGTTAATTTCACTACCCACTTTGCTTCTCCTGCAGGATACAATGGAGGCTCATCCTGTATTCTTCAAATGGCATAAGTGACACAAAGCACCCAATGCTGCATCTCAGTCACCCACCATAACAGAGCCTATACAGCAAAGCTGAACATCATTTAGTATAAAGTGTATGTGTAGTTCTCCGCCCAGCACACTTCAACCCCCAAGCCAGCCCCACCCTAAGATATACTACATAAACATTAAAAAGTATTTAAAAGCTTTAGCTTAGATAGTTGGGACTACTTCCTTATCTTAAAACTTTTGTTTTCAGACAGGGTCTTGCTACATGGCCCAGGTGGGCCTGGCACTGGTGATACTTCTCCCTCAGCTTTCCAAGTGCCACCTCATTGTACAGACACCTGAGTGCTGTGAGGACTCACTTATATAAGAGGATAGCCACTGGCATTGTGAATGGGTTCTGGTACTTGTCTTCAGTTTCTTCACACAGAGTTGTGAGGTCATAGAGCTTCACAATATCACTGCCGCTTGCTGAAAAGAGAAACAATCTACCTCATGCTACAGCCCTCACTCAAATCACTACTGTCCATTCTATCATTAGCTTACCTTTAAAGAGCCAGTAGGTATGCCCTTCTTTGGTGCAATTAGATTTAAGAAATGATAAAATATTTTGTGCAATGTCTTTTATAACTTTAGTAGAAAAATTAGAGTTTTCCAAATTGGGGATTTCTTCTGTCTTTATCATTTCATATTTCTGTAAAGCACAAATGAATAGTTTAGGAGAATCTAAGGCAACAGCAACTTACTGTTAAAAATCCAAATAGGTAAGTCCTAAGTACAAATGTATGTAGCATATAATTTAAACTGGTGTTTTTCAATCTTTTCCTGTTTCAAATGGCAAAAAGAGCTGACAGCCTTCCCTTGCCCATAAGGGGGATCACTAGTGTCATTTTCTAGGAGTGATCCCAGGAGACGACCTCTTCCTACCGGGGCATGGACAGACCACTCTTCTCCACCTGATGTTTGCAACTAGGAAGATAAATAAAGGTGCACTTTACCCATCAAGCTTTAAGAAACAAACACAAACATATTTCTGGTCCCTTTCTTTCAGATAGTTTCCCTGGACCTGCACAATTTTCCTTTGCAGGGATGGAGCACAGTGGGTAGAAGTGTCAAGAAGAAAAGCTGTATGGATCCTACTACTGATTTTATATGTGGTTTTTGCTTTTGTTTTTTTTTTTTGTATTGCTGGGGATAATGCTAAAAGCCTCTCACCTTAAGCAAGTACTCTGCTATTCTAAGCTAAAACACAGCCAACTATTACTACCTTTAAGACCTCCATTTTTTCCCAGTTTGTGCTCTTTGCAATCTGCCCTACACAGCTCTTACCACGTTTTCTGATGTATATTTGAAACTAGACATTTCTAACATCAAACATGGTGTCTTATCCTTCTATACTTCATTATGGTTATCTCCTCTTCCAGCATTTCATACTGTGCTATCCTGTTCAATCTCACTTCTGTGTGGGAACTCCAATGTGTGACTTTATATAATAAGAGTCTTTGGTGAGGAAACATATCAGCACCTATCCAGATCAAATGCCAACTTTTTCTCCAGTCCCAGTGTCTTAGTTAGGGTTTTACTGCTGTGAATAGACACCATGAGCAAGGCAACTCTTATAAGAATAACATTTAATTGGGGCTGGCTTAGAGGTTCAGAGGTTCAGTCCATTATCAACAAGGCAGGAACATGGTGGCATCCAGGCAGGCATGGTGCAGGAGGAGTTGAAGGCTGCTAGCAGAATACTGACTTCCAGGCAGCTATGACTAGGGTATCAGAGCCCACACCCACAGTGACACACCTACTTTAACAAGGCCACACCCAATAGTGCCATCCTCTGACCCATGCATATACAAATCATCACACTCAGCATCCCTAGCAACTGCATCTTAAGAATACTTATGAGCCACATTTTATGATTTCCTCATTCTGAGCTGCATCAGTGTCCTAGACCTGGACCCCCCGCTCTTCCTCCATCCCCCCCCTCCGCCCTCTGTGAACACCTCACTACAGCTATTTCTTAGCTCACGCCTAAGTGGTGCTCAAGCAACGCTGAACATTAGAACTGTGTACAAAGCTTCTTGAAAAGAAAGTTGGTTCACTGGTCCTAGATCACTGGCATCCAAATACACAGTTGTTTAAAAATCCTCAGGTGATTTTGACATATAGTCCTGTGATGGAAAGCACAATCTTGCAAGATGCAATTATTACTGTGGCATTTTCTTAAAGCTTTGTATAGATGGAGTAGATGTTTGCAAAGCAAAGTACTGTGCCCACTGTGCATTTACTTTGAGTTAGTCACCATGGATGTTGATGTTAACATTACAGGTTTCAGTGGTACTCATTACCTTCTCAAAAAAATTACTTACAATGATACCCCTGAAAAATCTAAAACTTTGCTCTAACCAACTTAACCATAAAAACACTAAAATTTCAGTTTATTCACACTTATCTTCCAGGCCAAAGACAAATCTTCATATTTAAAGCCTTAAAAAGTGAAGTTCTCTCTGCACCATTCCACATCTGGAAGATTAGAACTGTCACCCTGTGTCTTACCTGTACAATCCCGTTTACATGGAAGCACATCACAAGTTCTGGTACATTGCATATCAAGTTGTCCAACCAATAGTCAATTCCGGTTAACACATTAATTGGTTTGTTGTTATCCCTGAAAATATACATTTCTAGTATTATTTGGCTTAATTAAAATGTCTCATAATGAGTCATCTTAGATATATTTTCCCATTTTAGATGTATTTCTCTCTAAACAGAGACTGCCATAGATACTTTCTGATCTGAAGACCCAGACACACATAGCTCAATAGTTGTGTTATGTCTAAAATCTTTCCAAAAACTCTGCATTTCTAAGAGGCATTGTTAAGCTCCCAGTACAAACAGAAGGCGGTATGATGATGTGACTGTGAGCTCCTTGCACGTTCCTCACACATCCGAAGGAAACACTGACCACATAAATGATAATGCCCAAGTCAGAACTGATGTTGGTTAATGAGCATGGAACATTAAGAAAATGTTCACAAGTATTGAAGGGGAAGCTGGTCAAACCACCTCAAGCAATTAAATAAACTCTTCTATTTTCAGTAGTTGTAGCCTCAAATATAAAACGAGGCCAGTTCCACAGACATATGGTTTGGTCTTTCAATCAGGATCAGAATGAACACCTGTTTGCTGGGCTGTTGCATTTGTTTTCTTTTCTACTATGGTCATTCTCATTGGCAGGAGGAAGGGGAAAAGATAGGGAAAAGAGGACCAACCAACAGCCAGAGAAGAGCTAATGAGACATTTCACTTTAAAGGAAGCTTATTTTAAAAAAGGCACAAGGGGTCATAAGGTGGTTTACCTGAGACGTAAGCTAACTGCTGGATATCTGCCTCCACCAAATATAGGCATATTAGAACCAACTAGCATATGGATGTCTTCAAAAGTCCACAGAATATTCCGGACGAAATCATTTTTAAGACCCTTTAATTTAAAACAGGAAAGATTATAATAACAACAACAGATTGACAATTTTCCCCCATGATCCAAAGAAACACCAGGAAAAGAAGAAGCAAAAGAGACAAGGTCAATTCCCGAGAGCTGTAAGACAGAGAGGTTTACAAAGCAATTTTGAAGACCAACTGGAATTATTCCCTATCAGTTCCAACTGAGACTACTTTTCAAATGATGAAGTGGACTGGGGACCAGTTGTCTCAGATGGGCACATGGAAAGCATACCTGACTGTTCTCCCCGTCATTGAACAAAGTGGTAAGGTTTTGCTCTTTGGGTGCTGAGGCCACATGCCCCACTATGCATGAGGGCTCAAGAGGCTCCCTGCCCTGTGGAAAGTGCAAGATAAGGAGTGACTGTGTTGCCAACATGTCTTACAGTTGCCCTACGCTTACAGAGCTATCACCCACACACAAGAACACACACCCCAATCTACCTGTATGAATTAGCCAGTACAATGCATGGTGCTCATAACTCATGGGGTGTTGCTTTAGCTCTGATTTCCCACAGCTGCTGCAAGCCAATCATATTCATATCTTAAACGAAATGGATTTAAAGATCTTTCAAGGAATCAGTTTTCATTTCTTGGTTTTTGGTAAGTCTGATTACCACTCTGGAAGCCCAGCATATCGCTACTGAACTGAAACACCTAGTACCTCAGCCACAATTAAAAACAACCTTCACCTCCACAGTCTCCAGCTGAGCATGTCCTATGTGAGCTTCACAGAATCCTAAAACCTAGAGACCCAGAGAAAACTTTCCAATTAGTGTGAAAACCTGCTGCCTGCCATATACCTGCTTTTGAGGATTAATGTCTATTGATCATCACTCCCACCACTGTCCTAAAAACCAAACAAACAAAACCAAACAACCCCAAATCCAAATGTTTTAAATGGTATTAAGTTAGAAAAATCTATCCCCCTCTCTGTATAATACAATGTCCTCCCATGTTCTAGGATTAAAACTGTTTCTTTTTTTGAGACAGGGTCTCTCTTTATAGCCCTATCATTTGTTCTTCCCAGAGTCTGGAATGCATTAGAAAAATACCCACATTTTGGGTAAACACAGTATATCACATAGTTTTGCAGTCATTAGGCAGCTGTCACTAGGGAACACGTTTTAAACTTTTAATATCGATGCTGTACCTTTGGCCTTGAGATGTGCATGCTGCTGCTTTCACAACACCATCTTAGTCTATTGACTTAGAGAAGACAAAGGCTCCCAGGGAGCTGCAGTTAGAACAGTTGTGAGCTGCCCAGCGTGGGTGCTGGGGATGGAATGCAGACCCTCCAGCCACTGTTCTAGCAATTCTCTGGTTACAGATAACCACATGCAGTAAAACACATAAAGTAACAGATATAGAATGATTCGCCTCTACTTCTTCCTGTAGCCACAAAAAGACTTGCATATTAAGCACCTCTTTCCTTTTATGTTTTCTCTTTGGGCAAAAAAAAAAAAAGTAAATTATGGAATGTGTTCTCTACTTTAAAACCTCTAAAATTAAAACCAAGTTAGTCAATTATTTTTTTTTTTTTAAATAAAAGCAAGTTAAATGTGTTAATTTTTTACAAGTCTATTATAATGTGTAAAGACTGAACCAATCTGGCTGAATCATGTTCAGTACATGAAAATACACAGCAAGACAAAAAACCAAACCAAACCAAACCAAACAGGCAAAAAACCAATTTACTAAGTTAAAAGCTTTACTTTTATTTCTTTGGCTTATTTTAGTGTATTTTCCTAAAAATAGAAATGCCACAAATTAGCATCTATAATGTTATTTCATCCTATGGAAGACACAGTAAGTTAAAAACAATTAATTAACTAGGGGCTGAAGAGATTGCTAATAACATTGGCTCTCTTCCACACAACTCTGGTTCAATTCCCAGGATGAACAAGGCAGCTCCCAACTGTCAGTTAACTCCAGCTCCAGGGGATCCATTACTCTTCTGTGGCCTCTGTAGGCACCAGACTTGCACACGGCACTACTCAGACATGCAGGTAGACAAACACCCATATACATAAGATAAAAATAAATAAAATCTCAAAAACCAGTATGTAAATAAATATGAAGCCAAGAAGAGGGCTGGAGAGATGGCTCAGTGGTTAAGAGCACTCGCTGCTCTTCCAGAGGTTCTGAATTCAATTCCCAGCAACCACATGATGGCTCACAGCCACCTGTAATGGGATCCGATGCCTTCTTCTGGTGTGTCTGAAGACAGCTAAAGTGTACTCATATAAATAAAATAAATTTTTAGAAAAGCCAAGAAGATGAGACATGTGAGACAACAGTCTTCTTTCTTCACATGGGCTGGAGAGATGGCTGAGCAGCCAGGAGCTTTTGCTGCTACTCTAGAGGACCCAGGTTCAATTCCCAGCACCCCATGTGACAGCTCACAACTGCCTGGAACTCTAGTTTCAGGGGATCCATCATACCAATCATGTATGTGGTGCACAGGTCTGTGCATGCAGGCAAAATACCCATACATATAAAATAAAATAAATATTTTAAATTTTCATATAATGTTAATGTGGGACCAAATCCATTTTCCAGGGGCAACACCATCCATTTTAGACTAAACAATCTCTTATAGGCACACCTATCACCTCATTGTAACAGGTACTTAGTACACATCTAGAGTTAAAAATACACTTTACTGTTACGTTCAATAGTATTTAATTTTAAGAAAAAAAAAAAACAGCTGACTATGTTAAAATATTTTGTGTTATTTAATAAAAAAATTTTAATCTAGCCATTCTTGTTAACTCCTGGAAATTCTAATGTGGAAAACTAAATGCATTTCCCCCTAACTCCTCATCCTTCTTCACCATCTGTCTTTTAGTAAGGCTCTGCTTCCTAAGTGAGTTCACAGGGTCAACATCCAAGGACTAACAAACCTGACTGGAAGCACTGGGGTCTTCAGAAACTGAAGAAGGCATTTCAAAGGGAGCAGGCCAGGACGCCCCTTCAGACTCATGTGTCTGATCAGAACCAGATGACTCTTGTTGTTCTGCAGGAGACGGGACAGGCTGAGCAGCTCCATCACCATTGATGCTGGTCAATCAGAAATGGAGGGGAAAAAGTGATCACATTTATATTACAGTCTACCCATTTGTATAAATTAGATTCTATAACCAAGCATACATATTGTCTATAAGAAACACAATAAAATAAGTGTTAACTAAAGCAAAACTTGAATTGCTAACTTTACCCTATTCAAACTGTTTGTAAATTTTAGGATAGAATCTGATTTTTCTTAAGATAAAAATAAACAGTAGTCAAATACCTGTAGTACAAAAACTTGGAAAGAATAGCCTTCTGATACCAGTGCTCTTTGCTTTTCTTCTTCCTCTGCCACTTCTGATCGATCAGTCTTTGATAGAATTCTTTCAACCATGTCCAGTCACCAGTCTGAATAACATGAGGCATTACTGAACAAATATGCACACATGTGATGAATATCAAACACAGTGTGTTGAAGGCTCAGCCCACAGCCAATGGTGTTTCTAAGATATGGAGGAACATCTAGGAGGTAGAGCTTAGTGGAAGTTAGTTATGTCACTGGAGGTGTGCCCTTGAGGGGATACTGTGTTCCTGGTGCTTTCTCTGTCTCTTTGCTTTTTGGTCACCATGAGGAAAGCAGCATCTCACCCTAGCTCAAAGTAGTTGAGCTGAGATAGTGTTGAACTTCTGAACCCACAGTAGAATAACCCTGTCCTTCATGTTCTCTTGGGTGTTTTGTCACTGTGACAAGACACTGACTCTTACTCATCCAATGCTCTCATCTAAAAGGAGATATTCTTTAATTTCTACAGACTGTTTTGTATGCATGCACTTATGGAACACTTTGATCTTTCTGCCCCAATTCACACCCCTAAGAAGCTCCTACCTTTCTCTTCTAAGCCAGGCCTGGAGAGGAAACCCTTTCCTATAGTACCTTCTTGGCTGCCTGAGGTAGGCCCTACTTTTACACTTCATTCAAAGTATCTATGTATGTCTGAAGAATCACACTGAACTAAGTAAGGAGCAAGGGCTTGTTCACTGTCACACCCTGAGATCTGACAAAGTACAGGAGCGCACACACACTACACTGTGATGTTTTCCAAGGAAAAACTATCTTTATTATCAATTTAATCACCTGTCACTTATTTTTCATTATCAAAGCATTGGAGAAGTTAGGGCTGGTGGGCAGTCTGTCATCCCAGCTACCTGGAGGCTGAAGCAGGTGAATTACAAGTTTAAGACCTGGGTGAACTACAAAGTGAGTTGGAGGCTAGCTGGGCAATTAGCAAGACCCTGTCTGGGGAGAGGTGTTTGCAGGTATAGCTCAGTGGCCGAACACTTGTGTCTCATGGGTGAAGTCCTAGCTTCAAACAATAGCAACACTGTATAGGAATACTCTTTAAAAGGTAGTATAGGCAGGCAGAACCATCAACTACTTGTTAGCAGCCCATGAAGGTAAGCGAAAACGTGAAGTAGGCCTAGAGAAGTCAAACTTGTCCTTAACACCTGGAGGAAAACGTCTGTTGACCAACAGCTTGAGAAGCTAGAAATCAACTAATATAATTAGTTATACTCATAGGACAGCTCTTTAACATTGCTTATATTTTGGCCAGCCGTGTTTCCAGAACATGTCTATAATGGACACAATAAGATTTTTTAAAAATCCAGTTAGTTCCTTTAATTTCATAGATTTAACCACCTTCTCTTTTAAAAATTGACTTCATTCTAAGACAGAATCCTAGTTTGAAAAATTAATTGGGGGGGGGGGGGAGGGCGCAGCTGGAAAGATGGCTCAGTGATTAAGAGCACTAACTGATCTTCCAGAGGACCTGGGTTTGGTTCTCAGTACCTATGGGGTGGCTCACAAATATCTGTAGGCTATAACACCCTCTTCTGGCCTTCCTAGGCATCATGCATGTGGTTCACAGATGTGTACATTATCCACCTAAAAATAATAAAAATGTTCTTCTCTGTCCCCCCCACTTCTGCTTAAAAAAAAAAAAAAAAAATGGTCTTTCTCTATAGCCCCCAGCTGTCCTGGAACTCTCTCTCTACATAGACCAGAGATTGAACTTAAGAGATTCACACTTGCATCTGTCTCTTAAGCCCAAGGTTGGCTGTACACCACCAACCATGACCAGATGTTTTTTCTTTAATAAAGCTTTCACTATTTTAAATCTTTGATGAAACACTTCATTTCTTTATTGCTCAAGTGCTCAGCCACAATTCCAATTTGGCATTAAAAAAAACTGTGTATGTATGAATATGTATGTATGCACATGTTGTTTGATGCACAGGCATGCAGGTCTGTTGCGGAGGTCAGATGAGGTTGTCAGGTGTCCTGTTCTATCACCATCTATCTCGCTGTACCCCAAGCTTGTTTTTTGTCATTCTCCACCTGGTTCCTGCCAAGCTAGCAAGCCCCAGCAATCCTATCTCCAGCTTCCCACAGTAATGAGGTTACAGGCCTGCATGACTATGCTCCACTTTTTATACAAGGTCTGGGGACTTGACTCGGATCCTTATGTTTGCCCAGCAAGTGCTCTTAGCCCTACTCTGGCATTTCCTTAAAACAAAATCATACTTTCAAAGCCCCTTAACTAGTAAGAGAAGTGTTTTTCTATGTGATTTTTGCATAAATTCATTACCTGTGATGACCTCATAAAGAGTTCTTGAATGTCCAGCTCATCTAATAGGAGGGTCCTTCCTATGCGGTGGACAGCCATGCTTACATGGGACTTGCTGTAGGGAATCTTCAGGAGCTTTTTTATGTTCTTAAAAGATGTTTAGAAAGGCCCCATTAGTATGACCAGAATATTATGGATTTTAACTTCATTCAATTTGAAGCTTAATAAGCCTCATTTCTTTACGGTTACACAAACTAGACTTCCCATAAGAATAATCATATGGAAGTCAGTCAGAGCTTTAAACTTTGAATTATACTGTCAATGTAAGTGCAGCCCCACATTTTTCCAATAGAATTCCTTTTTATAGGAATGAATGGAGGTTTGCTGGTATTAATCAAGGATCAACAGCTACCAGAATATATCATTTTTAATTCTCAATTGGTAATATTCATAGAATAACTCCCAACATATTACGTTCCAATTATTACTGTTAAAATACATCAACAGTATTCATATTTTAATCATTTCCATTGTTCTGGAATTGTGTCCTCCTCTTAAAGGAGATAAAAAGTATTTTTAAAACATAAGCGCTGAAAAATCACATAACTTTATTGCACTGCTGATAGCAAGACTGTAAAACAAAACATGGTTTAACACCCCCCCCACCCCCCCCCCCGGCAGCCCAGCACTGCATATCCCCAAAGTCACAGCGAATAACACTCACTTCTGAGTCAGAGACGACATCCACATCATTTCCCACCGAGTCAATGAAGTCATATGCCATGCCGAAACTATGGAAGGAAGAGGCCACAGGTGGAAAGTTGAACAGAGTACAAAGTCCCACTGCTTCTAGGACATGCACACAGCTACATCTCACACTTGGAAACCAAATGCTTGCTGCCATCCGGCTACCTACTACTCATTCCCTCTTAGGTGCACATAAAATAAGGCACACCTCAAAAATGCATCTCCAACTTAGTGAAACAGTAAGAACTGTGAAAAACAATTAGTGTTAGCATAAATCCTTAATCTCTCTGAGGTAAACTAGTTCAAGATTTTATTTTTACATATGAAGAAAAACAAAATGAGAAAGATACATTATAATTAACATATATAGACATATGTATCTGTAAATATATATGTATATATAAATACATAACATCAATAAAAGAAAAAATCGTACCTAAAATCAACTCAACTATAAAGAGAAAATGAAATACTGGTAAGCACCCAACTCATTTCAAGTCACCATATGAGGTTTATTGAAAAGCAACTGATTTTCCCATTAGCAGGTAGCAGAATCAGGACATTTACCTAGGACTGTATACTGCATATGCTTGTACAACTCTCTATCTGCTCTGGATAACTAGGTTAACCTTGATTCCTCATGTGCAAACAGTTAATAGTACCTATCTTAAAAGATGTTGTGAAAAATACAGGAGAAAAATAATCTAGCACAGTATTTATATAGTCAACATTAACTACTGAAATCAGCTCACCACACTTAATATAATTAAGCCATTTTTAAAACAGTAGAAATACATGGCTATTTTCAGACTTTTTACAGTATCAGAAGTGCTACAAACAAACAACTTGTAAACAAAGCTGTCACCTTTTGAGGTATCAGGATAATCTCTAAACTACCAGATCTTAGGGCATTAATGCATTTGTGGCCCTTTCTATGTAAGTTATATGAAAATGTTTAAGTCCATTCATTCAGGGAAGAAAAAGAAAGCACAGTTAACAGCCTACAAGAATATGGACACAGCGTAAGTCTCCCAGATACTCTCAACTTTAAAAACCACCAGCAGGATTTCCAGTGTGGGCCAAGGGTGTAGGTCACCCAGCACATGTGGTTTTAAACCTCAAGCTTTTTGAAATGCTCCATCATCATTTAATAAACCCTCCAAAGGGCAAGCCAAGTAGTGGCTTAAGTCTTGCCCTCACACGCCACCCTATTTGCACATGTCAAAGCATACCCAAAAGGATAAACTAGCTGATTAGCAGTCACCATGTAGACATGTCATAGTGACATGCTGTAGACTTGAAGAAAGCATGTACCGCTGCTATCTTCTTATTGTACCATGGACTTTGAATGACAACTGTATTTTTATTAAAAATATCTGAGCATCTCAAATGAACTGCAAAGCAGCTTTAGGAGCTTCAAGCAGGGGTTGAGAGGGAGGGAAAGAAGCATCAGCAATTAAAATTTACCTCGAAAATGGCTTGCTTTTCTTACTATTGCCAAGAATGGTAGTTCCTGCAGGTCCTAGTTTGGCACTCTCTCGTAACCAGTTGGCAGGTGGGAGTTTCAAGTCTGTTTTTTCTTCAAGACGAGCGAATGCTGTCCGAGGAGGGGCAGACGAGTATTTCACCACAGCTCGGCTTTTCACTTCATTGCCTCCAAGAAATAAAGCCGATCCCTAAATAACATATGGAATGAAGATTAATGAACACTGCCAGGAATGACAATCTCACCTTCAAAAAACTGGGGCAAGAACCCACCAAATAAGAATTCACACGGAGCCTCTGCTGGTGTCGCTCTAACGCTTAATAAGCAAGCTTAAATCATGCTTACCTAGTTGAAACTAGGTAACTTCATGAAACTTAAAAAAGAGAAGGGTCAAAAAGGCCAACCTTTATCCACTTTTAAAAAATCTGAGCCGGGCAGTGGTGGTGCACGTCTTTAATCCCAGCACTTGGGAGGCAGAGGCAGGTGGATTTCTGAGTTCGAGGCCAGCCTGGTCTACAGAGTGAGTTCCAGGACAGCCAGGGCTACACAGAGAAACCCTGTCTCAAAAAAAAACCAACCAAACAAAAAACCCCAAAAAACAAACAAACAAAAAAATCTGGGCATAGTAGTTGCAAACATGTGCTTCCAGCACTGTGGAGGCAGACGGACAAGGGCCAGTGCAAGGTCTAAGGCCAGCTTGACTGGTCTGCATAACCAGTTCCACACAAGCCACGACTCAACCCACTATTGTGAGTCATATAAAATGTAGAATCAGAAACCAAGTGCGCTCAATTGTGTCCTGTTAACTGCATGCAAAATGAGCAAGACTTATGTACGGTTCTAATGGAATATTTTAATGTAGCGTAAGTCAATTACAAAGTCATTTGTAGGAACACACTGGCTCGTGTTTATTTTATCAAACATACAGCGACGGATCTGTAAGCTCATCCTAACACATTCTAAGTCAGCTCCACAGCCTACACTATAGCATGCTCAAAGTCTGGACTCACTATTCGAATCTTCTTCGAGAACCCTTTTAGGCTTTGCAAATTCTCCGTGCCTTTTAAGAATCAGCTCAGTCAACCTCCCTGGCACTGTGCCTCTTTCCTCGGCCTGCGGAGGGCTGTGGCACATTCTACAGCCCGTCAATTAGCGCCGAGTGGGAAGGCAGGTGTGTTATGCATTGCAAACGAACACCAGCACACCCGACGACAGGCACGCCTGGTGATTCATTCTGTACTAGAGGTGCCAAGGAGGCGTGGAGGAAAGTTCCAGAAACTCCACGATTTCCCTCAAACCCCGAAAACCCCGAAATCCCTGCAGGTCGCGCTCCGCCGCCGACTCTCACCTGTGCAGAAGGCTCCTCGGAATCCGTCTGGGATAGGAGGCTGAGCCCTCCTCGGGCAGCCGTCCCTGAAGGAGAAGCCTCGGCTCCTGCTTCCTTGGGGTCCCCCATTATTTCCGACCCTGGAGAGGCGACCAGACGCGCGAGCCCTGGAGTCGGCGACAGGAACGCGGGCCCAGAGTCGCAGGAGAACCTCTCTGCGGGAGGCTCGGACGCTCAGAGGCTCGTACTTCCGGAGGCTGACAGGAAGGGCTCTAGGAAACGCGATCAAATCTCGCGAGATTTACCCAAAGGTCCAGCGCGTCCTCCGGCTATAGCTCCTCCTTCGCGGTCGGGGCAGGAGCTGCCGCACGCCACCTGTCACACCATTGGGGCGGCCACTTCTCGCGATATACGACTCCCGGGCTCCTCCCCCTCGCTTGTGGCCGGTCTTTGTTGGCAAACAGTTATTAGGACTTGTGTCAAAGTCTGGGTCGCTGAGGTGGGGAGGTGCCGCCTCGGGTACTCGCGTAATCAAAGCCAGTGGCGTCAAGGCCCTCACAGGCTCTCGGGGCTTCTCCGAGTTCCACACGCGTGGGGACCCTCTGTGGGTCTTAGCACCTTCAGATGAGTGGGGCTGGAGGGCCAAGAGCCTGTTTCTTCTCCCTGAAGCCACTCCAGTGCTCTGAAGAGCAAGGAGAGAAAAGTCATCAGTCCGTTTAATAGTTTTCTGGGCAGCGCCCT